>OZ010647.1:16629929-17227948 GCA_963932195.1 Empis livida
CCATACAAGGAAATACCAAATATGTGGGGATTGCTATCAGTTTTAAGGGTTTTCATTTTTTTGCAACAAATTCTGATGTTTTGTATTGAGTCTCATTAAATTCCAATATTTTCCCGATTTCTCGGGCAATTTTCAATATTTTTCCGAAAGGTCTTCGGAAATTCGCTAGAAATTAAATTTCCTACACAGAAATACCAAATATGTGGGGATTGCTTTCAGTTTTAAGGGTTTTCATTTTTTTGCTACAAATTCTGATGTTTTGTATTGAATCTCATTAAATTCCAATATTTTTCCGATTTCTCGGGTAATTTTGAATATTTTTCGAAAAGGTCCTCGGAAATTCGCTAGAAATTAAATTCCATACAAGGAAATACCAAATATGTGGGGATTGCTATCAGTTTTAAGGGTTTTCATTTTTTTGCAACAAATTCTGATGTTTTGTATTGAGTCTCATTAAATTCCAATATTTTCCCGATTTCTCGGGCAATTTTCAATATTTTTCCGAAAGGTCTTCGGAAATTCGCTAGAAATTAAATTTCCTACACGGAAATACCAAATATGTGGGGATTGCTTTCAGTTTTAAGGGTTTTCATTTCTTTGCTACAAATTCTGATGTTTTGTATTGAATCTCATTAAATTCCAATATTTTCCCGATTTCTCGGGTAATTTTGAATATTTTTCGAAAAGGTCTTCGGAAATTCGCTAGAAATTAAATTCCCTACACGGAAACACCAAATATGTGGGGATTGCTTTTAGTTTTAAGGGTTTTCATTTTTTTGCTACAAATTCTGATGTTTTGTATTGAGTCTCATTAAATTCCAATATTTTCCCGATTTCTCGGGCAATTTTCAATATTTTTCCGAAAGGTCTTCGGAAATTCGCTAGAAATTAAATTTCCTACACGGAAATACCAAATATGTGGGGATTGTTTTCAGTTTTAAGGGTTTTCATTTTTTTGCTACAAATTCTGATGTTTTGTATTGAATCTCATTAAATTCCAATATTTTCCCGATTTCTCGGGCAAATTTGAATATTTTTCGATAAGGTCTTCGGAAATTCGCTAGAAATTAAATTCCATACAAGGAAATACCAAATATGTGGGGCTTGCTATCAGTTTTAAGGGTTTTCATTTTTTTTGCAACAAATTCTGATGTTTTGTATTGAGTCTCATTAAATTCCAATATTTTCCCGATTTTTCGGGCAATTTTCAATATTTTTCCGAAAGGTCTTCGAAAATTCGCTGGAAATTAAATTTCCTACACGGAAATACCAAATATGTGGGGATTGCTTTCAGTTTTAAGGGTTTTCATTTTTTTGCTACAAATTCTGATGTTTTGTATTGAATCTCATTAAATTCCAATATTTTTCCGATTTCTCGGGCAATTTTGAATATTTTTCGAAAAGGTCTTCGGAAATTCGCTTGAAATTAAATTCCCTACACGGAAATACCAAATATGTGGGGATTGCTATCAGTTTTAAGGGTTTTTATTTTTTTGCAACAAATTCTGATGTTTTGTATTGAGTCTCATTAAATTCCAATATTTTCCCGATTTCTCGGGCAATTTTCAATATTTTTCCGAAAGGTCTTCGGAAATTCGCTGGAAATTAAATTTCCTACACGGAAATACCAAATATGTGGTGATTGCTTTCAGTTTTAACGGTTTTCATTTTTTTACTACAAATTCTGATGTTTTGTATTGAATCTCATTAAATTCCAATATTTTCCCGATTTCTGGGGCAATGTTGAATATATTTTGAAAACGTCTTCGGAAATTCGCTAGAAATTAAATTTTCTACACGGAAATACCAAATATGTGGGGATTGTTGTCAGTTTTAAGGGTTTTGATTCTTTTGTTACAAATTCTGATGTTTTGTATTGAATCTCATTAAATTCCAATATTTTCCCGATTTCTCGGGCAATTTTGAATATTTTTCGATAAGGTCTTCTTAAATTCGCTAGAAATTAAATTCCATACACGGAAATACTAAAAATGTGGGGATTGCTTTCAGTTTTAAGGGTTTCCATTTTTTTGCTACAAATTCTGATGTTTTGTATTGAATCTCATTAAATTGTAATATTTTCCCGCTTTCTCGGGCAATTTTGAATATTTTTCGAAAAGGTCTTCGGAAATTTGCTAGAAATTAAATTCCCTACACGGAAATACCAAATATGTGGGGATTGCTTTTAGTTTTAAGGGTTTTCATTTTGTTGCTACAAACTCTGATGTTTCGTATTGAATCTCATTAAATTCCAATATTTTCCCGATTTCTCGGGCAATGTTGAATATATTTTGAAAACGTCTTCGGAAATTCGCTAGAAATTAAATTCCATACACGGAAACACCAAATATGTGGGGATTGCTTTTAGTTTTAAGGGTTTTCATTTTTTTGCTACAAACTCTGATGTTTCGTATTGAATCTCATTAAATTCCAATATTTTCCCGATTTCTCGGGCAATGTTGAATATATTTTGAAAACGTCTTCGGAAATTCGCTAGAAATTAAATTCCATACACGGAAATACCAAATATGTGGGGATTGTTGTCAGTTTTAAGGGTTTTGATTCTTTTGTTACAAATTCTGATGTTTTGTATTGAATCTCATTAAATTCCAATATTTTCCCGATTTCTCGGGCAATTTTGAATATTTTTCGATAAGGTCTTCGGAAATTCGCTAGAAATTAAATTCCCTACACGGAAATACTAAATATGTGGGGATTGCTTTCAGTTTTAAGGGTTTCCATTTTTTTGCTACAAATTCTGATGTTTTGTATTGAATCTCATTTAATTGTAATATTTTCCCGTTTTCTCGGGCAATTTTGAATATTTTTCGAAAAGGTCTTCGGAAATTCGCTAGAAATTAAATTCCCTACACGGAAATACCAAATATGTGGGGATTGCTTTCAGTTTGAAGGGTTTTCATTTCTTTGCTACAAATTCTGATGTTTTGTATTGAATCTCATTAAATTCCAATATTTTCCCGATTTCTCGGGCAATTTTGAATATTTTTCGATAAGGTCTTCGGAAATTCGCTAGAAATTAAATTCCCTACACGGAAACACCAAATATGTGGGGATTGCTTTTAGTTTTAAGGGTTTTCATTTTTTTGCTACAAATTCTGATGTTTTGTATTGAATCTCATTAAATTCCAATATTTTCCCGATTTCTCGGGTAATTTTGAATATTTTTCGAAAAGGTCTTCGGAAATTCGCTAGAAATTAAATTCCCTACACGGAAACACCAAATATGTGGGGATTGCTTTTAGTTTTAAGGGTTTTCATTTTTTGCTTTGTATTGAATCTCATTAAATTGTAATATTTTCCCGCTTTCTCGGGCAATTTTGAATATTTTTCGAAAAGGTGTTCGGAAATTTGCTAGAAATTAAATTCCCTACACGGAAATACCAAATATGTGGGGATTGCTTTCAGTTTGAAGGGTTTTCATTTCTTTGCTACAAATTCTGATGTTTTGTATTGAATCTCATTAAATTCCAATATTTTCCCGATTTCTCGGGTAATTTTGAATATTTTTCGAAAAGGTCTTCGGAAATTCGCTAGAAATTAAATTCCCTACACGGAAACACCAAATATGTGGGGATTGCTTTTAGTTTTAAGGGTTTTCATTTTTTGCTTTGTATTGAATCTCATTAAATTGTAATATTTTCCCGCTTTCTCGGGCAATTTTGAATATTTTTCGAAAAGGTGTTCGGAAATTTGCTAGAAATTAAATTCCCTACACGGAAATACCAAATATGTGGGGATTGCTTTCAGTTTTAAGGGTTTTCATTTCTTTGCTACAAATTCTGATGTTTTGTATTGAATCTCATTAAATTCCAATATTTTCCCGATTTCTCGGGCAATTTTGAATATTTTTCGATAAGGTCTTCGGAAATTCGCTAGAAATTAAATTCCCTACACGGAAACACCAAATATGTGGGGATTGCTTTTAGTTTTAAGGGTTTTCATTTTTTGCTTTGTATTGAATCTCATTAAATTGTAATATTTTCCCGATTTCTCGGGTAATTTTGAATATTTTTCGAAAAGGTCTTCGGAAATTCGCTAGAAATTAAATTCCCTACACGGAAATACCAAATATGTGGGGATTGCTTTTAGTTTTAAGGGTTTTCATTTTTTGCTTTGTATTGAATCTCATTAAATTGTAATATTTTCCCGCTTTCTCGGGCAATTTTGAATATTTTTCGAAAAGGTGTTCGGAAATTTGCTAGAAATTAAATTCCCTACACGGCAACACCAAATATGTGGGGATTGCTTTTAGTTTTAAGGGTTTTCTTTTTTTTGCTACAAACTCTGATGTTTCGTATTGAATCTCATTAAATTCCAATATTTTCCCGATTTCTCGGGCAATGTTGAATATATTTTGAAAACGTCTTCGGAAATTCGCTAGAAATTAAATTCCATACACGGAAATACCAAATATGTGGGGATTGTTGTCAGTTTTAAGGGTTTTGATTCTTTTGTTACAAATTCTGATGTTTCGTATTGAATCTCATTAAATTCCAATATTTTCCCGATTTCTCGGGCAATTTTGAATATTTTTCGATAAGGTCTTCGGAAATTCGCTAGAAATTAAATTCCCTACACGGAAATACTAAATATGTGGGGATTGCTTTCAGTTTTAAGGGTTTCCATTTTTTTGCTACAAATTCTGATGTTTTGTATTGAATCTCATTAAAATGTAATATTTTCCCGTTTTCTCGGGCAATTTTGAATATTTTTCGAAAAGGTCTTCGGAAATTCGCTAGAAATTAAATTCCCTACACGGAAATACCAAATATGTGGGGATTGCTTTCAGTTTGAAGGGTTTTCATTTCTTTGCTACAAATTCTGATGTTTTGTATTGAATCTCATTAAATTCCAATATTTTCCCGATTTCTCGGGCAATTTTGAATATTTTTCGATAAGGTCTTCGGAAATTCGCTAGAAATTAAATTCCCTACACGGAAACACCAAATATGTGGGGATTGCTTTTAGTTTTAAGGGTTTTCATTTCTTTGCTACAAATTCTGATGTTTTGTATTGAATCTCATTAAATTCCAATATTTTCCCGATTTCTCGGGTAATTTTGAATATTTTTCGAAAAGGTCTTCGGAAATTCGCTAGAAATTAAATTCCCTACACGGAAACACCAAATATGTGGGGATTGCTTTTAGTTTTAAGGGTTTTCATTTTTTTGCTACAAATTCTGATGTTTTGTATTGAGTCTCATTAAATTCCAATATTTTCCCGATTTCTCGGGCAATTTTCAATATTTTTCCGAAAGGTCTCGGAATTCGCTAGAAATTAAATTTTCCTACACGGAAATACCAAATATGTGGGGGATTGTTTTCAGTTTTAAGGGTTTTCATTTTTTTGCTACAAATTCTGATGTTTTGTATTGAATCTCATTAAATTCCAATATTTTCCGATTTCTCGGGCAAATTTGAATATTTTTCGATAAGGTCTTCGGAAATTCGCTAGAAATTAAATTCCATACAAGGAAATACCAAATATGTGAGGGATTGCTATCAGTTTAAGGGTTTTCATTTTTTTGCCAACAAATTCTGATGTTTTGTATTGAGTCTCATTAAATTCCAATATTTTCCCGATTTTTCGGGCAATTTTCAATATTTTTCCGAAAGGTCTTCGGATTTTCGCTGGAAATTAAATTTCCTACACGGAAATACCAAATATGTGGGGATTGCTTCAGTTTTAAGGGTTTTCATTTTTTTGCTACAAATTCTGATGTTTTGTATTGAATCTCATTAAATTCCAATATTTTTACGATTTCTCGGGCAATTTTGAATATTTTTCGAAAAGGTCTTCGGAAATTCGCTAGAAATTAAATTCCCTACACGGAAATACCAAATATGTGGGGATTGCTATCAGTTTTAAGGGTTTTCATTTTTTTGCAACAAATTCTGATGTTTTGTATTGAGTCTCATTAAATTCCAATATTTTCCCGATTTCTCAGGCAATTTTCAATATTTTTCCGAAGGTCTTCGGAAATTCGCTAGAATTAAATTTCCTACACGGAAATACCAAATATGTGGGGATTGCTTTCAGTTTTAACGGTTTTCATTTTTTTACTACAAATTCTGATGTTTTGTATTGAATCTCATTAAATTCCAATATTTTCCCCGATTTCTCGGGTAATGTTGAATATATTTTGAAAACGTCTTCGGAAATTCGCTAGAAATTTAATTTTCTACACGGGAAATACCAAATATGTGGGGATTGTTGTCAGTTTTAAGGGTTTTGATTCTTTTGTTACAAATTCTGATGTTTTGTAGAATCTCATTAAATTCCAATATTTTCCCGATTTCTCGGGCAATTTTGAATATTTTTCGATAAGGTCTTCGGAAATTCGCTAGAAATTAAATTCCCTACACGGAAATACTAAAAATGTGGGGATTGCTTTCAGTTTTAAGGGTTTCCATTTTTTTGCTACAAATTCTGATGTTTTGTATTGAATCTCATTAAATTGTAATATTTTCCCGCTTTCCTCGGGCAATTTTGAATATTTTTCGAAAAGGTCTTCGGAAATTTGCTAGAAATTAAATTCCTTACACGGAAATACCAAATATGTGGGGATTGCTTTTAGTTTTAAGGGTTTTCATTTTTTTGCTTTGTATTGAATCTCATTAAATTGTAATATTTTCCCGCTTTCTCGGGCAATTTTGAATATTTTTCGAAAAGGTCTTCGGAAATTTGCTAGAAATTAAATTCCCTACACGGAAATACCAAATATGTGGGGATTGCTTTTAGTTTTAAGGGTTTTCATTTCTTTGCTACAAATTCTGAAGTTTTGTATTGAATCTCATTAAATTCCAATATTTTCCCGATTTCTCGGGTAATTTTGAATATTTTTCGAAAAGGTCTTCGGAAATTTGCTAGAAATTAAATTCCTTACACGGAAATACCAAATATGTGGGGATTGCTTTTAGTTTTAAAGGTTTTCATTTTTTGCTTTGTATTGAATCTCATTAAATTGTAATATTTTCCCGCTTTCTCGGGCAATTTTGAATATTTTCGATAAGGTCTTCGGAAATTCGCTGGAAATTAAATTCCCTACACGGAAACACCAAATATGTGGGGATTGCTTTTAGTTTTAAGGGTTTTCATTTCTTTGCTACAAATTCTGATGTTTTGTATTGAATCTCATTAAATTCCAATATTTTCCCGATTTCTCGTGTAATTTTGAATATTTTTCGAAAAGGTCTTCGGAAATTCGCTAGAAATTAAATTCCCTACACGGAAACACCAAATATGTGGGGATTGCTTTTAGTTTTAAGGGTTTCATTTTTTTGCTACAAATTCTGATGTTTTGTATTGAATCTCATTAAATTCCAATATTTTCCCGATTTCTCGGGCAATTTTGAATATTTTTCGATAAGGTCTTCGGAAATTCGCTAGAAATTAAATTCCCTACACGGAAATACTAAAAATGTGGGGATTGCTTTCAGTTTTAAGGGTTTCCATTTTTTTGCTACAAATTCTGATGTTTTGTATTGAATCTCATTAAATTGTAATATTTTCCCGCTTTCTCGGGCAATTTTGAATATTTTTCGAAAAGGTCTTCGGAAATTTGCTAGAAATTAAATTCCTTACACGGAAATACCAAATATGTGGGGATTGCTTTTAGTTTTAAGGGTTTTCATTTTTTTGCTTTGTATTGAATCTCATTAAATTGTAATATTTTCCCGCTTTCTCGGGCAATTTTGAATATTTTTCGAAAAGGTCTTCGGAAATTTGCTAGAAATTAAATTCCCTACACGGAAATACCAAATATGTGGGGATTGCTTTTAGTTTTAAGGGTTTTCATTTCTTTGCTACAAATTCTGAAGTTTTGTATTGAATCTCATTAAATTCCAATATTTTCCCGATTTCTCGGGTAATTTTGAATATTTTTCGAAAAGGTCTTCGGAAATTTGCTAGAAATTAAATTCCTTACACGGAAATACCAAATATGTGGGGATTGCTTTTAGTTTTAAAGGTTTTCATTTTTTGCTTTGTATTGAATCTCATTAAATTGTAATATTTTCCCGCTTTCTCGGGCAATTTTGAATATTTTTCGAAAAGGTCTTCGGAAATTTGCTAGAAATTAAATTCCCTACACGGAAATACCAAATATGTGGGGATTGCTTTCAGTTTTAAGGGTTTTCATTTCTTTGCTACAAATTCTGATGTTTTGTATTGAATCTCATTAAATTCCAATATTTTCCCGATTTCTCGGGCAATTTTGAATATTTTTCGATTAAGTCTTCGAAAATTCGCTAGAAATTAAATTCCCTACACGGGAACACCAAATATGTGGGGATTGCTTTTAGTTTTAAGGGTTTTCATTTTTTTGCTACAAACTCTGATGTTTCGTATTGAATCTCATTAAATTCCAATATTTTCCCGATTTCTCGGGCAATTTTGAATATTTTTCGATAAGGTCTTCGGAAATTCGCTAGAAATTAAATTCCCTACACGGAAATACTAAATATGTGGGGATTGCTTTCAGTTTTAAGGGTTTCCATTTTTTTGCTACAAATTCTGATGTTTTGTATTGAATCTCATTAAATTGTAATATTTTCCGTTTTCTCGGGCAATTTTGAATATTTTTCGAAAAGGTCTTCGGAAATTCGCTAGAAATTAAATTCCCTACACGGAAATACCAAATATGTGGGGATTGCTTTCAGTTTGAAGGGTTTTCATTTCTTTGCTACAAATTCTGATGTTTTGTATTGAATCTCATTAAATTCCAATATTTTCCCGATTTCTCGGGCAATTTTGAATATTTTTCGATAAGGTCTTCGGAAATTCGCTAGAAATTAAATTCCCTATACGGAAACACCAAATATGTGGGGATTGCTTTTAGTTTTAAGGGTTTTCATTTCTTTGCTACAAATTCTGATGTTTTGTATTGAATCTCATTAAATTCCAATATTTTCCCGATTTCTCGGGTAATTTTGAATATTTTTCGAAAAGGTCTTCGGAAATTCGCTAGAAATTAAATTCCCTACACGGAAACACCAAATATGTGGGGATTGCTTTTAGTTTTAAGGGTTTTCATTTTTTTGCTACAAATTCTGATGTTTTTTATTGAGTCTCATTAAATTCCAATATTTTCCCGATTTCTCGGGCAATTTTCAATATTTTTCCGAAAGGTCTTCGGAAATTCGCTAGAAATTAAATTTCCTACACGGAAATACCAAATATGTGGGGATTGTTTTCAGTTCTAAGGGTTTTCATTTTTTTGCTACAAATTCTGATGTTTTGTATTGAATCTCATTAAATTCCAATATTTTCCCGATTTATCGGGCAAATTTGAATATTTTTCGATAAGGTCTTCGGAAATTCGCTAGAAATTAAATTCCATACAAGGAAATACCAAATATGTGGGGATTGCTATCAGTTTTAAGGGTTTTCATTTTTTTGCAACAAATTCTGATGTTTTGTATTGAGTCTCATTAAATTCCAATATTTTCCCGATTTTTCGGGCAATTTTCAATATTTTTCCGAAAGGTCTTCGGAAATTCGCTGGAAATTAAATTTCCTACACGGAAATACCAAATATGTGGGGATTGCTTTCAGTTTTAAGGGTTTTCATTTTTTTGCTACAAATTCTGATGTTTTGTATTGAATCTCATTAAATTCCAATATTATTACGATTTCTCGGGCAATTTTGAATATTTTTCGAAAAGGTCTTCGGAAATTCGCTAGAAATTAAATTCCCTACACGGAAATACCAAATATGTGGGGATTGCTATCAGTTTTAAGGGTTTTCATTTTTTTGCAACAAATTCTGATGTTTTGTGTTGAGTCTCATTAAATTCCAATATTTTCCCGATTTCTCAGGCAATTTTCAATATTTTTCCGAAAGGTCTTCGGAAATTCGCTAGAAATTAAATTTCCTACACGGAAATACCAAATATGTGGGGATTGCTTTCAGTTTTAACGGTTTTCATTTTTTTACTACAAATTCTGATGTTTTGTATTGAATCTCATTAAATTCCAATATTTTCCCGATTTCTCGGGTAATGTTGAATATATTTTGAAAACGTCTTCGGAAATTCGCTAGAAATTAAATTTTCTACACGGAAATACCAAATATGTGGGGATTGTTGTCAGTTTTAAGGGTTTTGATTCTTTTGTTACAAATTCTGATGTTTTGTATTGAATCTCATTAAATTCCAATATTTTCCCGATTTCTCGGGCAATTTTGAATATTTTTCGATAAGGTCTTCGGAAATTCGCTAGAAATTAAATTCCCTACACGGAAATACTAAAAATGTGGGGATTGCTTTCAGTTTTAAGGGTTTCCATTTTTTTGCTACAAATTCTGATGTTTTGTATTGAATCTCATTAAATTCCAATATTTTCCCGATTTCTCGGGCAATTTTGAATATTTTTCGATAAGGTCTTCGGAAATTCGCTAGAAATTAAATTCCCTACACGGAAACACCAAATATGTGGGGATTGCTTTTAGTTTTAAGGGTTTTCATTTTTTTGCTACAAACTCTGATGTTTCGTATTGAATCTCATTAAATTCCAATATTTTCCCGATTTCTCGGGCAATGTTGAATATATTTTGAAAACGTCTTCGGAAATTCGCTAGAAATTAAATTCCATACACGGAAATACCAAATATGTGGGGATTGTTGTCAGTTTTAAGGGTTTTGATTCTTTTGTTACAAATTCTGATGTTTTGTATTGAATCTCATTAAATTCCAATATTTTCCCCATTTCTCGGGCAATTTTGAATATTTTTCGATAAGGTCTTCGGAAATTCGCTAGAAATTAAATTCCCTACACGGAAATACTAAATATGTGGGGATTGCTTTCAGTTTTAAGGGTTTCCATTTTTTTGCTACAAATTCTGATGTTTTGTATTGAATCTCATTAAATTGTAATATTTTCCCGTTTTCTCGGGCAATTATGAATATTTTTCGAAAAGGTCTTCGGAAATTCGCTAGAAATTAAATTCCCTGCACGGAAATACCAAATATGTGGGGATTGCTTTCAGTTTGAAGGGTTTTCATTTCTTTGCTACAAATTCTGATGTTTTGTATTGAATCTCATTAAATTCCAATATTTTCCCGATTTCTCGGGTAATTTTGAATATTTTTCGAAAAGGTCTTCGGAAATTCGCTAGAAATTAAATTCCCTACACGGAAACACCAAATATGTGGGGATTGCTTTTAGTTTTAAGGGTTTTCATTTTTTTGCTACAAATTCTGATGTTTTGTATTGAGTCTCATTAAATTCCAATATTTTCCTGATTTCTCGGGCAATTTTCAATATTTTTCCGAAAGGTCTTCGGAAATTCGCTAGAAATTAAATTTCCTACACGGAAATACCAAATATGTGGGGATTGTTTTCAGTTTTAAGGGTTTTCATTTTTTTGCTACAAATTCTGATGTTTTGTATTGAATCTCATTAAATTCCAATATTTTCCCGATTTCTCGGGTAATTTTGAATATTTTTCGAAAAGGTCTTCGGAAATTCGCTAGAAATTAAATTCCCTACACGGAAACACCAAATATGTGGGGATTGCTTTTAGTTTTAAGGGTTTTCATTTTTTTGCTACAAATTCTGATGTTTTGTATTGAGTCTCATTAAATTCCAATATTTTCCCGATTTCTCGGGCAATTTTCAATATATTTCCGAAAGGTCTTCGGAAATTCGCTAGAAATTAAATTTCCTACACGGAAATACCAAATATGTGGGGATTGTTTTCAGTTTTAAGGGTTTTCATTTTTTTGCTACAAATTCTGATGTTTTGTATTGAATCACATTAAATTGTAATATTTTCCCGTTTTCTCGGGCAATTTTGAATATTTTTCGAAAAGGTCTTCGGAAATTCGCTAGAAATTAAATTCCCTACACGGAAATACCAAATATGTGGGGATTGCTTTCAGTTTTAAGGGTTTTCATTTCTTTGCTACAAATTCTGATGTTTTGTATTGAATCTCATTAAATTCCAATATTTTACCGATTTCTCGGGCAATTTTGAATATTTTTCGAAAAGGTCTTCGGAAATTCGCTAGAAATTAAATTCCCTACACGGAAATACTAAATATGTGGGAATTGCTTTCAGTTTTAAGGGTTTTCATTTTTTTGCAACAAATTCTGATATTTTGTATTGAGTCTCATTAAATTCCAATATTTTCCCGATTTCTCGGGCAATTTTCAATATTTTTCTGAAAGGTCTTCGGAAATTCGCTAGAAATTAAATTCCCTACACGAAAATACCAAATATGTGGGGATTGTTTTCAGTTTTAAGGGTTTTCATTCTTTTGCTACAAATTCTGATGTTTTGTATTGAATCTCATTAAATTGCAATATTTTCCCGATTTCTCGGGCAATTTTGAATATTTTTCGAAAAGGTCTTCGGAAATTCGGTAGAAATTAAATTCCCTACACGGAAATACCAAATATGTGGGGATTGCTTTCAGTTTCAAGGGTTTTCATTTCTTTGCTACAAATTCTGATGTTTTGTATTGAATCTCATTAAATTGCAATATTTTCCCGATTTCTTGGCCAATTTTGAATATTTTTCGAAAAGGTCTTCGGAAATTCGCTAGAAATTAAATTCCCTACTCGGAAATACTAAATATGTGGGGATTGCTTTTCGTTTTAAGGGTTTTAATTTTTTTGCTACAAACTCTAATGTTTTGTATTGAATCTCATTAAATTCCAATATTTTCCCGATTTCTCGGGCAATTTTGAATATTTTTCGAAAAGGTCTTCGGAAATTCGCTAGAAATGAAATTCCCTACACGGAAATACCAAATATGTGGGGATTGCTGTCAGTTTTAAGGGTTTTCATTTTTTTGCTACATATTATGATGTTTTGTATTGAATCTCATTAAATTCCAATACTTGCCCGATTTCTCGGGCAATTTAGAATATTTTTCGAAAAGGTCTTCGGAAATTCGCTAGAAATTAAATTCCCTACACGGAAATACTAAATATGTGGGGATTGCTTTCAGTTTTAAGGGTTTTCATTTTTTTGCAACAAATTCTGATATTTTGTATTGAGTCTCATTAAATTCCAATATTTTCCCGATTTCTCGGGCAATTTTCAATATTTTTCTGAAAGGTCTTCGGAAATTCGCTAGAAATTAAATTCCCTACACGGAAATATCAAATATGTGGGGATTGCTTTCAGTTTTAAGGGTTTTCATTTTTTTGCTACAATTTCTGATGTTTTGTATTGAATCTCATTAAATTCCAATATTTTCCCGATTTCTCGGGCAATTTTGAATATTTTTCGAAAAGGTCTTCGGAAATTCGCTAGAAATTAAATTCCCTACACGGAAATACTAAATATGTGGGGATTGCTTTTAGTTTTAAGGCTTTTAATTTTTTTGCTACAAACTCTAATGTTTTGTATTGAATCTCATTAAATTCCAATATTTTCCCGATTTCTCGGGCAATTTTGAATATTTTTCGAAAAGGTCTTCGGAAATTCGGTAGAAATGAAATTCCTTACACCGAAATACCAAATATGTGGGGATTGCTGTCAGTTTTAAGGGTTTTCATTTTTTTGCTACATATTCTGATGTTTTGTATTGAATCTCATTAAATTCCAATACTTGCCCGATTTCTCGGGCAATTTTGAATATTTTTCGAAAAGGTCTTCGGAAATTCGCTATAAATTAAATTCCCTACACGGAAATACCAAATATGTGGGGATTGCTTTCAGTTTTAAGGGTTTTCATTTTTTTGCTACAAATTCTGATGTTTTGTATTGAATCTCATTAAATTCCAATATTTTCCCGATTTCTCGGGAAATTTTTAATATTTTTCGAAAAGGTCTTCGGAAATTCGCTAGAAATTAAATTCCCTACACGGAAATACTAAATATATGGGGATTGCTTTCAGTTTTAAGGGTTTTCATTTTTTTGCAACAAATTCTGATGTTTTGTATTGAGTCTCATTAAATTCCCATATTTTCCTGATGTCTCGGGCAATTTTCAATATTTTTCTGAAAGGTCTTCGGAAATTCGCTAGAAATTAAATTCCCTACACGGAAATATCAAATATGTGGGAATTGCTTTCAGTTTTAAGGGTTTTCATATTTTTGCTACAATTTCTGATGTTTTGTATTGAATCTCATTAAATTCCAATATTTTCCCGATTTCTCGGGCAATTTTGAATATTTTTCGAAAAGGTCTTCGGCAATTCGCTAGAAATTAAATTCCCTACACGGAAATACCAAATATGTGGGGATTGCTTTCTGTTTTAAGGGTTTTCATTATTTTGCTACAAACTCTGCTGTTTTGTATTGAATCTAATTAATTTCCAATATTTTCCCGATTTCTCGGGCAATTTTGAATATTTTTCGAAAAAGTCTTCGGAAATTCGCTAGAAATGAAATTCCCTACACGGAAATACCAAATATGTGGGGATTGCTGTCAGTTTTAAGGGTTTTCATTTTTTTGCTACAAATTCTGATGTTTTTCAATTTTGAATATTTTTCGAAAAGGTCTTCGGAAATTCGCTAGAAATTAAATTCCCTACACGGAACTACTAAATATGTGGGGATTGCTTTCAGTTTTAAGGGTTTTCATTTTTTTGCAACAAATTCTGATGTTTTGTATTGAGTCTCATTAAATTCCCATATTTTCCCGATTTCTCGGGAAATTTTCAATATTTTTCTGAAAGGTCTTCGGAAATTCGCTAGAAATTAAATTCCCTACACGGAAATACCAAATATGTGGGGATTGCTTTCAGTTTTAAGCGTTTTCATTATTTTGCTACAAACTCTGCTGTTTTGTATTGCATCTAATTAATTTCCAATATTTTCCCGATTTCTCGGGCAATTTTGAATATTTTTCGAAAAGGTCTTCGGAAATTCGCTAGAAATTAAATTCCATACAAGGAAATACCAAATATGTGGGGATTGCTTTCAGTTTTAAGGGTTTTAATTTTTTTGCTACAAATTCTGATGTTTTGTATTGAATCTCATTAAATTCCAATACTTGCCCGATTTCTCGGGCAATTTTGAATATTTTTCGAAAGGGTCTTCGGAAATTCGCTAGAAATTAAATTCCATACACGGAAATACCAAATATGTAGGGATTGCTTTCAGTTTTAAGGGTTTTCATTTTTTTGCTACAAATTCTGGGGTTTTATATTGAATCTCATTAAATTCCAATATTTTCCCGATTTCTCGGGCAATTTTGAATATTTTTCGAAAAGGTCTTCGGAAATTCGCTAGAAATTAAATTCATTATACGGATATACCAAATATATGGGGATTGCTTTCAGTTTTGAGGGTTTTCATTTTTTTGCTACAAATTCTGATGTTTTGTATTGAATCTCATTAAATTCCAATATTTTCCCGATTTCTCGGGCAATTTTGAATATTTTTCGAAAAGCTCTTCGGAAATTCGCTAGAAATTAAATTCCCTACACGGAAATACCAAATATGTTCCAATTCCAATTCCCTACACAGTGTTAAGGATTTTCATTTTTTTGCTACAAATTCTGATGTTTTGTATTGAATCTCATTAATTTCCAATATTTTCCCGATTTCGCGGGCAATTTTGAATATTTTTCGAAAAGGTCTTCGGAAATTCGCTAGAAATTAAATCCCCAACACGGAAATACCAAATATATGGGGATTGCTTTCAGTTTTAAGGGTTTTCAATATTTTGCTACAAATTCTGATGTTTTGTATTGAGTCTCATTAAATTCCAATATTTTCCCGATTTCTCGGGCAATTTTCAATATTTTTCCGAAAGGTCTACGGATATTCGCTAGAAATTAAATTTCCTACACGGAAATACCAAATATGTGGGGATTGCTTTCAGTTTTAAGGGTTTTCATTTTTTGCTACAAATTCTGATGTTTTGTATTGTATCTCATTAAATTCCAATATTTTCCCGATTTCTCTGGCAATTTTGAATATATTTCGAAAAGGTCTTCGGAAATTTGCTAGAAATTAAATTCCCTACACGGAAATACTAAATATGTGGGGATTGCGTTCAGTTTTAAGGGTTTTCATTTTTTTGCTACAAATGCTGATGTTTTGTATTGAATCTTATTAAATTTCCATATTTTCCCGATTTCTCGAGCATTTTTGAATATTTTTCGAAAAGGTCTTCGGAACTTCGCTAGAAATTAAATTCCCTATATGGAAATACTAAATATGTGGGGATTGCTGTCAGTTTTAAGGGTTTTCATTTTTTTGCTACAAATTCTGATGTTTTGTATTGAATGTAATTAAATTCCAATATTTTCCCGATTTCTCGGGCAATTTTGAATATTTTTCGAAAAGGTCTTCGGAAATTCGCTAGAAATTAAATTCCCTACACGGAAATACTAAATATGTGGGGATTGCTGTCAGTTTTAAGGGTTTTAATTTTTTTGATACAAATTCTGATGTTTTGTATTGAATCTCATTAAATTTCAATATTTTCCCGATTTCTCGGGCAATTTTGAATATTTTTCGAAAAGGTCTTCGGAAATTCGCTAGAAATTAAATTCCCTACACGGAAATACCAAATATGTGGGGATTGCTTTCAGTTTTAAGGGTTTTCATTTTTTGCTACAAATTCTGATGTTTTGTATTAAATCTCATTAAATTCCAATATTTACCCGATTTCTCGGGCAATTTTGCATATTTTTCGAAAAGGTCTTCGGAAATTCGCTAGAAATTAAATTCCCTCCACGGAAATATCAAATATGTTGGGTTTGTTTTCAGTTTTAAGGGTTTTAATTTTTTTGCTTCAAATTCTGATGTTTTGTATTGAATCTCATTAAATTCCAATATTTTCACGATTTCTCGGGCAATTTTGCATATTTTTCGAAAAGGTCTTCGGAAATTCGCTAGAAATTAAATTCCCTCAACGAAAATATCAAATATGTGGGGAATGCTTTCAGTATTAAGGGTTTTCATTTTTTTTGCTACAAATACTGATGTTTTGTATTGAATCTCATTAAATTGCAATATTTTCCAGATATCTCGGGCAATTTTGAATATTTTTGAAAAGGTCTTCGGAAATTCGATGGAAATTAAATTCCCTACACGGAAATACCAAATATGTGGGGATTGATTTCAGTTTTAGGGTTTTCATTTTTTTGCTACAAATTTTGATGTTTTGTATTGAATCTCATTAAATTCCAATATTTTCCCGATTTCTCAAGCAATTTTGAATATTTTTCGAAAAGGTCTTCGGAAATTCGCTAAAAATTAAATTCCGTACACGGAAATACTAAATATGTGGGGATTGCTTTCAGTTTTAAGGGTTTTAATTTTTTGCTACAAATTCTGATGTTTTGTATTGAATCTAATTAAATTCGAATATTTTCCCGATTTCTCGGGCAATTTTGAATATTTTTCGAAAAGGTCTTCGGAAATTCGCTAGAAATTAAATTCCCTACACGGGAATTGCTGTCAGTGGGGATTGCTGTCAGTTGTGGCGATTGCTGTCAGTTTTAAGGCTTTTCATTTTTTTGCTACAAATTCTGATGTTTTGTATTGAATCTCATTAAATTGCAATATTTTCCCGATTTCTCGGGAAATTTTGAATATTTTTCGAAAAGGTCTTCGGAAATTCGCTAGAAATTATATTCCCTACACGGAAATACCAAATATGTGGGTATTGATTTCAGTTTTAAGGGTTTTCATTTTTTTGCTACAAATTGTGATGTTTTGTATTGAATCTCATTAAATTGCAATATTTTCCCGATTTCTCGGGCAATTTTGAATATTTTTCGAAAAGGTCTTCGGAAATTCGCTAGAAATTAAATTCCCTACACGGAAATACTAAATATGTAGGGATTGCTGTCAGTTTTAAGGGTTTTCATTTTTTTGCTACAAATTCTGATGTTTTGTATTGAATCTCATTAAATTCCAATATTTCCCCGATTTCTCGAGCAATTTTGAATATTTTTCGAAAAGGTCTTCGGAAATTCGCTAGAAAGTAAATTCCCTACACGGAAATACCAAATATGTGGGGATTGCTTTCAGTTTTAAAGGTTTTCATTTTTTTCTACAAATTCTGATGTTTTGTATTGAATCTCATTAAATTTCAATATTTTCCCGATTTCTCGGGCAATTTTGAATATTTTTCGAAAAGGTCTTCGGAAATTCGCTAGAAATTAAATTTCCTACACGGAAATACCAAATATGTGGGGATTGCTTTCAGTTTTAAGGGTTTTCATTTTATTGCTACAAATTCTGATGTTTTGTAATGAATTTCATTAAATTCCAATATTTTCCCGATTTCTCGGGCAATTTTGAATATTTTTCGAAAAGGTCTTCTGAAATTCGCTAGAAATTAAATTCCCTACACGGAAATATCAAATATGTGGGGATTGCTTTCAGTTTTAAAGGTTTTCATTTTTTTGCTACAAATTCTGATGTTTTGTATTGAATCTCATTAAATTCCAATATTTTCCCGATTTCTCGGGCAATTTTGAATATTTTTCGAAAAGGTCTTCTGAAATTCGCTAGAAATTAAATTCCCTACACGGAAATACCAAATATGTGGGGATTGCTGTCAGTTTTAAGGATTTTCATTTTTGTGCTACAAATCTGATGTTTTGTATTGAATCTTATTAAATTCCAATATTTTCCCGATTTCTCGGGCAATTTTGAATATTTTTCGAAAAAGTCTTAGGAAATTCGCTAGAAATTAAATTCCCTACACGGAAATATCAAATATGTGGGGATTGCTTTCAGTTTTAAAGGTTTTCATTTTTTTGCTACAAATTCTGATGGTTTGTATTGAATCTCATTAAATTCCAATATTTTCCCGATTTCTCGGGCAATTTTGAATATTTTTCGAAAAGGTCTTCGGAATTTCGCTAGAAATTAAATTCCCTACACGGAAATACCAAATATGTTGGGTTTGTTTTCAGTTCTAAGGGTTTTAATTTTTTTGCTTCAAATTCTGATGTTTTGTATTGAATCTCATTAAATTCCAATATTTTCCCGATTTCTCGGGCAATTTTGCATATTTTTCGAAAAGGTCTTCGGAAATTCGCTAGAAATTAAATTCCCTCAACGGAAATATCAAATATGTGGGGAATGCTTTCAGTATTAAGGGTTTTCATTTTTTTGCTACAAATACTGATGTTTTGTATTGAATCTCATTAAATTGCAATATTTTCCAGATTTCTCGGGCAATTTTGAATATTTTTGAAAAGGTCTTCGGAAATTCAATAGAAATTAAATTCCCTACACGGAAATACCCAATATGTGGGGATTGCTTTCAGTTTTAAGGGTTTTCATTTTTTGCTACAAATTCTGATGTTTTGTATTGAATCTCATTAAATTCCAATATTTTCCCGATTTCTCGGGCAATTTTTAATATTTTTCGAAAAGGTCTTCGGAAATTCGCTAGAAATTAAATTCCCTACACGGAAATACCAAATATGTGGGGATTGATTTCAGTTTTAAGGGTTTTCATTTTTTTGCTACAAATTTTGATGTTTTGTATTGAATCTCATTAAATTCCAATATTTTCCCGATTTCTCTAGCAATTTTGAATATTTTTCGAAAAGGTCATCGGAAATTCGCTAAAAATTAAATTCCGTACACGGAAATACTAAATATGTGGGGATTGCTTTCAGTTTTAAGGGTTTTCATTTTTTTGCTACAAATTCTGATGTTTTGTATTGAATCTAATTAAATTCGAATATTTTCCCGATTTTTCGGGCAATTTTGAATATTTTTCGAAAAGGTCTTCGGAAATTCGCTAGAAATTAAATTCCCTACACGGAAATACTAAAAATGTGGGGATTGCTGTCACTTTTAAGGATTTTCATTTTTTTGCTACACATTCTGATGTTTTGTATTGAATCTCATTAAATTGCAATATTTTCCCGATTTCTCGGGCAATTTTGAATATTTTTCGAAAAGGTCTTCGGAAATTCGCTAGAAATTATATTCCCTACACGGATATACCAAATATGTGGGTATTGATTTCAGTTTTAAGGGTTTTCATTTTTTTGCTACAAATTGTGATGTTTTGTATTGAATCTCATTAAATTGCAATATTTTCCCGATTTCTCGGGCAATTTTGAATATTTTTCGAAAAGGTCTTCGGAAATTCGCTAGAAATTAAATTCCCTACACGGAAATACTAAATATGTAGGGATTGCTATTTAAGGGTTTTCATTTTTTTGCTACAAATTCTGATGTTTTGTATTGAATCTCATTAAATTCCAATATTTCCCCGATTTCTCGAGCAATTTTGAATATTTTTCGAAAAGGTCTTCGGAAATTCGCTAGAAATTAAATCCCCAACACGGAAATACCAAATATATGGGGATTGCTTTCAGTTTTAAGGGTTTTCAATTTTTTGCTACAAATTCTGATGTTTTGTATTGAGTCTCATTAAATTCCAATATTTTCCCGATTTCTCGGGCAATTTTCAATATTTTTCCGAAAGGTCTACGGATATTCGCTAGAAATTAAATTTCCTACACGGAAATACCAAATATGTGGGGATTGCTTTCAGTTTTAAGGGTTTTCATTTTTTGCTACAAATTCTGATGTTTTGTATTGAATCTCATTAAATTCCAATATTTTCCCGATTTCTCTGGCAATTTTGAATATATTTCGAAAAGGTCTTCGGAAATTTGCTAGAAATTAAATTCCCTACACGGAAATACTAAATATGTGGGGATTGCTTTCAGTTTTAAGGGTTTTCATTTTTTTGCTACAAATGCTGATATTTTGTATTGAATCTTATTAAATTTCCATATTTTCCCGATTTCTCGGGCATTTTTGAATATTTTTCGAAAAGGTCTTCGGAACTTCGTTAGAAATTAAATTCCCTATATGGAAATACTAAATATGTGGGGATTGCTGTCAGTTTTAAGGGTTTTCATTTTTTTGCTACAAATTCTGATGTTTTGTATTGAATCTAATTAAATTCCAATATTTTCCCGATTTCTCGGGCAATTTTGAATATTTTTCGAAAAGGTCTTCGGAAATTCGCTAGAAATTATATTCCCTACACGGAAATACCAAATATGTGGGTATTGATTTCAGTTTTAAGGGTTTTCATTTTTTTGCTACAAATTTTGATGTTTTGTATTGAATCTCATTAAATTCCAATATTTTCCCGATTTCTCGGGCATTTTTGAATATTTTTCGAAAAGGTCATCGGAAATTCGCTAAAAATTAAATTCCGTACACGGAAATACTAAATATGTGGGGATTGCTTTCAGTTTTAAGGGTTTTCATTTTTTTGCTACAAATTCTGATGTTTTGTATTGAATCTAATTAAATTCGAATATTTTCCCGATTTCTCGGGCAATTTTGAATATTTTTCGAAAAGGTCTTCGGAAATTCGCTAGAAATTAAATTCCCTACACGGAAATACTAAAAATGTGGGGATTGCTGTCACTTTTAAGGGTTTTCATTTTTTTGCTACACATTCTGATGTTTTGTATTGAATCTCATTAAATTGCAATATTTTCCCGATTTCTCGGGCAATTTTGAATATTTTTCGAAAAGGTCTTCGGAAATTCGCTAGAAATTATATTCCCTACACGGAAATACCAAATATGTGGGTATTGATTTCAGTTTTAAGGGTTTTCATTTTTTTGCTACAAATTGTGATGTTTGGTATTGAATCTCATTAAATTGCAATATTTTCCCGATTTCTCGGGCAATTTTGAATATTTTTCGAAAAGGTCTTCGGAAATTCGCTAGAAATTAAATTCCCTACACGGAAATACTAAATATGTAGGGATTGCTATTTAAGGGTTTTCATTTTTTTGCTACAAATTCTGATGTTTTGTATTGAATCTCATTAAATTCCAATATTTCCCCGATTTCTCGAGCAATTTTGAATATTTTTCGAAAAGATCTTCGGAAATTCGCTAGAAAGTAAATTCCCTACACGGAAATACCAAATATGTGGGGATTGCTTTCAGTTTTAAAGGTTTTCATTTTTTTGCTACAAATTCTGATGTTTTGTATTGAATCTCATTAATTTCCAATATTTTCCCTATTTCGCGGGCAATTTTGAATATTTTTCGAAAAGGTCTTCGGAAATTCGCTAGAAATTAAATCCCCAACACGGAAATACCAAATATATGGGGATTGCTTTCAGTTTTAAGGGTTTTCAATTTTTTGCTACAAATTCTGATGTTTTGTATTGAGTCTCATTAAATTCCAATATTTTCCCGATTTCTCGGGCAATTTTCAATATTTTTCCGAAAGGTCTACGGATATTCGCTAGAAATTAAATTTCCTACACGGAAATACCAAATATGTGGGGATTGCTTTCAGTTTTAAGGGTTTTCATTTTTTGCTACAAATTCTGATGTTTTGTATTGAATCTCATTAAATTCCAATATTTTCCCGATTTCTCTGGCAATTTTGAATATATTTCGAAAAGGTCTTCGGAAATTTGCTAGAAATTAAATTCCCTACACGGAAATACTAAATATGTGGGGATTGCTTTCAGTTTTAAGGGTTTTCATTTTTTTGCTACAAATGCTGATATTTTGTATTGAATCTTATTAAATTTCCATATTTTCCCGATTTCTCGGGCATTTTTGAATATTTTTCGAAAAGGTCTTCGGAACTTCGTTAGAAATTAAATTCCCTATATGGAAATACTAAATATGTGGGGATTGCTGTCAGTTTTAAGGGTTTTCATTTTTTTGCTACAAATTCTGATGTTTTGTATTGAATCTAATTAAATTCCAATATTTTCCCGATTTCTCGGGCAATTTTGAATATTTTTCGAAAAGGTCTTCGGAAATTCGCTAGAAATTAAATTCCCTACACGGAAATACTAAATATGTGGGGATTGCTGTCAGTTTTAAGGGTTTTAATTTTTTTGATACAAATTCTGATGTTTTGTATTGAATCTCATTAAATTCCAATATTTTCCCGATTTCTCGGGCAATTTTGAATATTTTTCGAAAAGGTCTTCGGAAATTCGCTAGAAATTAAATTCCCTACACGGAAATACCAAATATGTGGGGATTGCTTTCAGTTTTAAGGGTTTTCATTTTTTGCTACAAATTCTGATGTTTTGTATTAAATCTCATTAAATTCCAATATTTACCCGATTTCTCGGGCAATTTTGAATATTTTTCGAAAAGGTCTTCGGAAATTCGCTAGAAATTAAATTCCCTCCACGGAAATATCAAATATGTTGGGTTTGTTTTCAGTTTTAAGGGTTTTAATTTTTTTGCTTCAAATTCTGATGTTTTGTATTGAATCTCATTAAATTCCAATATTTTCCCGATTTCTCGGGCAATTTTGCATATTTTTCGAAAAGGTCTTCGGAAATTCGCTAGAAATTAAATTCCCTCAACGGAAATATCAAATATGTGGGGAATGCTTTCAGTATTAAGGGTTTTCATTTTTTTGCTACAAATACTGATGTTTTGTATTGAATCTCATTAAATTGCAATATTTTCCAGATTTCTCGGGCAATTTTGAATATTTTTGAAAAGGTCTTCGGAAATTCGATGGAAATTAAATTCCCTACACGGAAATACCAAATATGTGGGGATTGATTTCAGTTTTAGGGTTTTCATTTTTTTGCTACAAATTTTGATGTTTTGTATTGAATCTCATTAAATTCCAATATTTTCCCGATTTCTCAAGCAATTGTGAATATTTTTCGAAAAGGTCTTCGGAAATTCGCTAAAAATTAAATTCCGTACACGGAAATACTAAATATGTGGGGATTGCTTTCAGTTTTAAGGGTTTTAATTTTTTGCTACAAATTCTGATGTTTTGTATTGAATCTAATTAAATTCGAATATTTTCCCGATTTCTCGGGCAATTTTGAATATTTTTCGAAAAGGTCTTCGGAAATTCGCTAGAAATTAAATTCCCTACACGGGAATTGCTGTCAGTGGGGATTGCTGTCAGTTGTGGCGATTGCTGTCAGTTTTAAGGGTTTTCATTTTTTTGCTACAAATTCTGATGTTTTGTATTGAATCTCATTAAATTCCAATATTTCCCCGATTTCTCGAGCAATTTTGAATATTTTTCGAAAAGGTCTTCTGAAATTCGCTAGAAATTAAATTCCCTACACGGAAATATCAAATATGTGGGGATTGCTTTCAGTTTTAAAGGTTTTCATTTTTTTGCTATAAATTCTGATGTTTTGTATTGAATCTCAATAAATTCCAATATTTTCCCGATTTCTCGGGCAATTTTGAATATTTTTCGAAAAGGTCTTCTGAAATTCGCTAGAAATTAAATTCCCTACACGGAAATACCAAATATGTGGGGATTGCTGTCAGTTTTAAGGATTTTCATTTTTGTGCTACAAATCTGATGTTTTGTATTGAATCTTATTAAATTCCAATATTTTCCCGATTTCTCGGGCAATTTTGAATATTTTTCGAAAAAGTCTTCGGAAATTCGCTAGAAATTAAATTCCCTACACGGAAATATCAAATATGTGGGGATTGCTTTCAGTTTTAAAGGTTTTCATTTTTTTGCTACAAATTCTGATGGTTTGTATTGAATCTCATTAAATTCCAATATTTTCCCGATTTCTCGGGCAATTTTGAATATTTTTCGAAAAGGTCTTCGGAATTTCGCTAGAAATTAAATTCCCTACACGGAAATACCAAATATGTTGGGTTTGTTTTCAGTTCTAAGGGTTTTAATTTTTTTGCTTCAAATTCTGATGTTTTGTATTGAATCTCATTAAATTCCAATATTTTCCCGATTTCTCGGGCAATTTTGCATATTTTTCGAAAAGGTCTTCGGAAATTCGCTAGAAATTAAATTCCCTCAACGGAAATATCAAATATGTGGGGAATGCTTTCAGTATTAAGGGTTTTCATTTTTTTGCTACAAATACTGATGTTTTGTATTGAATCTCATTAAATTGCAATATTTTCCAGATTTCTCGGGCAATTTTGAATATTTTTGAAAAGGTCTTCGGAAATTCAATAGAAATTAAATTCCCTACACGGAAATACCCAATATGTGGGGATTGCTTTCAGTTTTAAGGGTTTTCATTTTTTGCTACAAATTCTGATGTTTTGTATTGAATCTCATTAAATTCCAATATTTTCCCGATTTCTCTAGCAATTTTGAATATTTTTCGAAAAGGTCATCGGAAATTCGCTAGAAATTAAATTCCCTACACGGAAATACCAAATATGTGGGGATTGCTTTCAGTTTTAAGGGTTTTCATTTTTTTGCTACAAATTCTGATGTTTTGTATTGAATCTAATTAAATTCGAATATTTTCCCGATTTCTCGGGCAATTTTGAATATTTTTCGAAAAGGTCTTCGGAAATTCGCTAGAAATTAAATTCCCTACACGGAAATACTAAAAATGTGGGGATTGCTGTCAGTTTTAAGGGTTTTCATTTTTTTGCTACAAATTCTGATGTTTTGTATTGAATCTCATTAAATTGCAATATTTTCCCGATTTCTCGGGCAATTTTGAATATTTTTCGAAAAGGTCTTCGGAAATTCGCTAGAAATTATATTCCCTACACGGATATACCAAATATGTGGGTATTGATTTCAGTTTTAAGGGTTTTCATTTTTTTGCTACAAATTGTGATGTTTTGTATTGAATCTAATTAAATTCGAATATTTTCCCGATTTCTCGGGCAATTTTGAATATTTTTCGAAAAGGTCTTCGGAAATTCGCTAGAAATTAAATTCCCTACACGGAAATACTAAAAATGTGGGGATTGCTGTCAGTTTTAAGGGTTTTCATTTTTTTGCTACAAATTCTGATGTTTTGTATTGAATCTCATTAAATTGCAATATTTTCCCGATTTCTCGGGCAATTTTGAATATTTTTCGAAAAGGTCTTCGGAAATTCGCTAGAAATTAAATTCCCTACACGGAAATACTAAATATGTAGGGATTGCTATTTAAGGGTTTTCATTTTTTTGCTACAAATTCTGATGTTTTGTATTGAATCTCATTAAATTCCAATATTTCCCCGATTTCTCGAGCAATTTTGAATATTTTTCGAAAAGATCTTCGGAAATTCGCTAGAAAGTAAATTCCCTACACGGAAATACCAAATATGTGGGGATTGCTTTCAGTTTTAAAGGTTTTCATTTTTTTGCTACAAATTCTGATGTTTTGTATTGAATCTCATTAAATTCCAATATTTTCCCGATTTCTCGGGCAATTTTGAATATTTTTCGAAAAGGTCTTCTGAAATTCGCTAGAAATTAAATTCCCTACACGGAAATACCAAATATGTGGGGATTGCTGTCAGTTTTAAGGATTTTCATTTTTGTGCTACAAATCTGATGTTTTGTATTGAATCTTATTAAATTCCAATATTTTCGCGATTTCTCGGGCAATTTTGAATATTTTTTCGAAAAAGTCTTCGGAAATTCGCTAGAAATTAAATTCCCTACACGGAAATACTAAATATGTAGGGATTGCTATTTAAGGGTTTTCATTTTTTTGCTACAAATTCTGATGTTTTGTATTGAATCTCATTAAATTCCAATATTTCCCCGATTTCTCGAGCAATTTTGAATATTTTTCGAAAAGATCTTCGGAAATTCGCTAGAAAGTAAATTCCCTACACGGAAATACCAAATATGTGGGGATTGCTTTCAGTTTTAAAGGTTTTCATTTTTTTGCTACAAATTCTGATGTTTTGTATTGAATCTCATTAAATTCCAATATTTTCCCGATTTCTCGGGCAATTTTGAATATTTTTCGAAAAGGTCTTCGGAAATTCGCTAGAAATTAAATTCCCTACACGGAAATACCAAATATGTGGGAATTGATTTCAGTTTTAAGGGTTTTCATTTTTTGCTACAAGATCTGATGTTTTGTATTGAATCTCATTAAATTCCAATATTTTCCCGATTTCTCGGGCAATTTTGAATATTTTTCGAAAAGGTCTTCTGAAATTCGCTAGAAATTAAATTCCCTACACGGAAATACCAAATATGTGGGGATTGCTGTCAGTTTTAAGGATTTTCATTTTTGTGCTACAAATCTGATGTTTTGTATTGAATCTTATTAAATTCCAATATTTTCGCGATTTCTCAGGCAATTTTGAATATTTTTCGAAAAGGTCTTCGGAAATTCGCTAGAAATTAAATTCCCTACACGGAAATATCAAATATGTGGGGATTGCTTTCAGTTTTAAAGGTTTTCATTTTTTTGCTACAAATTCTGATGTTTTGTATTGAATCTCATTAAATTCCAATATTTTCCCGATTTCTCGGGCAATTTTGAATATTTTTCGAAAAAGTCTTCGGAAATTCGCTAGAAATTAAATTCCCTACACGGAAATATCAAATATGTGGGGATTGATTTCAGTTTTAACGGTTTTCATTTTTTTGCTACAAATTCTGATGTTCTCGGGCAATTTTGAATATTTTTCGAAAAGGTCTTCGGAAATTCGCTAGAAATTAAATTCCTTCCACGGAAATATCAAATATGTGGGGTTTGTTTTCAGTTTTAAGGGTTTTCATTTTTTTGCTACAAATTCTGATGTTTTGTATTGAATCTCATTAAATTCCAATATTTTCCCGATTTCTCGGGCAATTTTGAATATTTTTCGAAAAGGTCTTCGGAAATTCGCTAGAAATTAAATTCCCTCCACGGAAATATCAAATATGTGGGGATTGCTTTCAGTATTAAGGGTTTTCATTTTTTTGCTACAAATACTGATGTTATGTATTGAATCTCATTAAATTCCAATATTTTCCCGATTTCTCGGGCAATTTTGAATATTTTTGAAAAGGTCTTCGGAAATTCGCTAGAAATTAAATTCCCTACACGGAAATATCAAATATGTGGGGATTGATTTCAGTTTTAACGGTTTTCATTTTTTTGCTACAAATTCTGATGTTCTCGGGCAATTTTGAATATTTTTCGAAAAGGTCTTCGGAAATTCGCTAGAAATTAAATTCCTTCCACGGAAATATCAAATATGTGGGGTTTGTTTTCAGTTTTAAGGGTTTTCATTTTTTTGCTACAAATTCTGATGTTTTGTATTGAATCTCATTAAATTCCAATATTTTCCCGATTTCTCGGGCAATTTTGAAGATTTTTCGAAAAGGTCTTCGGAAATTCGCTAGAAATTAAATTCCCTCCACGGAAATATCAAATATGTGGGGATTGCTTTCAGTATTATGGGTTTTCATTTTTTTGCTACAAATACTGATGTTATGTATTGAATCTCATTAAATTCCAATATTTTCCCGATTTCTCGGGCAATTTTGAATATTTTTCGAAAAAGTCTTCGGAAATTCGCTAGAAATTAAATTCCCTACACGGAAATATCAAATATGTGGGGATTGATTTCAGTTTTAACGGTTTTCATGTTTTTGCTACAAATTCTGATGTTCTCGGGCAATTTTGAATATTTTTCGAAAAGGTCTTCGGAAATTCGCTAGAAATTAAATTCCTTCCACGGAAATATCAAATATGTGGGGTTTGTTTTCAGTTTTAAGGGTTTTCATTTTTTTGCTACAAATTCTGATGTTTTGTATGGAATCTCATTAAATTCCAATATTTTCCCGATTTCTCGGGCAATTTTGAATATTTTTCGAAAAGGTCTTCGGAAATTCGCTAGAAATTAAATTCCCTCCACGGAAATATCAAATATGTGGGGATTGCTTTCAGTTTTAAAGGTTTTCATTTTTTTGCTACAAATTCTGATGTTCTCGGGCAATTTTGAATATTTTTCGAAAAGGTCTTCGGAAATTCGCTAGAAATTAAATTCCTTCCACGGAAATATCAAATATGTGGGGATTGCTTTCAGTATTAAGGGTTTTCATTTTTTTGCTACAAATACTGATGTTATGTATTGAATCTCATTAAATTCCAATATTTTCCCGATTTCTCGGGCAATTTTGAATATTTTTCAAAAAGGTCTTCGGAAATTCGCCAGAAATTAAATTCCCTACACGGAAATACCAAATATGTGGGGATTGATTTCAGTTTTAAGGGTTTTCATTTTTTTGCTTCAAATTTTGATGTTTTGTATTTAATCTCATTAAATTCCAATATTTTCCCGATTTCTCGGGCAATTTTGAATATTTTTCGAAAAGGTCTTCGGAAATTCACTAGAAATTAAATTCCCTACACGGAAATATCAAATATGTGGGGATTGCTATCAGTTTTAAGGGTTTTCATTTTTTTGCTACAAATTCTGATGTTTTGTATTGAATCTAATTAAATTCCAATATTTTCCCGATTTCTCGGGCAATTTTGAATATTTTTCGAAAAGGTCTTCGGAAATTCGCTAGAAATTAAATTCCCTACACGGAAATACTAAATATGTGGGGATTGCTGTCAGTTTTAAGGGTTTTCATTTTTTTGCTACAAATTCTGATGTTTTGTATTGAATCTCATTAAATTCCAATATTTTCCCGATTTCTCGGGCAATTTTGAATATTTTTCGAAAAGGTCTTCGGAAATTCGCTAGAAATTATATTCCCTACACGGAAATACCAAATATGTGGGGATTGATTTCAGTTTTAAGGGTTTTCATTTTTTTGCTACAAATTCTGATGTTTTGTATTGAATCTCATTAAATTCCAATATTTTCCCCATTTCTCGGGTAATTTTGAATATTTTAGAAAAGGTCTTCGGAAATTCGCTAGAAATTAAATTCCCTACACGGAAATACCAAATATGTGGGGATTGCTTTCAGTTTTAAGGATTTTCATTTTTTTGCTACAAGTTCTGATGTTTTGTATTGAATCTCATTAAATTCCAATATTTACCCGATTTCTCGGGCAATTTTGAATATTTTTCGAAAAGGTCTTCGGAAATTCGCTAGAAATTAAATTCCCTCCACGGAAATATCAAATATATTGGGTTTGTTTTCAGTTTTAAGGGTTTTAATTTTTTTGCTTCAAATTCTGATGTTTTGTATTGAATCTCATTAAATTCCAATATTTTCCCGATTTCCCGGGCAATTTTGAATATTTTTCGAAAAGGTCTTCGGAAATTCGCTAGAAATTAAATTCCCTACACGGAAATACCAAATATGTGGGGATTGCTTTCAGTTTTAAGGGTTTTCATTTTTTTGCTACAAATTCTGATGTTTTGTATTGAATCTCATTAAATTCCAATATTTTCCCGATTTCTCGGGCAATTTTTAATATTTTTAGAAAAGGTCTTCGGAAATTCGCTAGAAATTAAATTCTCTACACGGAAATACCAAATATGTGGGGATTGATTTCAGTTTTAAGGGTTTTCATTTTTTTGCTACAAATTTTGATGTTTTGTATTGAATCTCATTAAATTCCAATATTTTCCCGATTTCTCTAGCAATTTTGAATATTTTTCGAAAAGGTCTTTGGAAATTCGCTAAAAATTAAATTCCGTACACGGAAATACTAAATATGTGGGGATTGCTTTCAGTTTTAAGGGTTTTCATTTTTTTGCTACAAATTCTGATGTTTTGTATTGAATCTAATTAAATTCGAATATTTTCCCGATTTCTCGGGCAATTTTGAATATTTTACGAAAAGGTCTTCGGAAATTCGCTAGAAATTAAATTCCCTACACGGAAATACTAAATATGTGGGGATTGCTGTCAGTTTTAAGGGTTTTCATTTTTTTGCTACAAATTCTGATGTTTTGTATTGAATCTCATTTAATTGCAATATTTTCCCGATTTCTCGGGCAATTTTGAATATTTTTCGAAAAGGTCTTCGGAAATTCGCTAGAAATTATATTCCCTACACGGAAATACCAAATATGTGGGTATTGATTTCAGTTTTAAGGGTTTTCACTTTTTTGCTACAAATTCTGATGTTTTGTATTGACTCTCATTAAATTGCAATATTTTCCCGATTTCTCGGGCAATTTTGAATATTTTTCGAAAAGGTCTTCGGAAATTCATTAGAAATTAAATTCCCTACACGGAAATATCAAATATGTGGGGATTGCTTTCAGTTTTAAGGGTTTTCATATTTTTGCTACAAATTCTGATGTTTTGTATTGAATCTCATTACATTCCAATATTTTCCCGATTTCTCGGGCATTTTTGAATATTTTTCGAAAAGGTCTTCGGAAATTCGCTAGAAATTAAATTCCCTACACGGAAATACTAAATATGTAGGGATTTCTGTCAGTTTTAAGGGTTTTCATTTTTTTGCTACAAATTCTGATGTTTTGTATTGAATCTCATTAAATTCCAATATTTCCCGATTTCTCGGGCAATTTTGAATATTTTTCGAAAAGGTCTTCGGAAGAAAGTAAATTCCCTACACGGAAATACCAAATATGTGGGGATTGCTTTCAGTTTTAAAGGTTTTCATTTTTTTACTACAAATTCTGATGTTTTGTATTGAATCTCATTAAATTCCAATATTTTCCCGATTTCTCGGGCAATTTTGAATATTTTTCGAAAAGGTCTTCGGAAATTCGCTAGAAATCAAGTTTCCTACACGGAAATACCAAATATGTGGGGATTGCTTTCAGTTTTAAGGGTTTTCATTTTTTTGCTACAAATTCTGATGTTTTGTAATGAATCTCATTAAATTCCAATATTTTCCCGATTTCTCGGGCAATTTTGAATATTTTTGGAAAAGGTCTTCGGAAATTCGCTAGAAATTAAATTCCCTACACGGAAATGCCAAATATGTGGGGATTGATTTCAGTTTTAAGGGTTTTCATTTTTTGCTACAAATTCTGATGTTTTGTATTGAATCTCATTAAATTCCAATATTTTCCCGATTTCTCGGGCAATTTTGAATATCTTTCGAAAAGGTCTTCGGAAATTCGCTAGAAATTAAATTCCCTACACGGAAATACTAGATATGTGGGGATTGCTTTCAGTTTTAAGGGTTTTAATTTTTTTTCCTACAAATTCTGATATTATGTATTGAATCTCATTAAATTCCAATATTTTCCTGATTTCTCGGGCAATTTTGAATATTTTTCGAAAAGGTCTTCGGAAATTCACTAGAAATTAAATTCCCTACACGGAAATACCAAATATGTGTGGATTGCTTTCAGTTTTAAGGGTTTTAATTTTTTTGCTACTAATTCTGATGTTTTGTATTGAATCTCATTAAATTCCAATATTTTCCCGATTTCTCGGGCAATTTTGAATATTTTTCGAAAAGGTCTTCGAAAATTCGCTAGAAATTAAATTCGGTACACGGAAAAATCAAATATGTGCGGATTGATTTCAGTTTTACGGCTTTTTATTCTTTTGCTACAAATTCTGATGTTTTGTATTGAATCTCATTAAATTCCAATATTTTCCCGATTTCTCGGGCAATTTTGAATATTTTTCGAAAAGGTCTTCGGAAATTCGCTAGAAATTAAATTCGCTACACGGAAATACCAAATATGTCGGGATTGCTTTCAGTTTTAAGGGTTTTCATTTTTTTGCTACAAATTCTGATGTTTTGTATTGAATCTCATTAAATTCCAATATTTTCCCGATTTCTCGGACAATTTTGAATATTTTTCGAAAAGGTCTTCGAAAATTCGCTAGAAATTAAATTCCCTACACGGAAATACTAAATATGTGGGGATTGCTGTCAGTTTTAAGGGTTTTCATTTTTTTGCTACAAATTCTGATGTTTTGTATTGAATCTCATTAAATTCCAATATTTTCCCGATTTCTCGGGCAATTTTGAATATTTTTCGAAAAGGTCTTCGGAAATTCGCTAGAAATTATATTCCCTACACGGAAATACCAAATATGTGGGGATTGATTTCAGTTTTAAGGGTTTTCATTTTTTTGCTACAAATTCTGATGTTTTGTATTGAATCTCATTAAATTCCAATATTTTCCCCATTTCTCGGGTAATTTTGAATATTTTAGAAAAGGTCTTCGGAAATTCGCTAGAAATTAAATTCCCAACACGGAAATACCAAATATGTGGGGATTGCTTTCAGTTTTAAGGATTTTCATTTTTTTGCTACAAATTCTGATGTTTTGTATTGAATCTCATTAAATTCCAATATTTTCCCGATTTCTCGGGCAATTTTGAATATCTTTCGAAAAGGTCTTCGGAAATTCGCTAGAAATTAAATTCCCTACACGGAAATACTAGATATGTGGGGATTGCTTTCAGTTTTAAGGGTTTTAATTTTTTTTCCTACAAATTCTGATATTATGTATTGAATCTCATTAAATTCCAATATTTTCCTGATTTCTCGGGCAATTTTGAATATTTTTCGAAAAGGTCTTCGGAAATTCACTAGAAATTAAATTCCCTACACGGAAATACCAAATATGTGTGGATTGCTTTCAGTTTTAAGGGTTTTAATTTTTTTGCTACTAATTCTGATGTTTTGTATTGAATCTCATTAAATTCCAATATTTTCCCGATTTCTCGGGCAATTTTGAATATTTTTCGAAAAGGTCTTCGAAAATTCGCTAGAAATTAAATTCGCTACACGGAAAAATCAAATATGTGCGGATTGCTTTCAGTTTTACGGCTTTTTATTCTTTTGCTACAAATTCTGATGTTTTGTATTGAATCTCATTAAATTCCAATATTTTCCCGATTTCTAGGGCAATTTTGAATATTTTTCGAAAAGGTCTTCGGAAATTCGCTAGAAATTAAATTCCTTCCACGGAAATATCAAATATGTGGGGATTGCTTTCAGTATTAAGGGTTTTCATTTTTTTGCTACAAATACTGATGTTATGTATTGAATCTCATTAAATTCCAATATTTTCCCGATTTCTCGGGCAATTTTGAATATTTTTCGAAAAGGTCTTCGGAAATTCGCCAGAAATTAAATTCCCTACACGGAAATACCAAATATGTGGGGATTGATTTCAGTTTTAAGGGTTTTCATTTTTTTGCTTCAAATTTTGATGTTTTGTATTTAATCTCATTAAATTCCAATATTTTCCCGATTTCTCGGGCAATTTTGAATATTTTTCGAAAAGGTCTTCGGAAATTCACTAGAAATTAAATTCCCTACACGGAAATATCAAATATGTGGGGATTGCTTTCAGTTTTAAGGGTTTTCATTTTTTTGCTACAAATTCTGATGTTTTGTATTGAATCTAATTAAATTCCAATATTTTCCCGATTTCTCGGGCAATTTTGAATATTTTTCGAAAAGGTCTTCGGAAATTCGCTAGAAATTAAATTCCCTACACGGAAATACTAAATATGTGGGGATTGCTGTCAGTTTTAAGGGTTTTCATTTTTTTGCTACAAATTCTGATGTTTTGTATTGAATCTCATTAAATTCCAATATTTTCCCGATTTCTCGGGCAATTTTGAATATTTTTCGAATAGGTCTTCGGAAATTCGCTAGAAATTATATTCCCTACACGGAAATACCAAATATGTGGGGATTGATTTCAGTTTTAAGGGTTTTCATTTTTTTGCTACAAATTCTGATGTTTTGTATTGAATCTCATTAAATTCCAATATTTTCCCCATTTCTCGGGTAATTTTGAATATTTTAGAAAAGGTCTTCGGAAATTCGCTAGAAATTAAATTCCCTACACGGAAATACCAAATATGTGGGGATTGCTTTCAGTTTTAAGGATTTTCATTTTTTTGCTACAAGTTCTGATGTTTTGTATTGAATCTCATTAAATTCCAATATTTACCCGATTTCTCGGGCAATTTTGAATATTTTTCGAAAAGGTCTTCGGAAATTCGCTAGAAATTAAATTCCCTCCACGGAAATATCAAATATATTGGGTTTGTTTTCAGTTTTAAGGGTTTTAATTTTTTTGCTTCAAATTCTGATGTTTTGTATTGAATCTCATTAAATTCCAATATTTTCCCGATTTCCCGGGCAATTTTGAATATTTTTCGAAAAGGTCTTCGGAAATTCGCTAGAAATTAAATTCCCTACACGGAAATACCAAATATGTGGGGATTGCTTTCAGTTTTAAGGGTTTTCATTTTTTTGCTACAAATTCTGATGTTTTGTATTGAATCTCATCAAATTCCAATATTTTCCCGATTTCTCGGGCAATTTTTAATATTTTTAGAAAAGGTCTTCGGAAATTCGCTAGAAATTAAATTCTCTACACGGAAATACCAAATATGTGGGGATTGATTTCAGTTTTAAGGGTTTTCATTTTTTTGCTACAAATTTTGATGTTTTGTATTGAATCTCATTAAATTCCAATATTTTCCCGATTTCTCTAGCAATTTTGAATATTTTTCGAAAAGGTCTTTGGAAATTCGCTAAAAATTAAATTCCGTACACGGAAATACTAAATATGTGGGGATTGCTTTCAGTTTTAAGGGTTTTCATTTTTTTGCTACAAATTCTGATGTTTTGTATTGAATCTAATTAAATTCGAATATTTTCCCGATTTCTCGGGCAATTTTGAATATTTTTCGAAAAGGTCTTCGGAAATTCGCTAGAAATTAAATTCCCTACACGGAAATACTAAATATGTGGGGATTGCTGTCAGTTTTAAGGGTTTTCATTTTTTTGCTACAAATTCTGATGTTTTGTATTGAATCTCATTTAATTGCAATATTTTCCCGATTTCTCTGGCAATTTTGAATATTTTTCGAATAGGTCATCGGAAATTCGCTAGAAATTAAATTCCCTACACGGAAATACCAAATATGTGTGGATTGCTTTCAGTTTTAAGGGTTTTAATTTTTTTGCTACTAATTCTGATGTTTTGTATTGAATCTCATTAAATTCCAATATTTTCCCGATTTCTCGGGCAATTTTGAATATTTTTCGAAAAGGTCTTCGAAAATTCGCTAGAAATTAAATTCGGTACACGGAAAAATCAAATATGTGCGGATTGATTTCAGTTTTACGGCTTTTTATTCTTTTGCTACAAATTCTGATGTTTTGTATTGAATCTCATTAAATTCCAATATTTTCCCGATTTCTCGGGCAATTTTGAATATTTTTCGAAAAGGTCTTCGGAAATTCGCTAGAAATTAAATTCGCTACACGGAAATACCAAATATGTCGGGATTGCTTTCAGTTTTAAGGGTTTTCATTTTTTTGCTACAAATTCTGATGTTTTGTATTGAATCTCATTAAATTCCAATATTTTCCCGATTTCTCGGACAATTTTGAATATTTTTCGAAAAGGTCTTCGAAAATTCGCTAGAAATTAAATTCCCTACACGGAAATACTAAATATGTGGGGATTGCTGTCAGTTTTAAGGGTTTTCATTTTTTTGCTACAAATTCTGATGTTTTGTATTGAATCTCATTAAATTCCAATATTTTCCCGATTTCTCGGGCAATTTTGAATATTTTTCGAAAAGGTCTTCGGAAATTCGCTAGAAATTATATTCCCTACACGGAAATACCAAATATGTGGGGATTGATTTCAGTTTTAAGGGTTTTCATTTTTTTGCTACAAATTCTGATGTTTTGTATTGAATCTCATTAAATTCCAATATTTTCCCCATTTCTCGGGTAATTTTGAATATTTTAGAAAAGGTCTTCGGAAATTCGCTAGAAATTAAATTCCCAACACGGAAATACCAAATATGTGGGGATTGCTTTCAGTTTTAAGGATTTTCATTTTTTTGCTACAAATTCTGATGTTTTGTATTGAATCTCATTAAATTCCAATATTTTCCCGATTTCTCGGGCAATTTTGAATATCTTTCGAAAAGGTCTTCGGAAATTCACTAGAAATTAAATTCCCTACACGGAAATACCAAATATGTGTGGATTGCTTTCAGTTTTAAGGGTTTTAATTTTTTTGCTACTAATTCTGTTGTTTTGTATTGAATCTCATTAAATTCCAATATTTTCCCGATTTCTCGGGCAATTTTGAATATTTTTCGAAAAGGTCTTCGAAAATTCGCTAGAAATTAAATTCGCTACACGGAAAAATCAAATATGTGCGGATTGCTTTCAGTTTTACGGCTTTTTATTCTTTTGCTACAAATTCTGATGTTTTGTATTGAATCTCATTAAATTCCAATATTTTCCCGATTTCTCGGGCAATTTTGAATATTTTTCGAAAAGGTCTTCGGAAATTCGCTAGAAATTAAATTCCTTCCACGGAAATATCAAAGATGTGGGGATTGCTTTCAGTATTAAGGGTTTTCATTTTTTTGCTACAAATACTGATGTTATGTATTGAATCTCATTAAATTCCAATATTTTCCCGATTTCTCGGGCAATTTTGAATATTTTTCGAAAAGGACTTCGGAAATTCGCCAGAAATTAAATTCCCTACACGGAAATACTAAATATGTGGGGATTGATTTCAGTTTTAAGGGTTTTCATTTTTTTGCTTCAAATTTTGATGTTTTGTATTTAATCTCATTAAATTCCAATATTTTCCCGATTTCTCGGGCAATTTTGAATATTTTTCGAAAAGGTCTTCGGAAATTCACTAGAAATTAAATTCCCTACACGGAAATATCAAATATGTGGGGATTGCTTTCAGTTTTAAGGGTTTTCATTTTTTTGCTACAAATTCTGATGTTTTGTATTGAATCTAATTAAATTCCAATATTTTCCCGATTTCTCGGGCAATTTTGAATATTTTTCGAAAAGGTCTTCGGAAATTCGCTAGAAATTAAATTCCCTACACGGAAATACTAAATATGTGGGGATTGCTGTCAGTTTTAAGGGTTTTCATTTTTTTGCTACAAATTCTGATGTTTTGTATTGAATCTCATTAAATTCCAATATTTTCCCGATTTCTCGGGCAATTTTGAATATTTTTCGAATAGGTCTTCGGAAATTCGCTAGAAATTATATTCCCTACACGGAAATACCAAATATGTGGGGATTGATTTCAGTTTTAAGGGTTTTCATTTTTTTGCTACAAATTCTGATGTTTTGTATTGAATCTCATTAAATTCCAATATTTTCCCCATTTCTCGGGTAATTTTGAATATTTTAGAAAAGGTCTTCGGAAATTCGCTAGAAATTAAATTCCCTACACGGAAATACCAAATATGTGGGGATTGCTTTCAGTTTTAAGGATTTTCATTTTTTTGCTACAAGTTCTGATGTTTTGTATTGAATCTCATTAAATTCCAATATTTACCCGATTTCTCGGGCAATTTTGAATATTTTTCGAAAAGGTCTTCGGAAATTCGCTAGAAATTAAATTCCCTCCACGGAAATATCAAATATATTGGGTTTGTTTTCAGTTTTAAGGGTTTTAATTTTTTTGCTTCAAATTCTGATGTTTTGTATTGAATCTCATTAAATTCCAATATTTTCCCGATTTCCCGGGCAATTTTGAATATTTTTCGAAAAGGTCTTCGGAAATTCGCTAGAAATTAAATTCCCTACACGGAAATACCAAATATGTGGGGATTGCTTTCAGTTCTAAGGGTTTTCATTTTTTTGCTACAAATTCTGATGTTTTGTATTGAATCTCATTAAATTCCAATATTTTCCCGATTTCTCGGCCAATTTTGAATATTTTTAGAAAAGGTCTTCGGAAATTCGCTAGAAATTAAATTCTCTACACGGAAATACCAAATATGTGGGGATTGATTTCAGTTTTAAGGGTTTTCATTTTTTTGCTACAAATTTTGATGTTTTGTATTGAATCTCATTAAATTCCAATATTTTCCCGATTTCTCTAGCAATTTTGAATATTTTTCGAAAAGGTCTTTGGAAATTCGCTAAAAATTAAATTCCGTACACGGAAATACTAAATATGTGGGGATTGCTTTCAGTTTTAAGGGTTTTCATTTTTTTGCTACAAATTCTGATGTTTTGTATTGAATCTCATTAAATTCCAATATTTTCCCGATTTCTCGGGCAATTTTGAATATTTTTCGAAAAGGTCTTCGGAAATTCGCTAGAAATTAAATTCCCTACACGGAAATACTAAATATGTGGGGATTGCTGTCAGTTTTAAGGGTTTTCATTTTTTTGCTACAAATTCTGATGTTTTGTATTGAATCTCATTTAATTGCAATATTTTCCCGATTTCTCGGGCAATTTTGAATATTTTTCGAAAAGGTCTTCGGAAATTCGCTAGAAATTATATTCCCTACACGGAAATACCAAATATGTGGGTATTGATTTCAGTTTTAAGGGTTTTCACTTTTTTGCTACAAATTCTGATGTTTTGTATTGACTCTCATTAAATTGCAATATTTTCCCGATTTCTCGGGCAATTTTGAATATTTTTCGAAAAGGTCTTCGGAAATTCAGTAGAAATTAAATTCCCTACACGGAAATACCAAATATGTGGGGATTGCTTTCAGTTTTAAGGGTTTTCATATTTTTGCTACAAATTCTGATGTTTTGTATTGAATCTCATTACATTCCAATATTTTCCCGATTTCTCGGGCATTTTTGAATATTTTTCGAAAAGGTCTTCGGAAATTCGCTAGAAATTAAATTCCCTACACGGAAATACTAAACATGTAGGGATTTCTGTCAGTTTTAAGGGTTTTCATTTTTTTGCTACAAATTCTGATGTTTTGTATTGAATCTCATTAAATTCCAATATTTCCCGATTTCTCGGGCAATTTTGAATATTTTTCGAAAAGGTCTTCCGAAGAAAGTAAATTCCCTACACGAAAATACCAAATATGTGGGGATTGCTTTCAGTTTTAAAGGTTTTCATTTTTTTACTACAAATTCTGATGTTTTGTATTGAATCTCATTAAATTCCAATATTTTCCCGATTTCTCGGGCAATTTTGAATATTTTTCGAAAAGGTCTTCGGAAATTCGCTAGAAATCAAGTTTCCTACACGGAAATACCAAATATGTGGGGATTGCTTTCAGTTTTAAGGGTTTTCATTTTTTTGCTACAAATTCTGATGTTTTGTAATGAATCTCATTAAATTCCAATATTTTCCCGATTTCTCGGGCAATTTTGAATATTTTTGGAAAAGGTCTTCGGAAATTCGCTAGAAATTAAATTCCCTACACGGAAATGCCAAATATGTGGGGATTGATTTCAGTTTTAAGGGTTTTCATTTTTTGCTACAAATTCTGATGTTTTGTATTGAATCTCATTAAATTCCAATATTTTCCCGATTTCTCTAGCAATTTTGAATATCTTTCGAAAAGGTCTTCGGAAATTCGCTAGAAATTAAATTCCCTACACGGAAATACTAGATATGTGGGGATTGCTTTCAGTTTTAAGGGTTTTCATTTTTTTGCTACAAATTCTGATGTTTTGTATTGAATCTCATTAAATTCCAATATTTTCCCGATTTCTCGAGCAATTTTGAATATTTTTCGAAAAGGTCTTCGGAAATTCGCTAGAAATTAAATTCCCTACACGGAAATACTAAATATGTGGGGATTGCTGTCAGTTTTAAGGGTTTTCATTTTTTTGCTACAAATTCTGATGTTTTGTATTGAATCTCATTTAATTGCAATATTTTCCCGATTTCTCGGGCAATTTTGAATATTTTTCGAAAAGGTCTTCGGAAATTCGCTAGAAATTATATTCCCTACACGGAAATACCAAATATGTGGGTATTGATTTCAGTTTTAAGGGTTTTCACTTTTTTGCTACAAATTCTGATGTTTTGTATTGACTCTCATTAAATTGCAATATTTTCCCGATTTCTCGGGCAATTTTGAATATTTTTCGAAAAGGTCTTCGGAAATTCATTAGAAATTAAATTCCCTACACGGAAATACCAAATATGTAGGGATTGCTTTCAGTTTTAAGGGTTTTCATATTTTTGCTACAAATTCTGATGTTTTGTATTGAATCTCATTACATTCCAATATTTTCCCGATTTCTCGGGCATTTTTGAATATTTTTCGAAAAGGTCTTCGGAAATTCGCTAGAAATTAAATTCCCTACACGGAAATACTAAATATGTAGGGATTTCTGTCAGTTTTAAGGGTTTTCATTTTTTTGCTACAAATTCTGATGTTTTGTATTGAATCTCATTAAATTCCAATATTTCCCGATTTCTCGGGCAATTTTGAATATTTTTCGAAAAGGTCTTCCGAAGAAAGTAAATTCCCTACACGAAAATACCAAATATGTGGGGATTGCTTTCAGTTTTAAAGGTTTTCATTTTTTTACTACAAATTCTGATGTTTTGTATTGAATCTCATTAAATTCCAATATTTTCCCGATTTCTCGGGCAATTTTGAATATTTTTCGAAAAGGTCTTCGGAAATTCGCTAGAAATCAAGTTTCCTACACGGAAATACCAAATATGTGGGGATTGCTTTCAGTTTTAAGGGTTTTCATTTTTTTGCTACAAATTCTGATGTTTTGTAATGAATCTCATTAAATTCCAATATTTTCCCGATTTCTCGGGCAATTTTGAATATTTTTGGAAAAGGTCTTCGGAAATTCGCTAGAAATTAAATTCCCTACACGGAAATGCCAAATATGTGGGGATTGATTTCAGTTTTAAGGGTTTTCATTTTTTGCTACAAATTCTGATGTTTTGTATTGAATCTCATTAAATTCCAATATTTTCCCGATTTCTCGGGCAATTTTGAATATCTTTCGAAAAGGTCTTCGGAAATTCGCTAGAAATTAAATTCCCTACACGGAAATACTAGATATGTGGGGATTGCTTTCAGTTTTAAGGGTTTTAATTTTTTTTCCTACAAATTCTGATATTATGTATTGAATCTCATTAAATTCCAATATTTTCCCCATTTCTCGGGTAATTTTGAATATTTTAGAAAAGGTCTTCGGAAATTCGCTAGAAATTAAATTCCCAACACGGAAATACCAAATATGTGGGGATTGCTTTCAGTTTTAAGGATTTTCATTTTTTTGCTACAAATTCTGATGTTTTGTATTGAATCTCATTAAATTCCAATATTTTCCCGATTTCTCGGGCAATTTTGAATATCTTTCGAAAAGGTCTTCGGAAATTCACTAGAAATTAAATTCCCTACATGGAAATACCAAATATGTGTGGATTGCTTTCAGTTTTAAGGGTTTTAATTTTTTTGCTACTAATTCTGTTGTTTTGTATTGAATCTCATTAAATTCCAATATTTTCCCGATTTCTCGGGCAATTTTGAATATTTTTCGAAAAGGTCTTCGAAAATTCGCTAGAAATTAAATTCGCTACACGGAAAAATCAAATATGTGCGGATTGCTTTCAGTTTTACGGCTTTTTATTCTTTTGCTACAAATTCTGATGTTTTGTATTGAATCTCATTAAATTCCAATATTTTCCCGATTTCTCGGGCAATTTTGAATATCTTTCGAAAAGGTCTTCGGAAATTCACTAGAAATTAAATTCCCTACACGGAAATACCAAATATGTGTGGATTGCTTTCAGTTTTAAGGGTTTTAATTTTTTTGCTACTAATTCTGTTGTTTTGTATTGAATCTCATTAAATTCCAATATTTTCCCCATTTCTCGGGTAATTTTGAATATTTTAGAAAAGGTCTTCGGAAATTCGCTAGAAATTAAATTCCCAACACGGAAATACCAAATATGTGGGGATTGCTTTCAGTTTTAAGGATTTTCATTTTTTTGCTACAAATTCTGATGTTTTGTATTGAATCTCATTAAATTCCAATATTTTCCCGATTTCTCGGGCAATTTTGAATATCTTTCGAAAAGGTCTTCGGAAATTCACTAGAAATTAAATTCCCTACACGGAAATACCAAATATGTGTGGATTGCTTTCAGTTTTAAGGGTTTTAATTTTTTTGCTACTAATTCTGATGTTTTGTATTGAATCTCATTAAATTCCAATATTTTCCCGATTTCTCGGGCAATTTTGAATATTTTTCGAAAAGGTCTTCGAAAATTCGCTAGAAATTAAATTCGGTACACGGAAAAATCAAATATGTGCGGATTGATTTCAGTTTTACGGCTTTTTATTCTTTTGCTACAAATTCTGATGTTTTGTATTGAATCTCATTAAATTCCAATATTTTCCCGATTTCTCGGGCAATTTTGAATATTTTTCGAAAAGGTCTTCGGAAATTCGCTAGAAATTAAATTCGCTACACGGAAATACCAAATATGTCGGGATTGCTTTCAGTTTTAAGGGTTTTCATTTTTTTGCTACAAATTCTGATGTTTTGTATTGAATCTCATTAAATTCCAATATTTTCCCGATTTCTCGGACAATTTTGAATATTTTTCGAAAAGGTCTTCGAAAATTCGCTAGAAATTAAATTCCCTACACGGAAATACTAAATATGTGGGGATTGCTGTCAGTTTTAAGGGTTTTCATTTTTTTGCTACAAATTCTGATGTTTTGTATTGAATCTCATTAAATTCCAATATTTTCCCGATTTCTCGGGCAATTTTGAATATTTTTCGAAAAGGTCTTCGGAAATTCGCTAGAAATTATATTCCCTACACGGAAATACCAAATATGTGGGGATTGATTTCAGTTTTAAGGGTTTTCATTTTTTTGCTACAAATTCTGATGTTTTGTATTGAATCTCATTAAATTCCAATATTTTCCCCATTTCTCGGGTAATTTTGAATATTTTAGAAAAGGTCTTCGGAAATTCGCTAGAAATTAAATTCCCAACACGGAAATACCAAATATGTGGGGATTGCTTTCAGTTTTAAGGATTTTCATTTTTTTGCTACAAATTCTGATGTTTTGTATTGAATCTCATTAAATTCCAATATTTTCCCGATTTCTCGGGCAATTTTGAATATCTTTCGAAAAGGTCTTCGGAAATTCACTAGAAATTAAATTCCCTACACGGAAATACCAAATATGTGTGGATTGCTTTCAGTTTTAAGGGTTTTAATTTTTTTGCTACTAATTCTGTTGTTTTGTATTGAATCTCATTAAATTCCAATATTTTCCCGATTTCTCGGGCAATTTTGAATATTTTTCGAAAAGGTCTTCGAAAATTCGCTAGAAATTAAATTCGCTACACGGAAAAATCAAATATGTGCGGATTGCTTTCAGTTTTACGGCTTTTTATTCTTTTGCTACAAATTCTGATGTTTTGTATTGAATCTCATTAAATTCCAATATTTTCCCGATTTCTCGGGCAATTTTGAATATTTTTCGAAAAGGTCTTCGGAAATTCGCTAGAAATTAAATTCCTTCCACGGAAATATCAAATATGTGGGGATTGCTTTCAGTTTTAAGGGTTTTCATTTTTTTGCTACAAATACTGATGTTATGTATTGAATCTCATTAAATTCCAATATTTTCCCGATTTCTCGGGCAATTTTGAATATTTTTCGAAAAGGTCTTCGGAAATTCGCCAGAAATTAAATTCCCTACACGGAAATACCAAATATGTGGGGATTGATTTCAGTTTTAAGGGTTTTAATTTTTTTGCTTCAAATTTTGATGTTTTGTATTTAATCTCATTAAATTCCAATATTTTCCCGATTTCTCGGGCAATTTTGAATATTTTTCGAAAAGGTCTTCGGAAATTCACTAGAAATTAAATTCCCTACACGGAAATATCAAATATGTGGGGATTGCTTTCAGTTTTAAGGGTTTTCATTTTTTTGCTACACATTCTGATGTTTTGTATTGAATCTCATTAAATTCCAATATTTTCCCGATTTCCCGGGCAATTTTGAATATTTTTCGAAAAGGTCTTCGAAAATTCGCTAGAAATTAAATTCCCTACACGGAAATACTAAATATGTGGGGATTGCTGTCAGTTTTAAGGGTTTTCATTTTTTTGCTACAAATTCTGATGTTTTGTATTGAATCTCATTAAATTCCAATATTTTCCCGATTTCTCGGGCAATTTTGAATATTTTTCGAAAAGGTCTTCGGAAATTCGCTAGAAATTATATTCCCTACACGGAAATACCAAATATGTGGGGATTGATTTCAGTTTTAAGGGTTTTCATTTTTTTGCTACAAATTCTGATGTTTTGTATTGAATCTCATTAAATTCCAATATTTTCCCCATTTCTCGGGTAATTTTGAATATTTTAGAAAAGGTCTTCGGAAATTCGCTAGAAATTAAATTCCCAACACGGAAATACCAAATATGTGGGGATTGCTTTCAGTTTTAAGGATTTTCATTTTTTTGCTACAAATTCTGATGTTTTGTATTGAATCTCATTAAATTCCAATATTTTCCCGATTTCTCGGGCAATTTTGAATATCTTTCGAAAAGGTCTTCGGAAATTCACTAGAAATTAAATTCCCTACACGGAAATACCAAATATGTGTGGATTGCTTTCAGTTTTAAGGGTTTTAATTTTTTTGCTACTAATTCTGTTGTTTTGTATTGAATCTCATTAAATTCCAATATTTTCCCGATTTCTCGGGCAATTTTGAATATTTTTCGAAAAGGTCTTCGAAAATTCGCTAGAAATTAAATTCGCTACACGGAAAAATCAAATATGTGCGGATTGCTTTCAGTTTTACGGCTTTTTATTCTTTTGCTACAAATTCTGATGTTTTGTATTGAATCTCATTAAATTCCAATATTTTCCCGATTTCTCGGGCAATTTTGAATATTTTTCGAAAAGGTCTTCGGAAATTCGCTAGAAATTAAATTCCTTCCACGGAAATATCAAATATGTGGGGATTGCTTTCAGTATTAAGGGTTTTCATTTTTTTGCTACAAATACTGATGTTATGTATTGAATCTCATTAAATTCCAATATTTTCCCGATTTCTCGGGCAATTTTGAATATTTTTCGAAAAGGTCTTCGGAAATTCGCCAGAAATTAAATTCCCTACACGGAAATACCAAATATGTGGGGATTGATTTCAGTTTTAAGGGTTTTAATTTTTTTGCTTCAAATTTTGATGTTTTGTATTTAATCTCATTAAATTCCAATATTTTCCCGATTTCTCGGGCAATTTTGAATATTTTTCGAAAAGGTCTTCGGAAATTCACTAGAAATTAAATTCCCTACACGGAAATATCAAATATGTGGGGATTGCTTTCAGTTTTAAGGGTTTTCCTTTTTTTGCTACAAATTCTGATGTTTTGTATTGAATTAAATTCCAATATTTTCCCGATTTCCCGGGCAATTTTGAATATTTTTCGAAAAGGTCTTCGGAAATTCGCTAGAAATTAAATTCCCTACACGGAAATACTAAATATGTGGGGATTGCTGTCAGTTTTAAGGGTTTTCATTTTTTTGCTACAAATTCTGATGTTTTGTATTGAATCTCATTAAATTCCAATATTTTCCCGATTTCTCGGGCAATTTTGAATATTTTTCGAATAGGTCTTCGGAAATTCGCTAGAAATTATATTCCCTACACGGAAATACCAAATATGTGGGGATTGATTTCAGTTTTAAGGGTTTTCATTTTTTTGCTACAAATTCTGATGTTTTGTATTGAATCTCATTAAATTCCAATATTTTCCCCATTTCTCGGGTAATTTTGAATATTTTAGAAAAGGTCTTCGGAAATTCGCTAGAAATTAAATTCCCTACACGGAAATACCAAATATGTGGGGATTGCTTTCAGTTTTAAGGATTTTCATTTTTTTGCTACAAATTCTGATGTTTTGTATTGAATTAAATTCCAATATTTTCCCGATTTCCCGGGCAATTTTGAATATTTTTCGAAAAGGTCTTCGGAAATTCGCTAGAAATTAAATTCCCTACACGGAAATACCAAATATGTGGGGATTGCTTTCAGTTCTAAGGGTTTTCATTTTTTTGCTACAAATTCTGATGTTTTGTATTGAATCTCATTAAATTCCAATATTTTCCCGATTTCTCGGCCAATTTTGAATATTTTTAGAAAAGGTCTTCGGAAATTCGCTAGAAATTAAATTCTCTACACGGAAATACCAAATATGTGGGGATTGATTTCAGTTTTAAGGGTTTTCATTTTTTTGCTACAAATTTTGATGTTTTGTATTGAATCTCATTAAATTCCAATATTTTCCCGATTTCTCTAGCAATTTTGAATATTTTTCGAAAAGGTCTTTGGAAATTCGCTAAAAATTAAATTCCGTACACGGAAATACTAAATATGTGGGGATTGCTTTCAGTTTTAAGGGTTTTCATTTTTTTGCTACAAATTCTGATGTTTTGTATTGAATCTAATTAAATTCGAATATTTTCCCGATTTCTCGGGCAATTTTGAATATTTTTCGAAAAGGTCTTCGGAAATTCGCTAGAAATTAAATTCCCTACACGGAAATACTAAATATGTGGGGATTGCTGTCAGTTTTAAGGGTTTTCATTTTTTTGCTACAAATTCTGATGTTTTGTATTGAATCTCATTTAATTGCAATATTTTCCCGATTTCTCGGGCAATTTTGAATATTTTTCGAAAAGGTCTTCGGAAATTCGCTAGAAATTATATTCCCTACACGGAAATACCAAATATGTGGGTATTGATTTCAGTTTTAAGGGTTTTCACTTTTTTGCTACAAATTCTGATGTTTTGTATTGACTCTCATTAAATTGCAATATTTTCCCGATTTCTCGGGCAATTTTGAATATTTTTCGAAAAGGTCTTCGGAAATTCATTAGAAATTAAATTCCCTACACGGAAATACCAAATATGTGGGGATTGCTTTCAGTTTTAAGGGTTTTCATATTTTTGCTACAAATTCTGATGTTTTGTATTGAATCTCATTACATTCCAATATTTTCCCGATTTCTCGGGCATTTTTGAATATTTTTCGAAAAGGTCTTCGGAAATTCGCTAGAAATTAAATTCCCTACACGGAAATACTAAATATGTAGGGATTTCTGTCAGTTTTAAGGGTTTTCATTTTTTTGCTACAAATTCTGATGTTTTGTATTGAATCTCATTAAATTCCAATATTTCCCGATTTCTCGGGCAATTTTGAATATTTTTCGAAAAGGTCTTCCGAAGAAAGTAAATTCCCTACACGGAAATACCAAATATGTGGGGATTGCTTTCAGTTTTAAAGGTTTTCATTTTTTTACTACAAATTCTGATGTTTTGTATTGAATCTCATTAAATTCCAATATTTTCCCGATTTCTCGGGCAATTTTGAATATTTTTCGAAAAGGTCTTCGGAAATTCGCTAGAAATCAAGTTTCCTACACGGAAATACCAAATATGTGGGGATTGCTTTCAGTTTTAAGGGTTTTCATTTTTTTGCTACAAATTCTGATGTTTTGTAATGAATCTCATTAAATTCCAATATTTTCCCGATTTCTCGGGCAATTTTGAATATTTTTGGAAAAGGTCTTCGGAAATTCGCTAGAAATTAAATTCCCTACACGGAAATGCCAAATATGTGGGGATTGATTTCAGTTTTAAGGGTTTTCATTTTTTGCTACAAATTCTGATGTTTTGTATTGAATCTCATTAAATTCCAATATTTTCCCGATTTCTCGGGCAATTTTGAATATCTTTCGAAAAGGTCTTCGGAAATTCGCTAGAAATTAAATTCCCTACACGGAAATACTAGATATGTGGGGATTGCTTTCAGTTTTAAGGGTTTTAATTTTTTTTCCTACAAATTCTGATATTATGTATTGAATCTCATTAAATTCCAATATTTTCCTGATTTCTCGGGATATTTTGAATATTTTTCGAAAAGGTCTTCGGAAATTCACTAGAAATTAAATTCCCTACACGGAAATACCAAATATGTGTGGATTGCTTTCAGTTTTAAGGGTTTTAATTTTTTTGCTACTAATTCTGATGTTTTGTATTGAATCTCATTAAATTCCAATATTTTCCCGATTTCTCGGGCAATTTTGAATATTTTTCGAAAAGGTCTTCGAAAATTCGCTAGAAATTAAATTCGCTACACGGAAAAATCAAATATGTGCGGATTGCTTTCAGTTTTACGGCTTTTTATTCTTTTGCTACAAATTCTGATGTTTTGTATTGAATCTCATTAAATTCCAATATTTTCCCGATTTCTCGGGCAATTTTGAATATTTTTCGAAAAGGTCTTCGGAAATTCGCTAGAAATTAAATTCGCTACACGGAAATACCAAATATGTCGGGATTGCTTTCAGTTTTAAGGGTTTTCATTTTTTTGCTACAAATTCTGATGTTTTGTATTGAATCTCATTAAATTCCAATATTTTCCCGATTTCTCGGACAATTTTGAATATTTTTCGAAAAGGTCTTCGAAAATTCGCTAGAAATTAAAATCCCTCCACGGACATATCAAATATGTTGGGTTTGTTTTCAGTTTTAAGGGTTTTCATTTTTTTGTTACAAATTCTGATGTTTGTATTGAATTTCATTAAATTCCAATATTTTCCCGATTTCTCGGACAATTTTGAATATTTTTTGAAAAGGTCTTCGGAAATTCGCTAGAAATTAAATTCCCTACACGGAAATACCAAATATGTTGGGATTGCTTTCACTTTTAAGGGTTTACATTTTTTTGCTACAAATTCTGATGATTTGTATTGAATCTCATTAAATTCCAATATTTTCCCGATTTCTCGGGCAATTTTGAATATTTTTCGAAAAGGTCTTCGGAAGTTCGCTAGAAATTAAATTCCCTACACGGAAATACCAAATATGTGGGGATTGCTTTCAGTTTTAAGGGTTTTCATTTTTTTGCTACAAATTCTGATGTTTTGTATTGAATCTCATTAAATTCCAATATTTTCCCGATTTATCGGGCAATTTTGAATATTTTTCGAAAAGGTCTTCGAAAATTCGCTAGAAATTAAAATCCCTCCACGGACATATCAAATATGTTGGGTTTGTTTTCAGTTTTAAGGGTTTTCATTTTTTTGTTACAAATTCTGATGTTTGGTATTGAATTTCATTAAATTCCAATATTTTCCCGATTTCTCGGACAATTTTGAATATTTTTTGAAAAGGTCTTCGGAAATTCGCTAGAAATTAAATTCCCTACACGGAAATACCAAATATGTTGGGATTGCTTTCACTTTTAAGGGTTTTCATTTTTTTGCTACAAATTCTGATGTTTTGTATTGAATCTCATTAAATTCCAATATTTTCCCGATTTCTCGGGCAATTTTGAATATTTTTCGAAAAGGTCTTCGGAAGTTCGCTAGAAATTAAATTCCCTACACGGAAATACCAAATATGTGGGGATTGCTTTCACTTTTAAGGGTTTTCATTTTTTTGCTACAAATTCTGATGTTTTGTATTGAATCTCATTAAATTCCAATATTTTCCCGATTTCTCGGGCAATTTTGAATATTTTTGGAAAAGGTCTTCGGAAATTCGCTAGAAATTAAATTCCCTCCACGGAAATATCAAATATGTCGGGATTGCTTTCAGTTTTAAGGTTTTCATTTTTTTGCTACAAATTCTGATGTTTTGTATTGAATTTGAATCTCATTAAATTCCAATATTTTCCCGATTTCTCGGGCAATTTTGAATATTTTTGAAAAGGTCTTCGGAAATTCGCTAGAAATTAAATTCCCTACACGGAAATACCAAATATGTGGGGATTGCTTTCACTTTTAAGGGTTTTCATTTTTTTGCTACAAATTCTGATGTTTTGTATTGAATCTCATTAAATTCCAATATTTTCCCGATTTCTCGGGCATTTTTGAATATTTTTCGGGTCTTCTTAAATTCGCTAGAAATTAAATTCCCTCCACGGAAATATCAAATATGTCGGGATTGCTTTCAGTTTTAAGGTTTTCATTTTTTTGCTACAAATTCTGATGTTTTGTATTGAATTTGAATCTCATTAAATTCCAATATTTTCCCGATTTCTCGGGCAATTTTGAATATTTTTGAAAAGGTCTTCGGAAATTCGCTAGAAATTAAATTCCCTACACGGAAATACCAAATATGTGGGGATTGCTTTCACTTTTAAGGGTTTTCATTTTTTTGCTACAAATTCTGATGTTTTGTATTGAATCTTATTAAATTCCAATATTTTCCCGATTTCTCGGGCATTTTTGAATATTTTTCGAAAAGGTCTTCGAAAATTCGCTAGAAATTAAAATCCCTCCACGGACATATCAAATATGTGGGTTTTGTTTTCAGTTTTAAGGGTTTTCATTTTTTTGTTACAAATTCTGATGTTTTGTATTGAATGTCATTAAATTCCAATATTTTCCCGATTTCTCGGGTAATTTTGAATATTTTTCGAAAAGGTCTTCGGAAATTCGCTAGAAATTAAATTCCCTACACGGAAATATCAATTATTTGGGGATTGCTTTCAGTTTTAAGGGTTTTCATTTTTTTGCTACAAATTCTGATGTTTTGTATTGAATCTCATTAAATTCCAATATTTTCCCGATTTCTCGGGCAATTTTGAATATTTTTCGAAAAGGTCTTCGGAAATTCGCTAGAAATTAAATTCCCTACACGGAAATACTAAATATGTGGGGATTGCTTTCAGTTTTAAGGGTTTTCATTTTTTTGCTACAAATTCTAATGTTTTGTATTGAATCTCATTAAATTCCAATATTTTCCCGATTTCTCGGGCAATTTTGAATATATTTGGAAAAGGTCTTCGGAAGTTCGCTAGAAATTAAATTTCCTCCACGGACATATCAAATATGTGGGGTTTGTTTTCAGTTTTAAGGGTTTTCATTTTTTTGTTACAAATTCTGATGTTTTGTATTGAATCTCATTAAATTCCAATATTTTCCCGATTTCTCGGGCAATTGAATATTTTTGGAAAAGGTCTTCGGAAATTCGCTAGAAATTAAATTCCCTACACGGAAATATCAAATATGTGTGGAATTGCTTTCAGTTTTAAGGGTTTTCATTTTTTTGCTACAAATTCTTATGTTTTGTATTGAATCTCACTAAATTCCAATATTTTCCCGATTTCTCGGGAAATTTTGAATATTTTTCGAAAAGGTCTTCGGAAATTCGCTAGAAATTAAATTCCCTACACGGAAATATCAAATATGGGGATTGCTTTCAGTTTTAAGGGTTTTCATTTTTATGCTACAAATTCTGATGTTTTGTATTAAATCTCATTAAATTCCAATATTTTCCCGATTTCTCGGGCATTTTTGAATATTTTTCGAAAAGGTCTTCGAAAATTCGCTAGAAATTAAATTCCCTCCACGGACATATCAAATATGTGGGGTTTGTTTTCAGTTTTAAGGGTTTTCATTTTTTTGTTACAAATTCTGATGTTTTGTATTGAATCTCATTAAATTCCAATATTTTCCCGATTTCTCGGGCAATTCTGAATATTTTTCGAAAAGGTCTTCGGAAATTCGCTAGAAATTAAATTCCCTACACGGAAATATCAAATATGTGGGGATTGCTTTCAGTTTTAAGGGTTTTCATTTTTTTGCTACAAATTCTGATGTTTTGTATTGAATCTCATTAAATTCCAATATTTTCCCGATTTCTCGGGCAATTTTGAATATTTTTCGAAAAGGTCTTCGGAAATTCGCTAGAAATTAAATTCCCTACACGGAAATACTAAATATGTGGGGATTGCTTTCAGTTTTAAGGGTTTTCATTTTTTTGCTACAAATTCTGATGTTTTGTATTGAATCTCATTAAATTCCAATATTTTCCCGATTTCTCGGGCAATTTTGAATATATTTGGAAAAGTTCTTCGGAAGTTCGCTAGAAATTAAATTCCCTCCACGGACATATCAAATATGTGGGGTTTGTTTTCAGTTTTAAGGGATTTCATTTTTTTCTTACAAATTCTGATGATTTGTATTGAATCTCATTAAATTCCAATATTTTCCCGATTTCTCGGGCAATTGAATATTTTTGGAAAAGGTCTTCGGAAATTCGCTAGAAATTAAATTCCCTACACGGAAATAGCAAATATGTGTGGAATTGCTTTCAGTTTTAAGGGTTTTCATTTTTTTGCTACAAATTCTTATGTTTTGTATTGAATCTCACTAAATTCCAATATTTACCCGATTTCTCGGGCAATTTTGAATATTTTTCGAAAAGGTCTTCGGAAATTTGCTAGAAATTAAATTCCCTCCACGGAAATATCAAATATGTGGGGATTGCTTTCAGTTTTAAGGGTTTTCATTTTTTTGCTACAAATTCTGATGTTTTGTATTGAATCTCATTACATTCCAATATTTTCCCGATTTCTCGGGAAATTTTGAATATTTTTCGAAAAGGTCTTCGGAAATTCGCTAGAAATTAAATTCCCTACACGGAAATACTAAATATGTGGGGATTGCTTTCAGTTTTAAGGGTTTTCATTTTTTTGCTACAAATTCTGATGTTTTGTATTGAATCTCATTAAATTCCAATATTTTCCCGATTTCTCGGGCAAATTTGAATATATTTGGAAAAGGCCTTCGGAAGTTCGCTAGAAATTAAATTCCCTCCACGGACATATCAAATATGTGGGGTTTGTTTTCAGTTTTAAGGGTTTTCATTTTTTTGTTACAAATTCTGATGTTTTGTATTGAATCTCATTAAATTCCAATATTTTCCCGATTTCTCGGGCAATTGAATATTTTTGGAAAAGGTCTTCGGAAATTCGCTAGAAATTAAATTCCCTACACGGAAATATCAAATATGTGTGGAATTGCTTTCAGTTTTAAGGGTTTTCATTTTTTTGCTACAAATTCTTATGTTTTGTATAGAATCTCATTAAATTCCAATATTTACCCGATTTCTCGGGCAATTTTGAATATTTTTCGAAAAGGTCTTCGGAAATTCGCTAGAAATTAAATTCCCTACACGGATATACCAAATATGTGGGGATTGCTTTCAGTTTTAAGGGTTTTCATTTTTTTGCTACAAATTCTTATGTTTTGTATTGAATCTCATTAAATTCCAATATTTTCCCGATTTCTCGGGCAATTTTGAATATTTTTCGAAAAAGTCTTCGGAAATTCGCTAGAAATTAAATTCCCTAAACGGAAATACCAAATATGTGTGGATTGCTTTCAGTTTTAAGGGTTTTCATTTTTTTGCTACAAATTCTGATGTTTTGTATTGAATCTCATTAAATTCCAATATTTTCCCGATTTCTCGGGCAATTTTGAATATTTTTCGAAAAGGTCTTCGGAAGTTCGCTAGAAATTAAATTCCCTCCACGGACATATCAAATATGTGGGGTTTGTTTTCAGTTTTAAGGGTTTTCATTTTTTTGTTACAAATTCTAATGTTTTGTATTGAATCTCATTAAATTCCAATATTTTCCCGATTTCTCGGGCAATTGAATATTTTTGGAAAAGGTCTTCGGAAATTCGCTAGAAATTAAATTCCCTAAACGGAAATACCAAATATGTGTGGATTGCTTTCAGTTTTAAGGGTTTTCATTTTTTTGCTACAAATTCTGATGTTTTGTGTTGAATCTCATTAAATTCCAATATTTTCCCGATTTCTCGGGCAATTTTGAATATTTTTGAAAAGGTCTTCGGAAATTCGCTAGAAATTAAATTCCCTACACGGAAATACCAAATATGTGTGGATTGCTTTCAGTTTTAAGGGTCATTTTTTTGCTACAAATTCTGATGTTTTGTATTGAATCTCATTAAATTCCAATATTTTCCCGATTTCTCGGGCAATTTTGAATATTTTTCGAAAAAGTCTTCGGAAATTCGCTAGAAATTAAATTCCCTACACGGAAATACCAAATATGTGGGAATTGCTTTCAGTTTTAAGGGTTTTCATTTTTTTGCTACAAATTCTGATGTTTTGTATTGAATCTCATTAAATTCCAATATTTTCCCGATTTCTCGGGCAATTTTGAATATTTTTCGAAAAGGTCTTCTGAAATTCGCTAGAAATTAAATTCCCTGCACGGAAATATCAAATATGTGGGAATTGCTTTCAGTTTTAAGGGTTTTCATTTTTTTGCTACAAATTCTGATGTTTTGTATTAAATCTCATTAAATTCCAATATTTTCCCGATTTCTCGGGCAATTTAGAATATTTTTAAAAAGGTCTTTGGAAATTCGCTAGAAATTAAATTCCCTACACGGAAATACCAAATATGTGGGGATTGCTTTCAGTTTTAAGGGTTTTCATTTTTTTGCTACAAATTCTGATGTTTTGTGTTGAATCTCATTAAATTCCAATATTTTCCCGATTTCTCGGGCAATTTTGAATATTTTTCGAAAAGATCTTCGGATATTCGCTAGAAATTAAATTCCCTCCACGGAAATATCCAATATGTGGGGATTGCTTTCAGTTTTAAGGGTTTTCATTTTTTTGCTACAAATTCTGATGTTTTGTATTGAATCTCATTAAATTCCCATATTTTCCCGATTTCTCGGGCAATTTTGAATATTTTTGAAAAGTCTTCGGAAATTCGCTAGAAATTAAATTCCCTACACGGAAATACCAAATATGTGGGGATTGCTTTCAGTACCAAATATGTGGGGATTGTTTTAAGGGTTTTCATTTTTTTGCTACAAATTCTGATGTTTTGTATTGAATCTCATTAAATTCTAATATTTTCCCGATTTCTCGGGCAAATTTGAATATTTTTCGAAAAGGTCTTCGGAAATTCGCTAGAAATTAAATTCCGTCCACGGAAATATCAAATATGTGAGGATTACTTTCAGTTTTAAGGGTTTTCATTTTTTTGCTACAAATTCTGATGTTTTGTATTAAATCTCATTAAATTCCAATATTTTCCCGATTTCTCGGGCAATTTTGAATATTTTTGAAAAGGTCTTCGGAAATTCGCTAGAAATTAAATTCCCTACACGGAAATACCAAATATGTGGGGATTGCTTTCAGTTTTAAGGGTTTTCATTTTTTTGCTACAAATTCTGATGTTTTGTATTGAATCTCATTAAATTCCAATATTTTCCCGATTTCTCGGGCAATTTTGAATATTTTTCAAAAAGGTCTTCGGAAATTCGCTAGAAATTAAATTCCCTACACGGAAATACCAAATATGTGGGGATTGCTTTCAGTTTTAAGGGTTTTCGTTTTTTTGCTACAAATTCTGATGTTTTGTATTTAATCTCATTAAATTCCAATATTTTCCCGATTTCTCGGGCAATTTTGAATATTTTTCGAAAAGGTCTTCGGAAATTCGCTGGAAATTAAATTCCCTCCACGGAAATATCAAATATGTGGGAATTGCTTTCAGTTTTAAGGGTTTTCATTTTTTTCCTACAAATTCTGATGTTTTGTATTAAATCTCATTAAATTTCAATATTTTCCCGATTTCTCGGGCAATTTTGAATATTTTTGAAAAGGTCTTCGGAAATTCGCTAGAAATTAAATTCCCTACACGGAAATACCAAATATGTGGGGATTGCTTTCAGTTTTAGGGTTTTAATTTTTTTGCTACAAATTCTGATGTTTTGTATTGAATCTCATTAAATTCCAATATTTTCCCGATTTCTCGGGCAATTTTGAATATTTTTCGAAAAGATCTTCGGATATTCGCTAGAAATTAAATTCCCTCCACGGAAATATCAAATATGTGGGGATAGCTTTCAGTTTTAAGGGCTTTCATTTTTTTGCTACAAATTCTGATGCTACAAATTTTGAATCTCATTAAATTCCAATATTTTCCCAATTTATCGGGCAATTTTGAATATTTTTCGAAAAGGTCTTCGGAAATTCGCTAGAAATTAAATTCCGTACACGGAGATACCGAATATGTGGGGATTGCTTTCAGTTTTAAGGGTTTTCATTTTTTTGCTACAAATTCTGATGTTTTGTATTGAATCTCATTAAATTCCAATATTTTCCCGATTTCTCGGGCAATTTTGAATATTTTTCGAAAAGATCTTCGGATATTCGCTAGAAATTAAATTCCTTCCACGGAAATATCAAATATGTGGGGATAGCTTTCAGTTTTAAGGGTTTTCATTTTTGTGCTACAAATTCTGATGTTTTGTATTGAATCTCATTAAATTCCAATATTTTCCCGATTTCTCGGGCAATTTTGAATATTTTTGAAAAGTCTTCGGAAATTCGCTAGAAATTAAATTCCCTACACGGAAATACCAAATATGTGGGGATTGCTTTCAGTACCAAATATGTGGGGATTGTTTTAAGGGTTTTCATTTTTTTGCTACAAATTCTGATGTTTTGTATTGAATCTCATTAAATTCCAATATTTTCCCGATTTCTCGGGCAAATTTGAATATTTTTAGAAAAGGTCTTCGGAAATTCTCCAGAAATTAAATTCCCTCCACGGAAATATCAAATATGTGGGGATTGCTTTCAGTTTTAAGGGTTTTCATTTTTTTGCTACAAATTCTGATGTTTGGTATTGAATCTCATTAAATTCCAATATGTTCCCGATTTCTCGGGCAATTTTGAATATTTTTCGAAAAGGTCTTCGGAAATTCGGTAGAAATTAAATTCCAAACTTTTCCCGATTTCTCGGGAAAGTTTGAATATTTTTCGAAAAGGTCTTCGGATATTCGCTAGAAATTAAATTCCCTACACGGAAATACTAAATATGTGGGGATTGATTTCAGTTTTAAGGGTTTTCATTTTCTTGCTACAAATTCTGATGTTTTGTATTGAATCTCATTAAATTCCAATATTTTCTCGATTTCTCGGGCAATTTTGAATATTTTTGAAAAGTCTTCGGAAATTCGCTAGAAATTAAATTCCCTACACGGAAATACCAAATATGTGGGGATTGCTTTCAGTTTTAAGGGTTTTCATTTTTTTGCTACAAATTCTGATGTTTTGTATTGAATCTCATTAAATTCCAATATTTTCCCGATTTCTCTGGCAATTTTGAATATTTTTGGAAAAGGTCTTCGGAAATTCGCTAGAACTTAAATTCCCTACACGAAAATACCACATATGTGGGGATAGCTTTCAGTTTTAAGGGTTTTCATTTTTTTGCTACAAATTCTGATGTTTTGTATTGAATCTCATTAAATTCCAATATTTTCCCGATTTCTCCGGCAATTTTGAATACTTTTCGAAAAGGTCTTCGGAAATTCGCTAGAAATTAAATTCCCTACACGGAAATACCAAATTTGTGGGGATTGCTTTCATTTTTAAGGGTTTTAAAAATGAAATTAAATCTCATTAAATTCCAACATTTTCCCGATTTCTCGTGCATTTTTGAATATTTTTCGAAAGATCTTCGGAAATTCGCTAGAAATTAAATTCCCTACACGGAAATACCAAATATGTGGAGATTGCTTTCAGTTTTAAGGGTTTTCATTTTTTTGCTACAAATTCTGAGGTTTTGTATTGAATCTCATGAAATTCCAATATTTACCCGAATTCTCGGGCAATTTTGAATATTTTTCGAAAAGGTCTTCGGAAATTAAATTCCCTCCACAGAAATTTTGAATATTTTTCGAAAAGGTCTTCGGAAATTCGCTAGAAATTAAATTCCCTACACGGAAATACCAAATATGTGGGGATTGATTACAGTTTTAAGGGTTTTCATTTTTTTGCTACAAATTCTGATGTTTTGTATTCTGATGTTTTGTATCGAAAAGGTCCTCGGAAATTCGCTAGAAATTAAATTCCCTCCACGGAAATATCAAATATGTGGGGACTGCTTTCAGTTTTAAGGGCTTTCATTTTTTTGGTACAAATTCTGATGTTTTGTATTGAATCTCTTTAAATTCCAATATTTTCCCGATTTCTCGGGCAATTTTGAATATTTTTCGAAAAGGTCTTCGGAAATTCGCTAGAAATTAAATTCCGTACACGGAGATACCGAATATGTGGGGATTGCTTTCAGTTTTAAGGGTTTTCATTTTTTTGCTACAAATTCTGATGTTTTGTATTCAATCTCATTAAATTCCAATATTTTCCCGATATCTCGGGCAATTTTGAATATTTTTCGAAAAGGTCTTCGGAAATTCGCTAGAAATTAAATTCCCTCCACCGAAATTTTGAATATTTTTCGAAAAGGTCTTCGGAAATTCGCTAGAAATTAAATTCCCTGCACGGAAATACTAAATATGTGGGGATTGATTTCAGTTTTAAGGGTTTTCATTTTCTTGCTACAAATTCTGATGTTTTGTATTGAATCTCATTAAATTCCAATATTTTCCCGATTTCTCGGGCAATTTTGAATATTTTTCGAAAAGGTCTTCGGAAATTCGCTAGAAATTAAATTCCCTACACGGACATACCGAATATGTGGGGATTGCTTTCAGTTTTAAGGGTTTTCTTTTTTTTGCTACAAATTCTGATGTTTTGTATTGAATCTCTTTAAATTCCAATATTTTCCCGATTTCTCGGGCAATTTTGAATATTTTTCGAAAAGGTCTTCGGAAATTCGCTAGAAATTAAATTTTTTACACGGAAATACCAAATATGTGGGGATTGCTTTCAGTTTTAAGGGATTTCTTTTTTTTGCTACAAATTCTGATGTTTTGTATTGAATCTCATTAAATTCCAATATTTTCCCGATTTCTCGGGCAATTTTGAATATTTTTCGAAAAGCTCTTCGGAAATTCGCTAGAAATTAAATTCCCTACACGGAAATATCAAACATGTGGGGATTGATTTCAGTTTTAAAGGTTTTCATTTTTTTGCTACAAATTCTGATGTTTTGTATTGAATCTCATTAAAATCCAATATTTTCCCGATTTCTCGGGCAATTTTGAATATTTTTCGAAAAGGTCTTCGGAAATTCGCTAGAAATTAAATTCCCTACACGGAAATACCAAATTTGTGGGGATTGCTTTCAGCTTTAAGGGTTTTTATTTTTTTGGTACAAATTCTGAGGTTTTGTATTGAATCTCATTAAATTCCAATATTTACCCAATTTCTCGGGCAATTTTGAATATTTTTCGAAAAGGTCTTCGGAAATTCGCTAGAAATTAAATTCCCTCCACCGAAATTTTGAATATTTTTCGAAAAGGTCTTCGGAAATTCGCTAGAAATTAAATTCCCTGCACGGAAATACTAAATATGTGGGGATTGCTTTCAGTTTTAAGGGATTTCTTTTTTTTGCTACAAATTCTGATGTTTTGTATTGAATCTCATTAAATTCCAATATTTTCCCGATTTCTCGGGCAATTTTGAATATTTTTCGAAAAGGTCTTCGGAAATTCGCTTGAAATTAAATTCCCTACACGGAAATATCAAACATGTGGGGATTGATTTCAGTTTTAAAGGTTTTCATTTTTTTGCTACAAATTCTGATGTTTTGTATTGAATCTCATTAAAATCCAATATTTTCCCGATTTCTCGGGCAATTTTGAATATTTTTCGAAAAGGTCCTCGGAAATTCGCTAGAAATTAAATTCCCTACACGGAAATATCAAACATGTGGGGATTGATTTCAGTTTTAAAGGTTTTAATTTTTTTGCTACAAATTCTGATGTTTTGTATTGAATCTCATTAAATTCCAACATTTTCCCGATTTCTCGTGCACTTTTGAATATTTTTCGAAAGGTCTTCGGAAATTCGCTAGAAATTAAATTCCCTACATGGAAATACCAAATATGTGGAGATTGCTTTCAGTTTTAAGGGTTTTCATTTTTTTGCTACAAATTCTGAGGTTTTGTATTGAATCTCATTAAATTCCAATATTTACCCAATTTCTCGGGCAATTTTGAATATTTTTCGAAAAGGTCTTCGGAAATTCGCTAGAAATTAAATTCCCTCCACGGAAATATCAAATATGTGGGGACTGCTTTCAGTTTTAAGGGCTTTCATTTTTTTGCTACAAATTCTGATGCTACAAATTTTGAATCTCATTAAATTCCAATATTTTCCCAATTTATCGGGCAATTTTGAATATTTTTCGAAAAGGTCTTCGGAAATTCGCTAGAAATTAAATTCCGTACACGGAGATACCGAATATGTGGGGATTGCTTTCAGTTTTAAGGGTTTTCATTTTTTTGCTACAAATTCTGATGTTTTGTATTCAATCTCATTAAATTCCAATATTTTCCCGATTTCTCGGGCAATTTTGAATATTTTTCGAAAAGGTCTTCGGAAATTCGCTAGAAATTAAATTCCCTCCACCGAAATTTTGAATATTTTTCGAAAAGGTCTTCGGAAATTCGCTAGAAATTAAATTCCCTGCACGGAAATACTAAATATGTGGGGATTGATTTCAGTTTTAAGGGTTTTCATTTTCTTGCTACAAATTCTGATGTTTTGTATTGAATCTCATTAAATTCCAATATTTTCCCGATTTCTCGGGCAATTTTGAATATTTTTCGAAAAGGTCTTCGGAAATTCGCTAGAAATTAAATTCCCTACACGGAAATACCGAATATGTGGGGATTGCTTTCAGTTTTAAGGGATTTCTTTTTTTTGCTACAAATTCTGATGTTTTGTATTGAATCTCATTAAATTCCAATATTTTCCCGATTTCTCGGGCAATTTTGAATATTTTTCGAAAAGGTCTTCGGAAATTCGCTAGAAATTAAATTTTTTACACGGAAATACCAAATATGTGGGGATTGCTTTCAGTTTTAAGGGATTTCTTTTTTTTGCTACAAATTCTGATGTTTTGTATTGAATCTCATTAAATTCCAATATTTTCCCGATTTCTCGGGCAATTTTGAATATTTTTCGAAAAGGTCTTCGGAAATTCGCTAGAAATTAAATTCCCTACACGGAAATATCAAACATGTGGGGATTGATTTCAGTTTTAAAGGTTTTCATTTTTTTGCTACAAATTCTGATGTTTTGTATTGAATCTCATTAAAATCCAATATTTTCCCGATTTCTCGGGCAATTTTGAATATTTTTCGAAAAGGTCTTCGGAAATTCGCTAGAAATTAAATTCCCTACACGGAAATACCAAATTTGTGGGGATTGCTTTTAGTTTTAAGGGTTTTCATTTTTTTGCTACAAACTCTGATGTTTTGTATTGAATCTCATTAAATTCCAATATTTTCCCGATTTCTCGGGCAATTTTGAATATTTTTCGAAAAGGTCTTCGGAAATTCGCTAGAAATTAAATTCCCTACACGGAAATACCAAATATGTGGGGATTGCTTTCAGTTTTAAGGGTTTTCATTTTTTTGCTACAAATTCTGATGTTTTGTATTGAATCTCATTAAATTCCAACATTTTCCCGATTTCTCGTGCATTTTTGAATATTTTTCGAAAGGTCTTCGGAAATTAGCTAGAAATTAAATTCCCTACACGGAAATACCAAATATGTGGAGATTGCTTTCAGTTTTAAGGGTTTTCATTTTTTTGCTACAAATTCTGAGGTTTTGTATTGAATCTCATTAAATTCCAATATTTACCCGATTTCTCGGGCAATTTTGAATATTTTTCGAAAAGGTCTTCGGAAATTCGCTAGAAATTAAATTCCCTCCACGCAAATATCAAATATGCTTTCAGTTTTAAGGGCTTTCATTTTTTTGCTACAAATTCTGATGCTACAAATTTTGAATCTCATTAAATTCCAATATTTTCCCGATTTATCGGGCAATTTTGAATATTTTTCGAAAAGGTCTTCGGAAATTCGGTAGAAATTAAATTCCGTACACGGAGATACCGGATATGTGGGGATTGCTTTCAGTTTTAAGGGTTTTCATTTTTTTGCTACAAATTCTGATCTTTTGTATTGAATCTCATTAAATTCCAATATTTTCCAGATTTCTCGGGCAATTTTGAATATTTTTGAAAAGGTCTTCGGAAATTTGCTAGAAATTAAATTCCCTACACGGAAATACCAAATATGTGGGGATTGCTTTCAGTTTTAAGGGATTTCTTTTTTTTGCTACAAATTCTGATGTTTTGTATTGAATCTTATTAAATTCCAATATTTTCCCGATTTCTCGGGCAATTTTGAATATTTTTCGAAAAGGTCTTCGGAAATTCGCTAGAAATTAAATTCCCTACACGGAAATATCAAACATGTGGGGATTGATTTCAGTTTTAAAGGTTTTCATTTTTTGCTACAAATTCTGATGTTTTGTATTGAATCTCATTAAAATCCAATATTTTCCCGATTTCTCGGGCAATTTTGAATATTTTTCGAAAAGGTCTTCGGAAATTCGCTAGAAATTAAATTCCCTACAGTGAAATACCAAATATGTGGGGATTGCTTTCAGTTTTAAGGGATTTCTTTTTTTTTGCTACAAATTCTGATGTTTTGTGTTGAATCTCATTAAATTCCAATATTTTGCCGATTTATGGGCCAATTTTGAATATTTTTCGAAAAGGCCTTCGAAAATTCGCTAGAAATTAAATTCCCTAGACGGAAATACCAAATATGTGGGGATTCATTTCAGTTTTAAGGGTTTTCATTTTTTTGCTACAAATTCTGATGTTTTGTATTGAATCTCATTAAGTTCCAATATTTTCCCGATTTCTCTGGCAATTTTGAATATTTTTCGAAAAGGTCTTCGGAAATTCGCTAGAAATTAAATTCCCTACACGGAGATACCGAATATGTGGGGATTGCTTCCAGTTTTAAGGGATTTCTTTTTTTTTGCTACAAATTCGGATGTTTTGTATTGAATCTCATTAAATTCCAATATTTTCCCGATTTCTCGGGCAATTTTGAATATTGTTCGAAAAGGTCTTCGGAAATTCGCTAGAAATTAAATTCCCTACACGGAAATACCAAATATGTGGGGATTGCCTTCATTTTTAAGGGATTTCTTTTTTTTGCTACAAATTCTGATGTTTTGTATTGAATCTCATTAAATTCCAATATTTTCCCGATTTCTCGGGCAATTTTGAATATTTTTCGAAAAGGTCTTCGGAAATTCGCTAGAAATTAAATTCCCTACACAGAAATATCAAACATGTGGGGATTGATTTCAGTTTTAAAGGTTTTCATTTTTTGCTACAAATTCTGATGTTTTGTATTGAATCTCATTAAAATCCAATATTTTCCCGATTTCTCGGGCAATTTTGAATATTTTTCGAAAAGGTCTTCGGAAATTCGCTAGAAATTAAATTCCCTACATGGAAATACAAAATATGTGGGGATTGCTTTCAGTTTTAAGGGATTTCTTTTTTTTGCTACAAATTCTGATGTTGTGTATTGAATCTCATTAAATTCCAATATTTTCCCGATTTCTCGTGCAATTTTGAATATTGTTCGAAAAGGTCTTCGGAAATTCGCTAGAAATTAACTTCCCTACACGGAAATACCAAATATGTGGGGATTGCTTTCAGTTTTAAGGGATTTCTTTTTTTTGCTAAAAATTCTGATGTTTTGTATTGAATCTCATTAAAATCCAATATTTTCCCGATTTCTCGGGCAATTTTGAATATTTTTCGAAAAGGTCTTCGGAAATTCGCTAGAAATTAAATTCCCTACACGGAGATACCGAATATGTGGGGATTGCTTCCAGTTTTAAGGGATTTCTTTTTTTTGCTACAAATTCGGATGTTTTGTATTGAATCTCATTAAATTCCAATATTTTCCCGATTTCTCGTGCAATTTTGAATATTGTTCGAAAAAGTCTTCGGAAATTCGCTAGAAATTAAATTCCCTACACGGAAATACCAAATATGTGGGGATTGCTTTCAGTTTTAAGGGATTTCTTTTTTTTGCTACAAATTCTGATGTTTTGTATTGAATCTTATTAAATTCCAATATTTTCCCGATTTCTCGGGCAATTTTGAATATTTTTCGAAAAGGTCTTCGGAAATTCGCTAGAAATTAAATTCCCTACACGGAAATATCAAACATGTGGGGATTGATTTCAGTTTTAAAGGTTTTCATTTTTTGGTACAAATTCTGATGTTTTGTATTGAATCTCATTAAAATCCAATATTTTCCCGATTTCTCAGGCAATTTTGAATATTTTTCGAAAAGGTCTTCGGAAATTCGCTAGAAATTAAATTCCCTACAGTGAAATACCAAATATGTGGGGATAGTTTTCAGTTTTAAGGGATTTCTTTTTTTTGCTACAAATTCTGATGTTTTGTGTTGAATCTCATTAAATTCCAATATTTTGCCGATTTATGGGCCAATTTTGAATATTTTTCGAAAAGGCCTTCGAAAATTCGCTAGAAATTAAATTCCCTAGACGGAAATACCAAATATGTGGGGATTCATTTCAGTTGTAAGGGTTTTCATTTTTTTGCTACAAATTCTGATGTTTTGTATTGAATCTCATTAAGTTCCAATATTTTCCCGATTTCTCTGGCAATTTTGAATATTTTTCGAAAAGGTCTTCGGAAATTCGCTAGAAATTAAATTCCCTACACGGAGATACCGAATATGTGGGGATTGCTTCCAGTTTTAAGGGATTTCTTTTTTTTGCTACAAATTCGGATGTTTTGTATTGAATCTCATTAAATTCCAATATTTTCCCGATTTCTCGGGCAATTTTGAATATTGTTCGAAAAAGTCTTCGGAAATTCGCTAGAAATTAAATTCCCTACACGGAAATACCAAATATGTGGGGATTGCTTTCAGTTTTAAGGGTTTTCATTTTTTTGCTACAAATTCTGATGTTTTGTATTGAATCTCATTAAATTCTAATATTTTCCCGATTTCTCGGGCAATTTTGAATATTGTTCGAAAAAGTCTTCGGAAATTCGCTAGAAATTAAATTCCCTACACGGAAATACCAAATATGTAGGGATTGCTTTCAGTTTTAAAGGTTTTCATTTTTTGCTACAAATTCTGATGTTTTGTATTGAATCTCATTAAAATCCAATATTTTCCCGATTTCTCGGGCAATTTTGAATATTGTTCGAAAAAGTCTTCGGAAATTCGCTAGAAATTAAATTCCCTACACGGAAATACCAAATATGTAGGGATTGCTTTCAGTTTTAAAGGTTTTCATTTTTTGCTACAAATTCTGATGTTTTGTATTGAATCTCATTAAATTCTAATATTTTCCCGATTTCTCGGGCAATTTTGAATATTGTTCGAAAAAGTCTTCGGAAATTCGCTAGAAATTAAATTCCCTATATGGAAATACAAAATATGTGGGGATTGCTTTCAGTTTTAAGGGATTTCTTTTTTTTGCTACAAATTCTGATGTTTTGTGTTGAATCTCATTAAATTCCAATATTTTGCCGATTTATGGGCCAATTTTGAATATTTTTCGAAAAGGCCTTCGAAAATTCTCTAGAAATTAAATTCCCTAGACGGAAATACCAAATATGTGGGGATTCATTTCAGTTTTAAGGGTTTTCATTTTTTTGCTACAAATTCTGATGTTTTGTATTGAATCTCATTAAGTTCCAATATTTTCCCGATTTCTCTGGCAATTTTGAATATTTTTCGAAAAGTTCTTCGGAAATTCGCTAGAAATTAAATTCCCTACACGGAGATACCGAATATGTGGGGATTGCTTCCAGTTTTAAGGGATTTCTTTTTTTTGCTACAAATTCGGATGTTTTGTATTGAATCTCATTAAAATCCAATATTTTCCCGATTTCTCGGGCAATTTTGAATATTTTTCGAAAAGGTCTTCGGAAATTCGCTAGAAATTAAATTCCCTACATGGAAATACAAAATATGTGGGGATTGCTTTCAGTTTTAAGGGATTTCTTTTTTTTGCTACAAATTCTGATGTTTTGTATTGAATCTCATTAAATTCCAATATTTTCCCGATTTCTCGTGCAATTTTGTATATTGTTCGAAAAGGTCTTCGGAAATTCGCTAGAAATTAAATTCCCTACACGGATATACCAAATATGTGGGGATTGCTTTCAGTTTTAAGGGATTTCTTTTTTTTGCTAAAAATTCTGATGTTTTGTATTGAATCTCATTAAAATCCAATATTTTCCCGATTTCTCGGGCAATTTTGAATATTTTTCGAAAAGGTCTTCGGAAATTCGCTAGAAATTAAATTCCCTACACGGAGATACCGAATATGTGGGGATTGCTTCCAGTTTTAAGGGATTTCTTTTTTTGGTACAAATTCGGATGTTTTGTATTGAATCTCATTAAATTCCAATATTTTCCCGATTTCTCGTGCAATTTTGAATATTGTTCGAAAAGGTCTTCGGAAATTCGCTAGAAATTAAATTCCCTACACGGAAATACCAAATATGTGGGGATTGCTTTCAGTTTTAAGGGATTTCTTTTTTTTGCTACAAATTCTGATGTTTTGTATTGAATCTTATTAAATTCCAATATTTTCCCGATTTCTCGGGCAATTTTGAATATTTTTCGAAAAGGTCTTCGGAAATTCGCTAGAAATTAATTTCCCTACACGGAAATATCAAACATGTGGGGATTGATTTCAGTTTTAAAGGTTTTCATTTTTTGCTACAAATTCTGATGTTTTGTATTGAATCTCATTAAAATCCAATATTTTCCCGATTTCTCGGGCAATTTTGAATATTTTTCGAAAAGGTCTTCGGAAATTCGCTAGAAATTAAATTCCCTACAGTGAAATACCAAATATGTGGGGATTGCTTTCAGTTTTAAGGGATTTCTTTTTTTTGCTACAAATTCTGATGTTTTGTGTTGAATCTCATTAAATTCCAATATTTTGCCGATTTATGGGCCAATTTTGAATATTTTTCGAAAAGGCCTTCGAAAATTCGCTAGAAATTAAATTCCCTAGACGGAAATACCAAATATGTGGGGATTCATTTCAGTTTTAAGGGTTTTCATTTTTTTGCTACAAATTCTGATGTTTTGTATTGAATCTCATTAAGTTCCAATATTTTCCCGATTTCTCTGGCAATTTTGAATATTTTTCGAAAAGGTCTTCGGAAATTCGCTAGAAATTAAATTCCCTACACGGAGATACCGAATATGTGGGGATTGCTTCCAGTTTTAAGGGATTTCTTTTTTTTGCTACAAATTCGGATGTTTTGTATTGAATCTCATTAAATTCCAATATTTTCCCGATTTCTCGGGCAATTTTGAATATTGTTCGAAAAAGTCTTCGGAAATTCGCTAGAAATTAAATTCCCTACACGGAAATACCAAATATGTGGGGATTGCTTTCAGTTTTAAGGGTTTTCATTTTTTTGCTACAAATTCTGATGTTTTGTATTGAATCTCATTAAATTTCCATATTTTCCCGATTTCTCGGGCAATTTTGAATATTTTTCGTAAAGGTCTTCGGAAATTCGTTAGAAATTAAATTCCGTACACGGAGATACCGGATATGTGGGGATTGCTTTCAGTTTTAAGGGTTTTCATTTTTTTGCTACAAATTCTGATCTTTTGTATTGAATCTCATTAAATTCCAATATTTTCCAGATTTCTCGGGCAATTTTGAATATTTTTCGAAAAGGTCTTCGGAAATTCGCTAGAAATTAAATTCCCTACACGGAAATACCAAATATGTGGGGATTGCTTTCAGTTTTAAGGGATTTCTTTTTTTTGCTACAAATTCTGGTGTTTTGTATTGAATCTCATTAAATTCCAATATTTTCCCGATTTCTCGGGCAATTTTGAATATTTTTCGAAAAGGTCTTCGGAAATTCGCTAGAAATTAAATTCCCTACACAGAAATATCAAACATGTGGGGATTGATTTCAGTTTTAAAGGTTTTCATTTTTTGCTACAAATTCTGATGTTTTGTATTGAATCTCATTAAAATCCAATATTTTCCCGATTTCTCGGGCAATTTTGAATATTTTTCGAAAAGGTCTTCGGAAATTCGCTAGAAATTAAATTCCCTACATGGAAATACAAAATATGTGGGGATTGCTTTCAGTTTTAAGGGATTTCTTTTTTTTGCTACAAATTCTGATGTTTTGTATTGAATCTCATTAAATTCCAATATTTTCCCGATTTCTCGTGCAATTTTGAATATTGTTCGAAAAGGTCTTCGGAAATTCGCTAGAAATTAAATTCCCTACACGGAAATACCAAATATGTGGGGATTGCTTTCAGTTTTAAGGGATTTCTTTTTTTTGCTAAAAATTCTGATGTTTTGTATTGAATCTCATTAAAATCCAATATTTTCCCGATTTCTCGGGCAATTTTGAATATTTTTCGAAAAGGTCTTCGGAAATTCGCTAGAAATTAAATTCCCTACACAGAGATACCGAATATGTGGGGATTGCTTCCAGTTTTAAGGGATTTCTTTTTTTTGCTACAAATTCGGATGTTTTGTATTGAATCTCATTAAATTCCAATATTTTGCCGATTTATGGGCCAATTTTGAATATTTTTGAAAAGGCCTTCGAAAATTCGCTAGAAATTAAATTCCCTAGACGGAAATACCAAATATGTGGGGATTCATTTCAGTTTTAAGGGTTTTCATTTTTTTGCTACAAATTCTGATGTTTTGTATTGAATCTCATTAAGTTCCAAAATTTCCCCATTTCTCTGGCAATTTTGAATATTTTTCGAAAAGGTCTTCGGAAATTCGCTAGAAATTAAATTCCCTACAGGGAAATACCAAATATGTGGGGATTGCTTTCAGTTTTAAGGGATTTCTTTTTTTTGCTACAAATTCTGATGTTTTGTATTGAATCTCATTAAATTCCAATATTTTGCCGATTTATTGGCCAATTTTGAATATTTTTCGAAAAGGCCTTCGAAAATTCGCTAGAAATTAAATTCCCTAGACGGAAATACCAAATATGTGGGGATTCATTTCAGTTTTAAGGGTTTTCATTTTTTTGCTACAAATTCTGATGTTTTCTATTGAATCTCATTAAATTCCAATTTTTTCCCGATTTCTCGGGCAATTTTGAATATTTTTCGAAAAGGTCTTCGGAAATTCGCTAGAAATTAAATTCCCTACACGGAAATATCAAACATGTGGGGGATTGATTTCAGTTTTAAAGGTTTTCATTTTTTTGCTACAAATTCTGATGTTTTGTATTGAATCTCATTAAGTTCCAATATTTTCCCGATTTCTCTGGCAATTTTGAATATTTTTCGAAAAGGTCTTCGGAAATTCGCTAGAAATTAAATTCCCTACACGGAGATACCGAATATGTGGGGATTGCTTTCAGTTTTAAGGGATTTCTTTTTTTTGCTACAAATTCTGATGTTTTGTATTGAATCTCATTAAATTCCAATATTTTCCCGATTTCTCGTGCAATTTTGTATATTGTTCGAAAAAGTCTTCGGAAATTCGCTAGAAATTAAATTCCCTACACGGAAATACCAAATATGTGGGGATTGCTTTCAGTTTTAAGGGTTTTCATTTTTTTGCTACAAATTCTGATGTTTTGTATTGAATCTCATTAAATTTCCATATTTTCCCGATTTCTCGGGCAATTTTGAATATTTTTCGTAAAGGTCTTCGGAAATTCGTTAGAAATTAAATTCCGTACACGGAGATACCGGATATGTGGGGATTGCTTTCAGTTTTAAGGGTTTTCATTTTTTTGCTACAAATTCTGATCTTTTGTATTGAATCTCATTAAATTCCAATATTTTCCCGATTTCTCGGGCAATTTTGAATATTTTTCGAAAAGGTCTTCGGAAATTCGCTAGAAATTAAATTCCCTACACGGAAATACCAAATATGTGGGGATTGCTTTCAGTTTTAAGGGATTTCTTTTTATGCTACAAATTCTGGTGTTTTGTATTGAATCTCATTAAATTCCAATATTTTCCCGATTTCTCGGGCAATTTTGAATATTTTTCGAAAAGGTCTTCGGAAATTCGCTAGAAATTAAATTCCCTACACAGAAATATCAAACATGTGGGGATTGATTTCAGTTTTAAAGGTTTTCATTTTTTGCTACAAATTCTGATGTTTTGTATTGAATCTCATTAAAATCCAATATTTTCCCGATTTCTCGGGCAATTTTGAATATTTTTCGAAAAGGTCTTCGGAAATTCGCTAGAAATTAAATTCCCTACATGGAAATACAAAATATGTGGGGATTGCTTTCAGTTTTAAGGGATTTCTTTTTTTTGCTACAAATTCTGATGTTTTGTATTGAATCTCATTAAATTCCAATATTTTCCCGATTTCTCGTGCAATTTTGAATATTGTTCGAAAAGGTCTTCGGAAATTCGCTAGAAATTAAATTCCCTACACGGAAATACCAAATATGTGGGGATTGCTTTCAGTTTTAAGGGATTTCTTTTTTTTGCTAAAAATTCTGATGTTTTGTATTGAATCTCATTAAAATCCAATATTTTCCCGATTTCTCGGGCAATTTTGAATATTTTTCGAAAAGGTCTTCGGAAATTCGCTAGAAATTAAATTCCCTACACAGAGATACCGAATATGTGGGGATTGCTTCCAGTTTTAAGGGATTTCTTTTTTTTGCTACAAATTCGGATGTTTTGTATTGAATCTCATTAAATTCCAATATTTTGCCGATTTATGGGCCAATTTTGAATATTTTTGAAAAGGCCTTCGAAAATTCGCTAGAAATTAAATTCCCTAGACGGAAATACCAAATATGTGGGGATTCATTTCAGTTTTAAGGGTTTTCATTTTTTTGCTACAAATTCTGATGTTTTGTATTGAATCTCATTAAGTTCCAAAATTTCCCCATTTCTCTGGCAATTTTGAATATTTTTCGAAAAGGTCTTCGGAAATTCGCTAGAAATTAAATTCCCTACAGGGAAATACCAAATATGTGGGGATTGCTTTCAGTTTTAAGGGATTTCTTTTTTTTGCTACAAATTCTGATGTTTTGTATTGAATCTCATTAAATTCCAATATTTTGCCGATTTATTGGCCAATTTTGAATATTTTTCGAAAAGGTCTTCGGAAATTCGCTAGAAATTAAATTCCCTACACAGAAATATCAAACATGTGGGGATTGATTTCAGTTTTAAAGGTTTTCATTTTTTGCTACAAATTCTGATGTTTTGTATTGAATCTCATTAAAATCCAATATTTTCCCGATTTCTCGGGCAATTTTGAATATTTTTCGAAAAGGTCTTCGGAAATTCGCTAGAAATTAAATTCCCTACATGGAAATACAAAATATGTGGGGATTGCTTTCAGTTTTAAGGGATTTCTTTTTTTTGCTACAAATTCTGATGTTTTGTATTGAATCTCATTAAATTCCAATATTTTCCCGATTTCTCGTGCAATTTTGAATATTGTTCGAAAAGGTCTTCGGAAATTCGCTAGAAATTAAATTCCCTACAGGGAAATACCAAATATGTGGGGATTGCTTTCAGTTTTAAGGGATTTCTTTTTTTTGCTACAAATTCTGATGTTTTGTATTGAATCTCATTAAATTCCAATATTTTGCCGATTTATTGGCCAATTTTGAATATTTTTCGAAAAGGTCTTCGGAAATTCGCTAGAAATTAAATTCCCTACACAGAAATATCAAACATGTGGGGATTGATTTCAGTTTTAAAGGTTTTCATTTTTTGCTACAAATTCTGATGTTTTGTATTGAATCTCATTAAAATCCAATATTTTCCCGATTTCTCGTGCAATTTTGAATATTGTTCGAAAAGGTCTTCGGAAATTCGTTAGAAATTAAATTCCGTACACGGAGATACCGGATATGTGGGGATTGCTTTCAGTTTTAAGGGTTTTCATTTTTTTGCTACAAATTCTGATCTTTTGTATTGAATCTCATTAAATTCCAATATTTTCCCGATTTCTCGGGCAATTTTGAATATTTTTCGAAAAGGTCTTCGGAAATTCGCTAGAAATTAAATTCCCTACACGGAAATACCAAATATGTGGGGATTGCTTTCAGTTTTAAGGGATTTCTTTTTTTTGCTACAAATTCTGGTGTTTTGTATTGAATCTCATTAAATTCCAATATTTTCCCGATTTCTCGGGCAATTTTGAATATTTTTCGAAAAGGTCTTCGGAAATTCGCTAGAAATTAAATTCCCTACACAGAAATATCAAACATGTGGGGATTGATTTCAGTTTTAAAGGTTTTCATTTTTTGCTACAAATTCTGATGTTTTGTATTGAATCTCATTAAAATCCAATATTTTCCCGATTTCTCGGGCAATTTTGAATATTTTTCGAAAAGGTCTTCGGAAATTCGCTAGAAATTAAATTCCCTACATGGAAATACAAAATATGTGGGGATTGCTTTCAGTTTTAAGGGATTTCTTTTTTTTGCTACAAATTCTGATGTTTTGTATTGAATCTCATTAAATTCCAATATTTTCCCGATTTCTCGTGCAATTTTGAATATTGTTCGAAAAGGTCTTCGGAAATTCGCTAGAAATTAAATTCCCTACACGGAAATACCAAATATGTGGGGATTGCTTTCAGTTTTAAGGGATTTCTTTTTTTTGCTAAAAATTCTGATGTTTTGTATTGAATCTCATTAAAATCCAATATTTTCCCGATTTCTCGGGCAATTTTGAATATTTTTCGAAAAGGTCTTCGGAAATTCGCTAGAAATTAAATTCCCTACACAGAGATACCGAATATGTGGGGATTGCTTCCAGTTTTAAGGGATTTCTTTTTTTTGCTACAAATTCGGATGTTTTGTATTGAATCTCATTAAATTCCAATATTTTGCCGATTTATGGGCCAATTTTGAATATTTTTGAAAAGGCCTTCGAAAATTCGCTAGAAATTAAATTCCCTAGACGGAAATACCAAATATGTGGGGATTCATTTCAGTTTTAAGGGTTTTCATTTTTTTGCTACAAATTCTGATGTTTTGTATTGAATCTCATTAAGTTCCAAAATTTCCCCATTTCTCTGGCAATTTTGAATATTTTTCGAAAAGGTCTTCGGAAATTCGCTAGAAATTAAATTCCCTACAGGGAAATACCAAATATGTGGGGATTGCTTTCAGTTTTAAGGGATTTCTTTTTTTTGCTACAAATTCTGATGTTTTGTATTGAATCTCATTAAATTCCAATATTTTGCCGATTTATTGGCCAATTTTGAATATTTTTCGAAAAGGCCTTCGAAAATTCGCTAGAAATTAAATTCCCTAGACGGAAATACCAAATATGTGGGGATTCATTTCAGTTTTAAGGGTTTTCATTTTTTTTGCTACAAATTCTGATGTTTTCTATTGAATCTCATTAAATTCCAATTTTTTCCCGATTTCTCGGGCAATTTTGAATATTTTTCGAAAAGGTCTTCGGAAATTCGCTAGAAATTAAATTCCCTACACGGAAATATCAAACATGTGGGGGATTGATTTCAGTTTTAAAGGTTTTCATTTTTTTGCTACAAATTCTGATGTTTTGTATTGAATCTCATTAAGTTCCAATATTTTCCCGATTTCTCTGGCAATTTTGAATATTTTTCGAAAACGTCTTCGGAAATTCGCTAGAAATTAAATTCCCTACACGGAGATACCGAATATGTGGGGATTGCTTCCAGTTTTAAGGGATTTCTTTTTTTTGCTACAAATTCGGATGTTTTGTATTGAATCTCATTAAATTCCAATATTTTCCCGATTTCTCGTGCAATTTTGAATATTGTTCGAAAAGGTCTTCGGAAATTCGCTAGAAATTAAATTCCCTACACGGAAATACCAAATATGTGGGGATTGCTTTCAGTTTTAAGGGATTTCTTTTTTTTGCTACAAATTCTGATGTTTTGTATTGAATCTCATTAAATTCCAATATTTTCCCGATTTCTCGGGCAATTTTGAATATTTTTCGAAAAGGTCTTCGGAAATTCGCTAGAAATTAAATTCCCTACACGGAAATATCAAACATGGGGATTAATTTCAGTTTTAAAGGTTTTCATTTTTTTGCTACAAATTCTGATCTTTTGTATTGAATCTCATTAAAATCCAATATTTTCCCGATTTCTCGGGCAATTTTGAATATTTTTCGAAAAGGTCTTCGGAAATTCGCTAGAACTTAAATTCCCTACACGGAAATACCAAATATGTGGGAACAGCTTTCAGTTTTAAGGGTTTTCATTTTTTTGCTACAAATTCTGATGTTTTATATTGAATCTCATTAAATTCCAATATTTTCCCGATTTCTCGGGCAATTTTGAATATTTTTCGAAAGGTCTTCGGAAATTCGCTAGAAACTAAATTCCCTACACGGCAATACCAAATATGTGGAGATTGCTTTCAGTTTTAAGGGTTTTCATTTTTTTTGCTACAAATTCTGAGGTTTTGACTTGAATCTCATTAAATTCCAATATTTACCCGATTTCTCGGCCAATTTTGAATATTTTTCGAAAAGGTCTTCGGAAATTCGCTAGAAATTAAATTCCCTCCACGGAAATATCAAATATGTGGGGACTGCTTTCAGTTTTAAGGGATTTCTTTTTTTTGCTACAAATTCTGATGTTTTGTATTGAATCTCATTAGATTCCAATATTTTCCCGATTTCTCGGGCAATTTTGAATATTTTTCGAAAAGGTCTTCGGAAATTCGCTAGAAATTAAATTCCCTACACGGAGATACCGAATATGTGGGGATTGCTTTCAGTTTGAAGGGATTTCTTTTTTTTTGCTACAAATTCTGATGTTTTGTATTGAATCCCGATTTATCGGGCAATTTTGAATATTTTTCGAAAAGGTCTTCGGAAATACGCTAGAAATTAAATTCCGTACACGGAGATACCGAATATGTGGGGATTGCTTTCAGTTTTAAGGGTTTTCATTTTTTTGCTACAAATTCTGATGTTTTGTATTGAATCTCATTAAATTCCAATATTTTCCCAATTTATGGGCCAATTTTGAATATTTTTCGAAAACGTCTTCGGAAATTCGCTAGAAATTAAATTCCCTACACGGAGATACCGAATATGTGGCGATTGCTTTCAGTTTTAAGGGATTTCTTTTTTTTGCTACAAATTCTGATGTTTTGTATTGAATCTCATTAAATTCCAATATTTTCCCGATTTCTCGGGCAATTTTGAATATTTTTCGAAAAGGTCTTCGGAAATTCGCTAGAAATTAAATTCCCTACACGGAAATACCAAATATGTGGGGATTGCTTTCAGTTTTAAGGGATTTCTTTTTTTTGCTACAAATTCTGATGTTTTGTATTGAATCTCATTAAATTCCAATATTTTCCCGATTTCTCGGGCGATTTTGAATATTTTTCGAAAAGATCTTCGGAAATTCGCTAGAAATTAAATTCCCTCCACGGAAATATCAAATATGTGGGGATTGATTTCAGTTTTAAGGATTTTCATTTTTTTGCTACAAATTCGGATGTTTTGTATTGAATCTCATTAAAATCCAATATTTTCCCGATTTCTCGGGCAATTTTGAATATTTATCGAAAAGGTCTTCGGAAATTCGCTAGAAATTAAATTCCCTACAGGGAAATACCAAATATGTGGGGATTGCTTTCAGTTTTAAGGGTTTTCATTTTTTTGCTACAAATTCTGAGGTTTTGTATTGAATCTCATTAAATTCCAATATTTACCCGATTTCTCGGGCAATTTTGAATATTTTTCGAAAGGTCTTCGGAAATTCGCTAGAAATTAATTTCCCTACACGGAAATACCAAATATGTGGAGATTGCTTTCAGTTTTAAGGGTTTTCATTTTTTTGCTACAAATTCGGATGTTTTGTATTGAATCTCATTAAATTCCAATATTTTGCCGATTTCTCGGCCAATTTTGAATATTTTTCGAAAAGGCCTTCGAAAATTCGCTAGAAATTAAATTCCCTGGCGGAAATACCAAATATGTCGGGATTCATTTCAGTTTTAAGGGTTTTCATTTTTTTGCTACACATTCTGATGTTTTGTATTGAATCTCATTAAATTCCAATATTTTCCCGATTTCTCGGGAGATTTTGAATATTTTCCGAAAGGTCTTCGGAAATTCGCTAGAAATTAAATTCCCTACACGGAAATACCAAATATGTGGAGATTGCTTTCAGTTTTAAGGGTTTTCATTTTTTTGCTACAAATTCTGAGGTTTTGTATTGAATCTCATTAAATTCCAATATTTACCCGATTTCTCGGGCAATTTTGAATATTTTTCGAAAGGTCTTCGGAAATTCGCTAGAACTTAATTTCCCTACACGGAAATACCAAATATGTGGAGATTGCTTTCAGTTTTAAGGGTTTTCATTTTTTTGCTACAAATTCTGAGGTTTTGTATTGAATCTCATTAAATACCAATATTTTGCCGATTTCTCGGCCAATTTTGAATATTTTTCGAAAAGGCCTTCGAAAATTCGCTAGAAATAAAATTCCCTAAACGGAAATACTAAATATGTGGGGATTGCTTTCAGTTTTAAGGGTTTTCATTTTTTTGCTACAAATTCTGATGTTTTGTATTGAATCTCATTAAGTTCCAATATTTTCCCGATTTCTCGGGCAATTTTGAATATTTTTCGAAAAGGTCTTCGGAAATTCGCTAGAAATTAAATTCCCTACACGGAAATATCAAATATGTGGGGATTGCTGTCAGTTTTAAGGGTTTTCATTTTTTTGCTACAAATTCTGATGTTTTGTATTGAATCTCATTAAATTCCAACATTTTCCCGATTTCTCGTGCATTTTTGAATATTTTTCGAAAGGTCTTCGGAAATTCGCTAGAAATTAAGTTCCCTACACGGAAATACCAAATATGTGGAGATTGCTTTCAGTTTTAAGGGTTTAAATATTCCAATATTTACCCGATTTCTCGGGCAATTTTGAGTATTTTTCGAAAAGGTCTTCGGAAATTCGCTAGAAATTAAATTCCCTCCACGGAAATATCAAATATGTGGGGACTGCTTTCAGTTTTCAGGGCTTTCAATTTTTTGCTACAAATTCTGATGCTACAAATTTTGAATCTCATTAAATTCCAATATTTCCCGATTTTTCGGGCAATTTTGAATATTTTTCGAAAAGGTCTTCGGAAATTCGCTAGAAATTAAATTGCGTACACGGAGGTACCGAATATGTGTGGATTGCTTACGATTTTAAGAGTTTTCATTCTTTTGCTACAAATTCTGATGTTTTGTATTGAATCTCATTAAATTCCAATATTTTCCCGATTTCTCGGGCAATTTTGAATATTTTTCGAAAAGGTCTTCGGAAATTCGCTAGAAATTAAATTCCCTACACGGAAATATCAAACATGGGGATTGATTTCAGTTTTAAAGGTTTTCATTTTTTTGCTACAAATTCTGATCTTTTGTATTGAATCTCATTAAAATCCAATATTTTCCCGATTTCTCGGGCAATTTTGAATATTTTTCGAAAAGGTCTTCGGAAATTCGCTAGAACTTAAATTCCCTACACGGAAATACCAAATATGTGGGGACAGCTTTCAGTTTTAAGGGTTTTCATTTTTTTGCTACAAATTCTGATGTTTTATATTGAATCTCATTAAATTCCAATATTTTCCCGATTTCTCGGGCAATTTTGAATACTTTTCGAAAAGGTCTTCGGAAATGCGCTAGAACTTAAATTCCCTACACGGAAATACCAAATTTGTGGGGATTGCTTTCAGTTTTAAGGGTTTTCATTTTTTTGCTACAAATTCGGATGTTTTGTATTGAATCTCTTTAAATTCCAACATTTTCCCGATTTCTCGTGCATTTTTGAATATTTTTCGAAAGGTCTTCGGAAATTCGCTAGAAACTAAATTCCCTATACGGAAATACCAAATATGTGGAGATTGCTTTCAGTTTTAAGGGTTTTCATTTTTTTTGCTACAAATTCTGAGGTTTTGACTTGAATCTCATTAAATTCCAATATTTACCCGAATTCTCGGCCAATTTTGAATATTTTTCGAAAAGGTCTTCGGAAATTCGCTAGAAATTAAATTCCCTCCACGGAAATATCAAATATGTGGGGACTGCTTCCAGTTTTAAGGGATTTCTTTTTTTTGCTACAAATTCTGATGTTTTGTATTGAATCTCATTAGATTCCAATATTTTCCCGATTTCTCGGGCAATTTTGAATATTTTTCGAAAAGGTCTTCGGAAATTCGCTAGAAATTAAATTCCCTACACGGAGATACCGAATATGTGGGGATTGCTTTCAGTTTGAAGGGATTTCTTTTTTTTTGCTACAAATTGTGATGTTTTGTATTGAATCCCGATTTATCGGGCAATTTTGAATATTTTTCGAAAAGGTCTTCGGAAATACGCTAGAAATTAAATTCCGTACACGGAGATACCGAATATGTGGGGATTGCTTTCAGTTTTAAGGGTTTTCATTTTTTTGCTACAAATTCTGATGTTTTGTATTGAATCTCATTAAATTCCAATATTTTCCCGATTTATGGGCCAATTTTGAATATTTTTCGAAAAGGTCTTCGGAAATTCGCTAGAAATTAAATTCCCTACACGGAGATACCGAATATGTGGCGATTGCTTTCAGTTTTAAGGGATTTCTTTTTTTTGCTACAAATTCTGATGTTTTGTATTGAATCTCATTAGATTCCAATATTTTCCCGATTTCTCGGGCAATTTTGAATATTTTTCGAAAAGGTCTTCGGAAATTCGCTAGAAATTAAATTCCCTACACGGAAATACCAAATATGTGGGGATTGCTTTCAGTTTTAAGGGATTTCTTTTTTTTGCTACAAATTCTGATGTTTTGTATTGAATCTCATTAAATTCCAATATTTTCCCGATTTCTCGGGCGATTTTGAATATTTTTCGAAAAGATTTTCGGAAATTCGCTAGAAATTAAATTCCCTCCACGGAAATATCAAATATGTGGGGATTGATTTCAGTTTTAAGGATTTTCATTTTTTTGCTACAAATTCGGATGTTTTGTATTGAATCTCATTAAAATCCAATATTTTCCCGATTTCTCGGGCAATTTTGAATATTTATCGAAAAGGTCTTCGGAAATTCCCTAGAAATTAAATTCCCTACAGGGAAATACCAAATATGTGGGGATTGCTTTCAGTTTTAAGGGCTTTCATTTTTTTGCTACAAATTCTGAGGTTTTGTATTGAATCTCATTAAATTCCAATATTTACCCGATTTCTCGGGCAATTTTGAATATTTTTCGAAAGGTCTTCGGAAATTCGCTAGAAATTAATTTCCCTACACGGAAATACCAAATATGTGGAGATTGCTTTCAGTTTTAAGGGTTTTCATTTTTTTGCTACAAATTCTGAGGTTTTGTATTGAATCTCATTAAATACCAATATTTTGCCGATTTCTCGGCCAATTTTGAATATTTTTCGAAAAGGCCTTCGAAAATTCGCTAGAAATAAAATTCCCTAGACGGAAATACCAAATATGAGGGGATTGCTTTCAGTTTTAAGGGTTTTCATTTTTTTGCTACACATTCTGATGTTTTGTATTGAATCTCATTAAATTCCAATATTTTCCCGATTTCTCGGGCGATTTTGAATATTTTCCGAAAGGTCTTCGGAAATTCGCTAGAAATTAAATTCCCTACACGGAAATACCAAATATGTGGAGATTGCTTTCAGTTTTAAGGGTTTTCATTTTTTTGCTACAAATTCTGAGGTTTTGTATTGAATCTCATTAAATTCCAATATTTACCCGATTTCTCGGGCAATTTTGAATATTTTTCGAAAGGTCTTCGGAAATTCGCTAGAAATTAATTTCCATACACGGAAATACCAAATATGTGGAGATTGCTTTCAGTTTTAAGGGTTTTCATTTTTTTGCTACAAATTCTGAGGTTTTGTATTGAATCTCATTAAATACCAATATTTTGCCGATTTCTCGGCCAATTTTGAATATTTTTCGAAAAGGCCTTCGAAAATTCGCTAGAAATAAAATTCCCTAGACGGAAATACCAAATATGTGGGGATTGCTTTCAGTTTTAAGGGTTTTCATTTTTTTGCTACAAATTCTGATGTTTTGTATTGAATCTCATTAAGTTCCAATATTTTCCCGATTTCTCGGGCAATTTTGAATATTTTTCGAAAAGGTCTTCGGAAATTCGCTAAAAATTAAATTCCCTACAGGGAAATACCAAATATGTGGGGATTGCTTTCAGTTTTAATGATTTTTTTTTTGCTACAAATTCTGATGTTTTGTATTGAATCTCATTAAATTCCAATATTTTGCCGATTTCTCGGCCAATTTTGAATATTTTTCGAAAAGGCCTTCGAAAATTCGCTAGAAATTAAATTCCCTGGCGGAAATACCAAATATGTCGGGATTCATTTCAGTTTTAAGGGTTTTCATTTTTTTGCTACACATTCTGATGTTTTGTATTGAATCTCATTAAATTCCAATATTTTCCCGATTTCTCGGGCGATTTTGAATATTTTCCGAAAGGTCTTCGGAAATTCGCTAGAAATTAAATTCCCTACACGGAAATACCAAATATGTGGAGATTGCTTTCAGTTTTAAGGGTTTTCATTTTTTTGCTACAAATTCTGAGGTTTTGTATTGAATCTCATTAAATTCCAATATTTACCCGATTTCTCGGGCAATTTTGAATATTTTTCGAAAGGTCTTCGGAAATTCGCTAGAACTTAATTTCCCTACACGGAAATACCAAATATGGGGAGATTGCTTTCAGTTTTAAGGGTTTTCATTTTTTTGCTACAAATTCTGAGGTTTTGTATTGAATCTCATTAAATACCAATATTTTGCCGATTTCTCGGCCAATTTTGAATATTTTTCGAAAAGGCCTTCGAAAATTCGCTAGAAATAAAATTCCCTAAACGGAAATACCAAATATGTGGGGATTGCTTTCAGTTTTAAGGGTTTTCATTTTTTTGCTACAAATTCTGATGTTTTGTATTGAATCTCATTAAGTTCCAATATTTTCCCGATTTCTCGGGCAATTTTGAATATTTTTCGAAAAGGTCTTCGGAAATTCCCTAGAAATTAAATTCCCTACACGGAAATATCAAATATGTGGGGATTGCTGTCAGTTTTAAGGGTTTTCATTTTTTTGCTACAAATTCTGATGTTTTGTATTGAATCTCATTAAATTCCAACATTTTCCCGATTTCTCGTGCATTTTTGAATATTTTTCGAAAGGTCTTCGGAAATTCGCTAGAAATTAAATTCCCTACACGGAAATACCAAATATGTGGAGATTGCTTTCAGTTTTAAGGGTTTAAATATTCCAATATTTACCCGATTTCTCGGGCAATTTTGAGTATTTTTCGAAAAGGTCTTCGGAAATTCGCTAGAAATTAAATTCCCTACACGGAAATATCAAATATGTGGGGACTACTTTCAGTTTTAAGGGCTTTCAATTTTTTGCTACAAATTCTGATGCTACAAATTTTGAATCTCATTAAATTCCAATATTTCCCGATTTTTCGGGCAATTTTGAATATTTTTCGAAAAGGTCTTCGGAAATTAAATTCCCTCCACGGAAATATCAAATATGTGGGGATTGATTTCAGTTTTAAGGATTTTCATTTTTTTGCTACAAATTCGGATGTTTTGTATTGAATCTCATTAAAATCCAATATGTTCCCGATTTCTCGGGCAATTTTGAATATTTATCGAAAAGGTCTTCGGAAATTCCCTAGAAATTAAATTCCCTACAGGGAAATACCAAATATGTGGGGATTGCTTTCAGTTTTAAGGGTTTTCATTTTTTTGCTACAAATTCTGAGGTTTTGTATTGAATCTCATTAAATTCCAATATTTACCCGATTTCTCGGGCAATTTTGAATATTTTTCGAAAGGTCTTCGGAAATTCGCTAGAAATTAATTTCCCTACACGGAAATACCAAATATGTGGAGATTGCTTTCAGTTTTAAGGGTTTTCATTTTTTTGCTACAAATTCTGAGGTTTTGTATTGAATCTCATTAAATACCAATATTTTGCCGATTTCTCGGCCAATTTTGAATATTTTTCGAAAAGGCCTTCGAAAATTCGCTAGAAATAAAATTCCCTAGACGGAAATACCAAATATGAGGGGATTGCTTTCAGTTTTAAGGGTTTTCATTTTTTTGCTACACATTCTGATGTTTTGTATTGAATCTCATTAAATTCCAATATTTTCCCGATTTCTCGGGCGATTTTGAATATTTTCCGAAAGGTCTTCGGAAATTCGCTAGAAATTAAATTCCCTACACGGAAATACCAAATATGTGGAGATTGCTTTCAGTTTTAAGGGTTTTCATTTTTTTGCTACAAATTCTGAGGTTTTGTATTGAATCTCATTAAATTCCAATATTTACCCGATTTCTCGGGCAATTTTGAATATTTTTCGAAAGGTCTTCGGAAATTCGCTAGAACTTAATTTCCCTACACGGAAATACCAAATATGTGGAGATTGCTTTCAGTTTTAAGGGTTTTCATTTTTTTGCTACAAATTCTGAGGTTTTGTATTGAATCTCATTAAATACCAATATTTTCCCGATTTCTCGGGCAATTTTGAATATTTTTCGAAAAGGTCTTCGGAAATTCCCTAGAAATTAAATTCCCTACACGGAAATATCAAATATGTGGGGATTGCTGTCAGTTTTAAAAGTTTTCATTTTTTTGCTACAAATTCTGATGTTTTGTATTGAATCTCATTAAATTCCAACATTTTCCCGATTTCTCGTGCATTTTTTAATATTTTTCGAAAGGTCTTCGGAAATTCGCTAGAAATTAAATTCCCTACACGGAAATACCAAATATGTGGAGATTGCTTTCAGTTTTAAGGGTTTAAATATTCCAATATTTACCCGATTTCTCGGGCAATTTTGAGTATTTTTCGAAAAGGTCTTCGGAAATTCGCTAGAAATTAAATTCCCTACACGGAAATATCAAATATGTGGGGACTACTTTCAGTTTTAAGGGCTTTCAATTTTTTGCTACAAATTCTGATGCTACAAATTTTGAATCTCATTAAATTCCAATATTTCCCGATTTTTCGGGCAATTTTGAATATTTTTCGAAAAGGTCTTCGGAAATTCGCTAGAAATTAAATTGCGTACACGGAGGTACCGAATATGTGGGGATTGCTTTCGGTTTTAAGGGTTTTCATTCTTTTGCTACAAATTCTGATGTTTTGTATTGAATCTCATTAAATTCCAATATTTTCCCGATTTCTCGGGCAATTTTCAATATTTTTCGAAAAGGTCTTCGGAAATTCGCTAGAAATTAAATTCCCTACACGGAGATACCGAATATGTGGGGATTGCTTTCAGTTTTAAGGGATTTTTTTTTTTGCTACAAATTCTGATGTTTTGTATTGAATCTCATTAAATTCCAATATTTTCCCGATTTCTCGGGCAATTTTGAATATTTTTCGAAAAGGTCTTCGGAAATTCGCTAGAAATTAAATTCCCTACACGGAAATACCAAATATGTGGGGATTGCTTTCAGTTTTAAGGGATTTCTTTTTTTTGCTACAAATTCTGATGTTTTGTATTGAATCTCATTAAATTCCAATATTTTCCCGATTTCTCGGGCAATTTTGAATATTTTTCGAAAAGGTCTTCGGAAATTCGCTAGAAATTAAATTCCCTACACGGAAATATCAAACATGTGGGGATTGATTTCAGTTTTAAGGGATTTCTTTTTTTGCTACAAATTCTGTTGTTTTGTATTGAATCTCATTAAATTCCAATATTTTCCCGATTTCTCGGGCAATTTTGAATATTTTTCGAAAAGGTCTTCGGAAATTCGCTAGAAATTCAATTCCGTACACGGAGATACCGAATATGTGGGGATTGCTTTCAGTTTTAAGGGTTTTCATTTTTTTGCTACAAATTCTGAGGTTTTGTATTGAATCTCATTAAATTCCTATATTTACCCGATTAATCGGGCAATTTTGAATATTTTTCGAAAAGGTCTTCGGAAATTCGCTAGAAATTAAATTCCCTCCACGGAAATATCTAATATGTGGGGACTGCTTTCAGTTTTAAGGGCTTTCATTTTTTTGCTACAAATTCTGATGCTACAAATTTTGAATCTCATTAAATTCCAATATTTTCCCGATTTATCGGTCAATTTTGAATATTTTTCGAAAAGGTCTTCGGAAATTCGCTAGAAATTAAATTCCGTACACGGAGATACCGAATATGTGGGGATTGCTTTCAGTTTTAAGGGTTTTCATTTTTTTGCTACAAATTCTGATGTTTTGTATTGAATCTCATTAAATTCCAATATTTTCCCGATTTCTCGTGCAATTTTGAATATTTTTCGAAAAGGTCTTCGGAAATTCGCTAGAAATTAAATTCCCTACACGGAGATACCGAATATGTGGGGATTGCTTTCAGTTTTAAGGGATTTCTTTTTTTTCTACAAATTCTTTTGTTTTGTATTGAATCTCATTAAATTCCAATATTTTCCCGATTTCTCGGGCAATTTTGAATATTTTTCGAAAAGGTCTTCGGAAATTCGCTAGAAATTAAATTCCCTACACGGAAATACCAAATATGTGGGGATTGCGTTCAGTTTTAAGGGATTTCTTTTTTTTGCTACAAATTCTGATGTTTTGTATTGAATCTCATTAAATTCCAATATTTTCCCGATTTCTCGGGCGATTTTGAATATTTTTCGAAAAGGTCTTCGGAAATTCGCTAGAAATTAAATTCCCTCCACGGAAATATCAAATATGTGGGGATTGATTTCAGTTTTAAGGGTTTTAATTTTTTTGCTACAAATTCGGATGTTTTGTATTGAATCTCATTAAATTCCAATATTTTCCAGATTTCTCGGGCAATTTTGAATATTTTTCGAAAAGGTCTTCGGAAATTCGCTAGAAATTAAATTCCCTACACGGAAATATCAAACATGTGGGGATTGATTTCAGTTTTAAAGGTTTTCATTTTTTTGCTACAAATTCTGATGTTTTGTATTGAATCTCATTAAAATCCAATATTTTCCCGATTTCTCGGGCAATTTTGAATATTTTGCGAAAAGGTCTTCGGAAATTCGCTAGAAATTAAATTCCCTACAGGGAAATACCAAATATGTGGGGATTGCTTTCAGTTTTAAGGATTTTTTTTTTTGCTACAAATTCTGTAGTTTTGTGTTGAATCTCATTAAATTCCAATATTTTCCCGATTTCTCGGGCAATTTTGAATATTTTGCGAAAAGGTCTTCGGAAATTCGCTAGAAATTAAATTCCCTACAGGGAAATACCAAATATGTGGGGATTGCTTTCAGTTTTAAGGATTTTTTTTTTTTGCTACAAATTCTGTAGTTTTGTGTTGAATCTCATTAAATTCCAATATTTTCCCGATTTCTCGGGCGATTTTGAATATTTTTCGAAAAGGTCTTCGGAAATTCGCTAGAAATTAAATTCCCTCCACGGAAATATCAAATATGTGGGGATTGATTTCAGTTTTAAGGGTTTTAATTTTTTTGCTACAAATTCGGATGTTTTGTATTGAATCTCATTAAATTCCAATATTTTCCAGATTTCTCGGGCAATTTTGAATATTTTTCGAAAAGGTCTTCGGAAATTCGCTAGAAATTAAATTCCCTACACGGAAATATCAAACATGTGGGGATTGATTTCAGTTTTAAGGGTTTTCATTTTTTTGCTACAAATTCTGATGTTTTGTATTGAATCTCATTAAGTTCCAATATTTTCCCGATTTCTCGGGCAATTTTGAATATTTTTCGAAAAGGTCTTCGGAAATTCGCTAGAAATCAAATTCCCTACACGGAAATACCAAATATGTGGGGATTGCTTTCAGTTTTAACGGTTTTCATTTTTTTGCTACACATTCTGATGTTTTGTAATGAATCTCATTAAATTCCAATATTTTCCCGATTTCTCGGGCGATTTTGAATATTTTTCGAAAAGGTCTTCGGAAATTCGCTAGAAATTAAATTCCCTACACGGAGATACCGAATATGTGGGGATTGCTTTCAGTTTTAAGGGATTTCTTTTTTTTTGCTACAAATTCTGATGTTTTGTATTGAATCTCATTAAATACCAATATTTTCCCGATTTCTCGGGCGATTTTGAATATTTTTCGAAAAGGTCTTCGGAAATTCGCTAGAAATTAAATTCCCTCCACGGAAATATCAAATATGTGGGGATTGATTTCAGTTTTAAGGGTTTTCATTTTTTTGCTACAAATTCGGATGTTTTGTATTGAATCTCATTAAATTCCAATATTTTCCAGATTTCTCGGGCAATTTTGAATATTTTTCGAAAAGGTCTTCGGAAATTCGCTAGAAATTAAATTCCCTACAGGGAAATACCAATATGTGGGGATTGCTTTCAGTTTTAAGGATTTTTTTTTTGCTACAAATTCTGTTGTTTTGTGTTGAATCTCATTAAATTCCAATATTTTCCCGATTTCTCGGGCAATTTTGAATATTTTTCGAAAAGGTCTTCGGAAATTCGCTAGAAATAAAATTCCCTAGACGGAAATACCAAATATGTGGGGATTGCTTTCAGTTTTAAGGGTTTTCATTTTGTTGCTACAAAAACTGATGTTTTGTATTGAATCTCATTAAGTTCCAATATTTACCCGATTTCTCGGGCAATTTTGAATATTTTTCGAAAAGGTCTTCGGAAATTCGCTAGAAATCAAATTCCCTACACGGAAATACCAAATATGTGGGGATTGCTTTCAGTTTTAAGGGTTTTCATTTTTTTGCTACACATTCTGATGTTTTGTAATGAATCTCATTAAATTCCAATATAAAAGGTCTTCGGAAATTCGCTAGAAATTAAATTCCCTCCACGGAAATATCAAATATGTGGGGATTGCTGTCAGTTTTAAGGGTTTTCATTTTTTTGCTACAAATTCTGATGTTTTGTATTGAATCTCATTAAATTCCAACATTTTCCCGATTTCTCGTGCATTTTTGAATATTTTTCGAAAGGTCTTCGGAAATTCGCTAGAAATTAAATTCCCTACACGGAAATACCAAATATGTGGAGATTGCTTTCAGTTTTAAAGGTTTAAATATTCCAATATTTACCCGATTTCTCGGGCAATTTTGAGTATTTTTCGAAAAGGTCTTCGGAAATTCGCTAGAAATTAAATTCCCTCCACGGAAATATCAAATATGTGGGGACTGCTTTCAGTTTTAAGGGCTTTCAATTTTTTGCTACAAATTCTGATGCTACAAATTTTGAATCTCATTAAATTCCAATATTTTCCCGATTTATCGGGCAATTTTGAATATTTTTCGAAAAGGTCTTCGGAAATTCGCTAGAAATTCAATTGCGTACACGGAGGTAGCGAATATGTGGGGATTGCTTTCGGTTTTAAGGGTTTTCATTCTTTTGCTACAAATTCTGATGTTTTGTATTGAATCTCATTAAATTCCAATATTTTCCCGATTTCTCGGGCAATTTTGAATATTTTTCGAAAAAGTCTTCTGATTTCGCTAGAAATTAAATTCCCTACACGGAGATACCGAATATGTGGGGATTGCTTTCAGTTTTAAGGGATTTCTTTTTTTGCTACCAATTCTGATGTTTTGTATTGAATCTCATTAAATTCCAATATTGTCCTGATTTCTCGGGCAATTTTGAATATTTTTCGAAAATGTCTTCGGAAATTCGCTAGAAATTAAATTCCCTACACGGAAATACCAAATATGTGGGGATTGCTTTCAGTTTTAAGGGATTTCTTTTTTTTGCTACAAATTCTGATGTTTTGTATTGAATCTCATTAAATTCCAATATTTTCCCGATTTCTCGGGCAATTTTGAATATTTTTCGAAAAGGTCTTCGGAAATTCGCTAGAAATTAAATTCCCTACACGGAAATATCAAACATGTGGGGATTGATTTCAGTTTTAAAGGTTTTCATTTTTTTGCTACAAATTCTGATATTTTGTATTGAATCTTATTAAATTCCAATATTTTGTATTGAATCTCATTAAATTCCAATATTTTCCCGATTTCTCGGGCAATTTTGAATATTTTTCGAAAAGGTCTTCGGAAATTCGCTAGAAATCAAATTCCCTACACGGAGATACCGAATATGTGGGGATTGCTTTCAGTTTTAAGGGATTTCTTTTTTTGCTACAAATTCTGTTGTTTTGTATTGAATCTCATTAAATTCCAATATTTTCCCGATTTCTCGGGCAATTTTGAATATTTTTCGAAAACGTCTTCGGAAATTCGCTAGAAATTCAATTCCCTACACGGAAATACTAAATATGTGGAGATTGCTTTCAGTTTTAAGGGTTTTCATTTTTTTGCTACAAATTCTGAGGTTTTGTATTGAATCTCATTAAATTCCTATATTTACCCGATTACTCGGGCAATTTTGAATATTTTTCGAAAAGGTCTTCGGAAATTCGCTAGAAATTAAATTCCCTCCACGGAAATATCTAATATGTGGGGACTGCTTTCAGTTTTAAGGGCTTTCATTTTTTTGCTACAAATTCTGATGCTACAAATTTTGAATCTCATTAAATTCCAATATTTTCCCGATTTATCGGGCAATTTTGAATATTTTTCGAAAAGGTCTTCGGAAATTCGCTAGAAATTAAATTCCGTACACGGAGATACCGAATATGCGGGGATTGCTTTCAGTTTTAAGGGTTTTCATTTTTTGCTACAAATTCTGATGTTTTGTATTGAATCTCATTAAATTCCAATATTTTCCCGATTTCTCGTGCAATTTTGAACATTTTTCGAAAAGGTCTTCGGAAATTCGCTAGAAATTAAATTTCCTGCACGGAGATGCCGAATATGTGGGGATTGCTTTCAGTTTTAAGGGATTTCTTTTTTTTGCTATAAATTCTGATGTTTTGTATTGAATCTCATTAAATTCCAATATTTTCCCGATTTCTCGGGCAATTTTGAATATTTTTCGAAAAAGTCTTCGGAAATTCGCTAGAAATTAAATTCCCTACACGGAAATACCAAATATGTGGGGATTGCTTTCAGTTTTAAGGGATTTCTTTTTTTTTGCTACAAATTCTGATGTTTTGTATTGAATCTCATTAAATTCCAATATTTTCCCGATTTCTCGGGCGATTTTGAATATTTTTCGAAAAGGTCTTCGGAAATCCGCTAGAAATTAAATTCCCTCCACGGAAATATCAAATATGTGGGGATTGATTTCAGTTTTAAGGGTTTTCATTTTTTTGCTACAAATTCGGATGTTTTGTATTGAATCTCATTAAATTCCAATATTTTCCAGATTTCTCGGGCAATTTTGAATATTTTTCGAAAAGGTCTTCGGAAATTCGCTAGAAATTAAATTCCCTACACGGAAATATCAAACATGTGGGGATTGATTTCAGTTTTAAAGGTTTTCATTTTTTTGCTACAAATTCTGATGTTTTGTATTGAATCTCATTAAAATCCAATATTTTCCCGATTTCTCGGGCAATTTTGAATATTTTTCGAAAAGGTCTTCGGAAATTCGCTAGAAATTAAATTCCCTACAGGGAAATACCAAATATGTGGGGATTGCTTTCAGTTTTAAGTATTTTTTTTTTGCTACAAATTCTGATGTTTTGTACTGAATCTCATTAAGTTCCAATATTTTCCCGATTTCTCGGGCAATTTTGAATATTTTTCGAAAAGGTCTTCGGAAATTCGCTAGAAATTAAATTCCCTACACGGAAATATCAAACATGTGGGGATTGATTTCAGTTTTAAAGGTTTTCATTTTTTTGCTACAAATTCTGATATTTTGTATTGAATCTTATTAAATTCCAATATTTTGTATTGAATCTCATTAAATTCCAATATTTTCCCGATTTCTCGGGCAATTTTGAATATTTTTCGAAAAGGTCTTCGGAAATTCGCTAGAAATCAAATTCCCTACACGGAGTTACCGAATATGTGGGGATTGCTTTCAGTTTTAAGGGATTTCTTTTTTTGCTACAAATTCTGTTGTTTTGTATTGAATCTCATTAAATTCCAATATTTTCCCGATTTCTCGGGCAATTTTGAATATTTTTCGAAAAGGTCTTCGGAAATTCGCTAGAAATTAAATTCCCTCCATGGAAATATCTAATATGTGGGGATTGCTTTCAGTTTTAAGGGCTTTCATTATTTTGCTACAAATTCTGATGCTACAAATTTTGAATCTCATTAAATTCCAATATTTTCCCGATTTATCGGGCAATTTTGAATATTTTTCGAAAAGGTCTTCGGAAATTCGCTAGAAATTAAATTCCGTACACGGAGATACCGAATATGCGGGGATTGCTTTCAGTTTTAAGGGTTTTCATTTTTTTGCTACAAATTCTGATGTTTTGTATTGAATCTCATTAAATTCCAATATTTTCCCGATTTCTCGGGCAATTTTGAATATTTTTCGAAAAAGTCTTCGGAAATTCGCTAGAAATTAAATTCCCTACACGGAAATACCAAATATGTGGGGATTGCTTTCAGTTTTAAGGGATTTCTTTTTTTTGCTACAAATTCTGATGTTTTGTATTGAATCTCATTAAATTCCAATATTTTCCCGATTTCTCGTGCAATTTTGAATATTTTTCGAAAAGGTCTTCGGAAATTCGCTAGAAATTAAATTTCCTACACGGAGATACCGAATATGTGGGGATTGCTTTCAGTTTTAAGGGATTTCTTTTTTTTGCTACAAATTCTGATGTTTTGTATTGAATCTCATTAAATTCCAATATTTTCCCGATTTCTCGGGCAATTTTGAATATTTTTCGAAAAAGTCTTCGGAAATTCGCTAGAAATTAAATTCCCTACACGGAAATACCAAATATGTGGGGATTGCTTTCAGTTTTAAGGGATTTCTTTTTTTTGCTACAAATTCTGATGTTTTGTATTGAATCTCATTAAATTCCAATATTTTCCCGATTTCTCGGGCGATTTTGAATATTTTTCGAAAAGGTCATCGGAAATCCGCTAGAAATTAAATTCCCTCCACGGAAATATCAAATATGTGGGGATTGATTTCAGTTTTAAGGGTTTTCATTTTTTTGCTACAAATTCGGATGTTTTGTATTGAATCTCATTAAATTCCAATATTTTCCAGATTTCTCGGGCAATCTTGAATATTTTTCGAAAAGGTCTTCGGAAATTCGCTAGAAATTAAATTCCCTACACGGAAATATCAAACATGTGGGGATTGATTTCAGTTTTAAAGGTTTTCATTTTTTTGCTACAAATTCTGATGTTTTGTATTGAATCTCATTAAAATCCAATATTTTCCCGATTTCTCGGGCAATTTTGAATATTTTTCGAAAAGGTCTTCGGAAATTCGCTAGAAATTAAATTCCCTACAGGGAAATACCAAATATGTGGGGATTGATTTCAGTTTTAAAGGTTTTCATTTTTTTGCTACAAATTCTGATGTTTTGTATTGAATCTCATTAAATTCCAATATTTTCCCCATTTCCGGGAAATTTTGTATTGAATCTCATTAAATTCCAATATTTTCTCTATTTCTCGGACAATTTTGAATATTTTCCGAAAAGGTCTTCTGAAATTCGCTAGAAATCAAATTCCCTACACGGAGATACCGAATATGTGGGGATTGCTTTCAGTTTTAAGGGATTTCTTTTTTTGCTACAAATTCTGTTGTTTTGTATTGAATCTCATTAAATTCCAATATTTTCCCGATTTCTCGGGCAATTTTGAATATTTTTCGAAAACGTCTTCGGAAATTCGCTAGAAATTCAATTCCCTACACGGAAATACTAAATATGTGGAGATTGCTTTCAGTTTTAAGGGTTTTCATTTTTTTTGCTACAAATTCTGAGGTTTTGTCTTGAATCTCATTAAATTCCTATATTTACCCGATTACTAGGGCAATTTTGAATATTTTTCGAAAAGGTCTTCGGAAATTCGCTAGAAATTAAATTCCCTCCACGGAAATATTTAATATGTGGGGACTGCTTTCAGTTTTAAGGGCTTTCATTTTTTTGCTACAAATTCTGATGCTACAAATTTTGAATCTCATTAAATTACAATATTTTCCCGATTTATCGGGCAATTTTGAATATTTTTCGAAAAGGTCTTCGGAAATTCGCTAGAAATTAAATTCCGTACACGGAGATACCGAATATGCGGGGATTGCTTTCAGTTTTAAGGGTTTTCATTTTTTTGCTACAAATTCTGATGTTTTGTATTGAATCTCATTAAATTCCAATATTTTCCCGATTTCTCGTGCAATTTTGAATATTTTTCGAAAAGGTCTTCGGAAATTCGCTAGAAATTAAATTTCCTACACGGAGATACCGAATATGTGGGGATTGCTTTCAGTTTTAAGGGATTTCTTTTTTTTGCTACAAATTCTGATGTTTTGTATTGAATCTCATTAAATTCCAATATTTTCCCGATTTCTCGGGCAATTTTGAATATTTTTCGAAAAAGTCTTCGGAAATTCGCTAGAAATTAAATTCCCTACACGGAAATACCAAATATGTGGGGATTGCTTTCAGTTTTAAGGGATTTCTTTTTTTTGCTACAAATTCTGATGTTTTGTATTGAATCTCATTAAATTCCAATATTTTCCCGATTTCTCGGGCGATTTTGAATATTTTTCGAAAAGGTCTTCGGAAATCCGCTAGAAATTAAATTCCCTCCACGGAAATATCAAATATGTGGGGATTGATTTCAGTTTTAAGGGTTTTCATTTTTTTGCTACAAATTCGGATGTTTTGTATTGAATCTCATTAAATTCCAATATTTTCCAGATTTCTCGGGCAATTTTGAATATTTTTCGAAAAGGTCTTCGGAAATTCGCTAGAAATTAAATTCCCTACAGGGAAATATCAAATATGTGGGGATTGCTTTCAGTTTTAAGGATTTTTTTTTTTGCTACAAATTCTGATGTTTTGTATTGAATCTCATTAAATTCCAATATTTCGGCCAATTTTGAATATTTTTCGAAAAGGCGTTCGAAAATTCGCTAGAAATTAAATTCCCTAGACGGAAATACCAAATATGTCGAGATTCATTTCAGTTTTAAGGGTTTTCATTTTTTTGCTACAAATTCTGATGTTTTGTATTGAATCTCGTTAAGTTCCAATATTTTCCCTATTTCTCGGGCAATTTTGAATATTTTTCGAAAAGGTCTTCGGAAATTCGCTAGAAATTAAATTCCCTATACGGAAATACCAAATATGTGGGGATTGCTTTCAGTTTTAAGGGTTTCCATTTTTTTGCTACACATTCTGATTTCTCGGGCGATTTTGAATATTTTTCGAAAGGTGTTCGGAAATTCGCTAGAAATTAAATTCCCTACACGGAAATACCAAATATGTGGAGATTGCTTTCAGTTTTAAGGGTTTTCATTTTTTTGCTACAAATTCTGAGGTTTTGTATTGAATCTCATTAAATTCCAATATTTACCCGATTTCTCGGGCAATTTTGAATATTTTTCGAAAGGTCTTCGGAAATTCGCTAGAAATTAAATTCCCTACACGGAAATACCAAATATGTGGAGATTGTTTTCAGTTTTAATGGTTTTCATTTTTTTGCTACAAATTCTGAGGTTTTGTATTGAATCTCATTAAATTCCAATATTTACCCGATTTCTCGGGCAATTTTGATTATTTTTCGAAAAGGTCTTCGGAAATTCGCTAGAAATTAAATTCCCTACACGGAAATATCAAACATGTGGAGATTGCTTTCAGTTCTAAGGATTTTTTTTTTTGCTACAAATTCTGATGTTTTGTATTGAATCTCATTAAATTCCAATATTTTGCTGATTTCTCGGCCAATTTTGAATACTTTCCGAAAAGGCCTTCGAAAATTCGCTAGAAATTAAATTCCCTACACGGAAATACCAAATATGTGGAGATTGCTTTCAGTTTTAAGGGTTTTCATTTTTTTGCTACAAATTCTGAGGTTTTGTATTGAATCTCATTAAATTCCAATATTTACCCGATTTCTCGGGCGATTTTGAATATTTTTCGAAAGGTCTTCGGAAATTCGCTAGAAATTAAATTCCCTACACGGAAATACCAAATATGTGGAGATTGCTTTCAGTTTTAAGGGTTTTCATTTTTTTGCTACAAATTCTGATGTTTTGTATTGAATCTCATTAAATTCCAATATTTTCCCGATTTCTCGGGCAATTTTGAATATTTTTCGAAAAGGTCTTCGGAAATTCGCTAGAAATTAAATTCCCTATACGGAAATACCAAATATGTGGGGATTGCTTTCAGTTTTAAGGGTTTTCATTTTTTTGCTACACATTCTGATGTTTTGTAATGAATCTCATTAAATTCCAATATTTTCCTGATTTCTCGGGCGATTTTGAATATTTTTCGAAAAGGTCTTCGGAAATTCGCTAGAAATTAAATTCCCTCCACGGAAATATCAAATATGTGGGGATTGCTTTCAGTTTTAAGGGTTTTCATTTTTTTGCTACAAATTCTGATGTTTTGTATTGAATCTAATTAAATTCCAACATTTTCCCGATTTCTCGCGCAATTTTCAGTATTTTTCGAAAAGGTCTTCGGAAATTCGCTAGAAATTAAATTCCCTCCACGGAAATATCAAATATTTGGGGACTGCTTTCAGTTTTAAGGGCTTTCAATATTTTGCTACAAATTCTGATGCTACAAATTTTGAATCTCATTAAATTCCAATATTTTCCCGAGTTCTCGGGCAATTTTGAATATTTTTCGAAAAGGTCTTCGGAAATTCGCTAGAAATTAAATTCCCTACACGGAAATACCAAATATGTGGGGATTGCTTTCAGTTTTAAGGGATTTCTTTTTTTTGCTAAAAATTCTGATGTTTTGTATTGAATCTCATTAAATTCCAATATTTTCCCGATTTCTGGGGCGATTTTGAATATTTTTCGAAAAGGTCTTCGGAAATCCGCTAGAAATTAAATTCCCTCCACGGAAATATCAAATATGTGGGGATTGATTTCAGTTTTAAGGGTTTTCATTTTTTTGCTACAAATTCGGATGTTTTGTATTGAATCTCATTAAATTCCAATATTTTCCAGATTTCTCGGGCAATTTTGAATATTTTTCGAAAAGGTCTTCGGAAATTCGCTAGAAATTAAATTCCCTACACGGAAATATCAAACATGTGGGGATTCATTTCAGTTTTAAAGGTTTTCATTTTTTTGCTACAAATTCTGATGTTTTGTATTGAATCTCATTAAAATCCAATATTTTCCCGATTTCTCGGGCAATTTTGAATATTTTTCGAAAAGGTCTTCGAAAATTCGCTAGAAATTAAATTCCCTACAGGGAAATACCAAATATGTGGGGATTGCTTTCAGTTTTAAGGATTTTTTTTTTGCTACAAATTCTGATGTTTTGTATTGAATCTCATTAAATTCCAATATTTTGCCGATTTCTCGGCCAATTTTGAATATTTTTCGAAAAGGCGTTCGAAAATTCGCTAGAAATTAAATTCCCTAGACGGAAATACCAAATATGTCGAGATTCATTTCAGTTTTAAGGGTTTTCATTTTTTTGCTACAAATTCTGATGTTTTGTATTGAATCTCATTAAGTTCCAATATTTTCCCGATTTCTCGGGCAATTTTGAATATTTTTCGAAAAGGTCTTCGGAAATTCGCTAGAAATTAAATTCCCTATACGGAAATACCAAATATGTGGGGATTGCTTTCAGTTTTAAGGGTTTCCATTTTTTTGCTACACATTCTGATTTTTTGTATTGAATCTCATTAAATTCCAATATTTTCCCGATTTCTCGGGCGATTTTGAATATTTTTCGAAAGGTCTTCGGAAATTCGCTAGAAATTAAATTCCCTACACGGAAATACCAAATATGTGGAGATTGCTTTCAGTTTTAAGGGTTTTCATTTTTTTGCTACAAATTCTGAGGTTTTGTATTGAATCTCATTAAATTCCAATATTTACCCGATTTCTCGGGCAATTTTGAATATTTTTCGAAAGGTCTTCGGAAATTCGCTAGAAATTAAATTCCCTACACGGAAATACCAAATATGTGGAGATTGTTTTCAGTTTTAAGGGTTTTCATTTTTTTGCTACAAATTCTGAGGTTTTGTATTGAATCTCATTAAATTCCAATATTTACCCGATTTCTCGGGCAATTTTGATTATTTTTCGAAAAGGTCTTCGGAAATTCGCTAGAAATTAAATTCCCTACACGGAAATATCAAACATGTGGAGATTGCTTTCAGTTCTAAGGATTTTTTTTTTTGCTACAAATTCTGATGTTTTGTATTGAATCTCATTAAATTCCAATATTTTGCCGATTTCTCGGCCAATTTTGAATATTTTTCGAAAAGGCGTTCGAAAATTCGCTAGAAATTAAATTCCCTAGACGGAAATACCAAATATGTCGAGATTCATTTCAGTTTTAAGGGTTTTCATTTTTTTGCTACAAATTCTGAGGTTTTGTATTGAATCTCATTAAATTCCAATATTTACCCGATTTCTCGGGCAATTTTGATTATTTTTCGAAAAGGTCTTCGGAAATCCGCTAGAAATTAAATTCCCTCCACGGAAATATCAAATATGTGGGGATTGATTTCAGTTTTAAGGGTTTTCATTTTTTTGCTACAAATTCGGATGTTTTGTATTGAATCTCATTAAATTCCAATATTTTGCTGATTTCTCGGCCAATTTTGAATACTTTTCGAAAAGGCCTTCGAAAATTCGCTAGAAATTAAATTCCCTAGACGGAAATACCAAATATGTGGGGATTCATTTCAGTTTTAAGGGTTTTCATTTTTTTGCTACAAATTCGGATGTTTTGTATTGAATCTCATTAAATTCCAATATTTTCCAGATTTCTCGGGCAATTTTGAATATTTTTCGAAAAGGTCTTCGGAAATTCGCTAGAAATTAAATTCCCTACACGGAAATATCAAACATGTGGGGATTCATTTCAGTTTTAAAGGTTTTCATTTTTTTGCTACAAATTCTGATGTTTTGTATTGAATCTCATTAAAATCCAATATTTTCCCGATTTCTCGGGCAATTTTGAATATTTTTCGAAAAGGTCTTCGGAAATTCGCTAGAAATTAAATTCCCTATACGGAAATACCAAATATGTGGGGATTGCTTTCAGTTTTAAGGGTTTTCATTTTTTTGCTACACATTCTGATGTTTTGTAATGAATCTCATTAAATTCCAATATTTTCCCGATTTCTCGGGCAATTTTGAATATTTTTCGAAAAGGTCTTCGGAAATTCGCTAGAAATTAAATTCCCTATACGGAAATACCAAATATGTGGGGATTGCTTTCAATTTTAAGGGTTTTCATTTTTTTGCTACACATTCTGATGTTTTGTAATGAATCTCATTAAATTCCAATATTTTCCCGATTTCTCGGGCGATTTTGAATATTTTTCGAAAAGGTCTTCGGAAATTCGCTAGAAATTAAATTCCCTCCACGGAAATATCAAATATGTGGGGATTGCTTTCAGTTTTAAGGGTTTTCATTTTTTTGCTACACATTCTGATGTTTTGTAATGAATCTCATTAAATTCCAATATTTTCCCGATTTCTCGGGCAATTTTCAGTATTTTTCGAAAAGGTCTTCGGAAATTCGCTAGAAATTAAATTCCCTCCACGGAAATATCAAATATTTGGGGACTGCTTTCAGTTTTAAGGGCTTTCAATATTTTGCTACAAATTCTGATGCTACAAATTTTGAATCTCATTAAATTCCAATATTTTCCCGATTTATCGGGCAATTTTGAATATTTTTCGAAAAGGTCTTCGGAAATTCGCTAGAAATTAAATTCCGTACACGGAGGTACCGAATATGTGGGGATTGCTTTCAGTTTTAAGGGTTTTCATTTTTTTGCTACAAATTCTGATGTTTTGTATTGAATCTCATTAAATTCCAATATTTTCCCGATTTCTCGGGCATTTTTGAATATTTTTCGAAAAGGTCTTCGGAAATTCGCTAGAAATTAAATTCCCTACACGAAGATACCGAATATGTGGGGATTGCTTTCAGTTTTAAGGGATTTCTTTTTTTGCTACAAATTCTGATGTTTTGTATAGAATCTCATTAAATTCCAATATTTTACCGAGTTCTCGGGCAATTTTGAATATTTTTCGAAAAGGTCTTCGGAAATTCGCTAGAAATTAAATTCCCTACACGGAAATACCAAATATGTAGGGATTGCTTTCAGTTTTAAGGGATTTCTTTTTTTTGCTAAAAATTCTGATGTTTTGTATTGAATCTCATTAAATTCCAATATTTTCCCGATTTCTCGAGCAATTTTGAATATTTTTCGAAAAGATCTTCGGAAATTCGCTAGAAATTAAATTCCCTACACGGAAATACTAAATATGAGAAGATTGATTTCAGTTTTCATTTTTTTGCTACAAATTCTGATGTTTTGTATTGAATCTCATTAAATTGCAATATTTTCCCGATTTCTCGGCCAATTATGTGGGGATTGCAAAAAGGTCTTCGGAAATTCGGTAGAAATTAAATTCCTTACACTGAAATATCAAATATGTCGGGATTGCTTTCAGTTTTAAGGGTTTTCATTTTTTTGCTACAAATTCTGATGTTTTGTATTGAATCTCATTAAATTCCAATATTTTCGCGATTTCTCGGGCAATTTTGTATATTTTTCGAAAAGGTCTTCGGAAATTCGCTAGAAATTCAATTCCCTACACGGAAATACTAAATATGTGGGGATTGCTTTCAGTTTTAAAGGTTTTCATTTTTATGCTACAAATTCTGATGTTTTGTATTGAATCTCATTAATTTCCAATATTTTCCCGATTTCTCGGGCAATTTTGAATATTTTTCGAAAAGGTCTTCAGAAATTCGCTAGAAATTAAATTCCCTACACGGAAATACCAAATATGTGGGGATTGCTTTCAGTTTTAAGGGTTTTCATTTTTTTTGCTACAAATTCTGATGTTTTGTATTGCATCTCATTAAATTTCCTTATTTTCCCGATTTCTCTGACAATTTTGAATATTTTTCAAAAAGGTCTTCGGAAATTCACTAGAAATTAAATTCCGTACAAGGAGATACCAAATATGTGGGGATTGCTTTGAGTTTTAATGGTTTTCATTTTTTTGCTACAAATTCAGATGTTTTGTATTGAATCTCATTAAATTCCAATATTTTCCCGATTTCTCGGGTAATTTTGAATATTTTCCGAAAAGGTCTTTGGAAATTCGCTAGAAATTAAATTCCGTACACGGAGATACCAAATAAGTGGGGATTGCTTTTAGTTTTAAGGGTTTTCATTTTTTTGCTACAATTTCTGAAGTTTTGTATTGAATCTCATTAAATTCCAATATTTTCCCGATTTCTCGGGCAATTTTGAATATTTTTCAAAAAGGTCTTCGGAAGTTCGCTAGAAATTAAATTCCTTACACGGAGATACCAAATATGTGGGGATTGCTTTGAGTTTTAAGGGTTTTCATTTTTTTGCTACAAATTCAGATGTTTTGTATTGAATCTCATTAAATTCCAATATTTTCCCGATTTCTGGGGCAATTTTGAATATTTTTCGAAAAGGTCTTCGGAAATTCGCTAGAAATTAAATTCCGTACACGGAGTTACCAAATATGTGGGGATTGCTTTCAGTTTTAAGAGTTTTAATTTTTTTTTGCTACAAATTCTGATGTTTTGTATTAAATCTCATTAAATTTCCTAATTTTCCCGATTTCTCGGGCAATTTTGAATATTTTTCTAAAAGGTCTTCGGAAATTCGCTAAAAATTAAATTCCCTACACGGAGAAAACAAATATATGGGGATTGCCTTCAGTTGTAAGGGTTTTCATTTTTTTGCTACAAATTCTGATGTTTTGTATTGAATCTCATTAAATTTCCAAATTTTCCCGATTTCTCTGGCAATTTTGAATATTTTTAAAAAGGTCTTCGGAAATTCGCTAGAAATTAAATTCCGTACAAGGAGATACCAAATATGTGGGGATAGCTTTGAGTTTTAACGGTTTTCATTTTTTTGCTACAAATTCAGATGTTTTGTATTGAATCTCATTAAGTTCCAATATTTTCCCGATTTCTCGGGCAATTTTGAATATTTTTCGAAAAGGTTTTCGGAAATTCGCTAGAAATTAAATTCCGTACACGGAGATACCAAATATGTGGGGATTGCTTTCAGTTTTAAGAGTTTTCATTTGTTTTGCTACAAATTCTGATGTTTTGTATTGAATGTCATTAAATTCCAATATTTTCCCGATTTCTCGGGCAATTTTGAATATTTTCCGAAAACGTCTTCGGAAATTCGCTAGAAATTAAATTCCGTACACGGAGATACCGAATATGTCGGGATTGCTTTCATTTTTAAGGTTTTTCATTTTTTTGCTACAAATTCTGATGTTTTGTATTGAATCTCATTAAATTCCAATATTTTCCCTATTTCTCGGGCAATTTTGAATATTTTTCGAAAAGGTCTTCGGAAATTCGCTAGAAATTAAATTCCCTACACGGAAATACCAAATATGTGGGGATTGATTTCAGTTTTAAGGGTTTACATTTTTTTGCTACAAATTCTGATGTTTTGTATTGAATCTCATTAAATTCCAATATTTTCCCGATTTCTCGGGCAATTTTGAATATTTTTCGAAAAGGTCTTCGGAAATTCGCTAGAAATTAAATTCCCTACACGGAAATACCAAATATGTGGGGATTGATTTCAGTTTTAAGGGTTTACAGTTTTTTGCTACAAATTCTGATGTTTTGTATTGAATCTCATTAATTTCCAATATTTTCCCGATTTCTCGGGCAATTTTAAATATTTTCCGAAAACGTCTTCGGAAATTCGCTAGAAATTAAATTCCGTACACGGAGATACCAAATACGTGGGGATTGCTTTTAGTTTTAAGGGTTTTCATTTTTTTGCTACAAACTCTGATGTTTTGTATTGAATCTCATTAAATTCCAATATTTTCCCGATTTCTCGGGCAATTTTGAATATTTTTCGAAAAGGTCTTCGGAAATTTGCTAGAAATTAAATTCCCTACACGGAAATACCAAATATGTGGGGATTAATTTCGGTTTTAAGGGTTTTCATTTTTTTGCTACAAATTCTGATGCTACAAATTTTGAATCTCATTAAATTCCAATATTTTCCCGATTTCTCGGGCAATTTTGAATATTTTTCGAAAAGGTCTTCGGAAATTCGCTAGAAATTAAATTCCGTACACGGAGATACCGAATATGTCGGGATTGCTTTCATTTTTAAGGTTTTTCATTTTTTTGCTACAAATTCTGATGTTTTGTATTGAATCTCATTAAATTCCAATATTTTCCCGATTTCTCGGGCAATTTTGAATATTTTTCGAAAAGATCTTCGGAAATTCGCTAGAAATTAAATTCCCTACACGGAAATACCAAATATGTAGGGATTGCTTTCAGTTTTAAGGGATTTCTTTTTTTGCTACAAATTCTGATGTTTTGTATTGAATCTCCTTAAATTCCAATATTTTCCCGATTTCTCGGGCAATTTTGAATATTTTTCGAAAAGGTCGTCGGGAAATCGCTAGAAATTAAATTCCCTACACGGAAATATCAAATATGTGGGGATTGCTTTCAGTTTTAAAGGTTTTAATTTTTTTGCTATAAATTCTGATGTTTTGTATTGAATCTCATTAAAATCCAATATTTTCCCGATTTCTCGGGCAATTTTGAATATTTTTCGAAAAGGTCTTCAGAAATTCGCTAGAAATTAAATTCCCTACAGGGAAATACCAAATATGTGGGGATTGCTTTCAGTTTTAAGGGATTTCTTTTTTTTTGCTACAAATTCTGATGTTTTGTATTGAATCTCATTAAATTCCAATATTTTCCCGATTTCTCAGGCAATTTTGAATATTTTCCGAAAAGGTCTTCGGAAATTCGTTAGAAATTAAATTCCCTCCACGGAAATATCAAATATATGGGGATTGCTTTCAGTTTTAAGGGTTTTCATTTTTTTGCTACAAATTGTGATGTTTTGTATTGAATCTCATTAAATTCCAATATTTTGCCGATTTCTCGGCCAATTTTGAATATTTTTCGAAAAGGCCTTCGAAAATTCGCTAGAAATTAAATTCCCTAGACGGAAATACCAAATATGTGGGGATTCATTTCAGTTTTAAGGGTTTTCATTTTTTTGCTACAAATTCTGATATTTTGTATTGAATCTCATTAAGTTCCAATATTTTCCCGATTTCTCGGGCAATTTTGAATATTTTTCGGAAAGGTCTTCGGAAATTCGCTAGAAATTAAATTCCCTATACGGAAATACCGAATATGTGGGGATTGCTTTCAGTTTTAAGGGTTTTTATTTTTTTGCTACAAATTCATATGTTTTGTATAGAATCTCATTAAATTCCAATATTTTCCCGATTTCTCGGGCGATTTTGAATATTTTTTGAAAAGGTCTTCGGAAATTCGCTAGAAATTAAATTCCCTCCACGGAAATATCAAATATGGGGGGATTGCATTCATTTTTAAGGGTTTTCATTTTTTTACTACAAATTCTGATGTTTTGTATTGAATCTCATTAAATTCCAATATTTTCCCGATTTCTCGGGCAATTTTGAATATTTTTCGAAAAGGTCTTCGGAAATTCGGTAGAAATTAAATTCCCTACACTGAAATATCAAATATGTGGGGATTGCTTTCAGTTTTAAGGGTTTTCATTTTTTTGCTACAAATTCTGATGTTTTGTATTGAATCTCATTAAATTCCAATATTTTCCCGATTTCTCGGGCAATTTTGAATATTTTTCGAAAAGGTCTTCGGAAAATCGCTATAAATTAAATTCCCTACACGGAAATACTAAATATGTGGGGATTGCCTTCAGTTTTAAGGGTTTTCATTTTTTTGCTACAAATTCTGATTTTTTATATTGAATCTCACTCATTAAGTTCCTATATTTTCCCGATTTCTCGGGCAATTTTGAATATTTTTCGAAAAGGTCTTCGAAAATTCGCTAGAAATTAAATTCCCTACACGGAAATACCAAATATGAGAAGACTGATTTCAGTTTTAAGGGTTTTCATTTTTTTGCTACAAATTCCGATGTTTTGGATTGAAGCTCATTAAATTTCCTTATTTTCCCGATTTCTCTGGCAATTATGAATATTTTTCGAAAAGGTCTTCGGAAATTCGCTAGAAATTAAATTCCGTGCATGGAGATACGGAATATGTCGGGATTCCTTTGAGTTTTAAGGGTTTTCATTTTTTTGCTACAAATTCTGATGTTTTGTAACCCTTTAAGGGTTTTCATTTTTTTTCTACAAATTCTTATGTTTTGTATTAAATCTCATTAAATTTCCTAATTTTCCCGATTTCTCTAGCAATTATGAATATTTTTCGAAAAGGTCTTCAGAAATTCGCTAGAAATTAAATTCCCTACACGGAGAAAACAAATGTGTGGGGATTAAGGGTTTTCATTTTTTAGTTTTAAGGGTTTTCATTTTTTTCCTACAAATTCTGATATTTTGTATTGAATCTCATTAAATTTCCATATTTTCCCGATTTCTCTGGAAATTTTCGAAAAGGTCTTCGGAAATTCACTAGAAATTAAATTCCGTACACGGAGATACCAAATATCTCGGGATTGCTTTCAGTTTTAAGGGTTTTCATTTTGTGCTACAAATTCTGATGTTTTGTATTGAATCTCATTAAATTTCCATATTTTCCCGATTTCTCTGGAAATTTTCGAAAAGGTCTTCGGAAATTCACTAGAAATTAAATTCCGTACACGGAGATACCAAATATCTGGGGATTGCTTTCAGTTTTAAGGGTTTTCATTTTGTGCTACAAATTCTGATGTTTTGTATTGAATCTCATTAAATTCCAATATTTTCCCGATTTCTCGGGCAATTTTGAATATTTTCCGAAAACGTCTTCGGAAATTCGCTAGAAATTAAATTCCGTACACGGAGATACCGAATATGTCGGGATTGCTTTCATTTTTAAGGTTTTTCATTTTTTTGCTACAAATTCTGATGTTTTGTATTGAATCTCATTAAATTCCAATATTTTCCCGATTTCTCGGGCAATTTTGAATATTTTTCGAAAAGGTCTTCGGAAATTCGCTAGAAATTAAATTCCCTACACGGAAATACCAAATATGTGGGGATTGATTTCAGTTTTAAGGGTTTACATTTTTTTGCTACAAATTCTGCTGTTTTGTATTGAATCTCATTAAATTCCAATATTTTCCCGATTTCTCGGGCAATTTTGAATATTTTTCGAAAAGGTCTTCGGAAATTCGCTAGAAATTAAATTCCCTACACGGAAATACCAAATATGTGGGGATTGATTTCAGTTTTAAGGGTTTACATTTTTTTGCTACAAATTCTGATGTTTTGTATTGAATCTCATTAAATTCCAATATTTTCCCGATTTCTCGGGCAATATTGAATATTTTCCGAAAACGTCTTCGGAAATTCGCTAGAAATTAAATTCCGTACACGGAGATACCAAATACGTGGGGATTGCTTTTAGTTTTAAGGGTTTTCATTTTTTTGCTACAAATTCTGATGTTTTGTATTGAATCTAATTAAATTCCAATATTTTCCCGATTTCTCGGGCAATTTTGAATATTTTTCGAAAAGGTCTTCGGAAATTTGCTAGAAATTAAATTCCCTACACGGAAATACCAAATATGTGGGGATTAATTTCGGTTTTAAGGGTTTTCATTTTTTTGCTACAAATTCTGATGCTACAAATTTTGAATCTCATTAAATTCCAATATTTTCCCGATTGCTCGGGCAATTTTGAATATTTTTCGAAAAGATCTTCGGAAATTCGCTAGAAATTAAATTCCGTACACGGAGATACCGAATATGTCGGGATTGCTTTCATTTTTAAGGTTTTTCATTTTTTTGCTACAAATTCTGATGTTTTGTATTGAATCTCATTAAATTCCAATATTTTCCCGATTTCTCGGGCAATTTTGAATATTTTTCGAAAAGATCTTCGGAAATTCGCTAGAAATTAAATTCCCTACACGGAAATACCAAATATGTAGGGATTGCTTTCAGTTTTAAGGGATTTCTTTTTTTGCTACAAATTCTGATGTTTTGTATTGAATCTCCTTAAATTCCAATATTTTCCCGATTTCTCGGGCAATTTTGAATATTTTTCGAAAAGGTCGACGGGAAATCGCTAGAAATTAAATTCCCTACACGGAAATATCAAATATGTGGGGATTGCTTTCAGTTTTAAAGGTTTTAATTTTTTTGCTATAAATTCTGATGTTTTGTATTGAATCTCATTAAAATCCAATATTTTCCCGATTTCTCGGGCAATTTTGAATATTTTTCGAAAAGGTCTTCAGAAATTCGCTAGAAATTAAATTCCCTACAGGGAAATACCAAATATGTGGGGATTGCTTTCAGTTTTAAGGGATTTCTTTTTTTTTGCTACAAATTCTGATGTTTTGTATTGAATCTCATTAAATTCCAATATTTTCCCGATTTCTCAGGCAATTTTGAATATTTTCCGAAAAGGTCTTCGGAAATTCGTTAGAAATTAAATTCCCTCCACGGAAATATCAAATATATGGGGATTGCTTTCAGTTTTAAGGGTTTTCATTTTTTTGCTACAAATTGTGATGTTTTGTATTGAATCTCATTAAATTCCAATATTTTGCCGATTTCTCGGCCAATTTTGAATATTTTTCGAAAAGGCCTTCGAAAATTCGCTAGAAATTAAATTACCTAGACGGAAATACCAAATATGTGGGGATTCATTTCAGTTTTAAGGGTTTTCATTTTTTTGCTACAAATTCTGATATTTTGTTTTGAATCTCATTAAGTTCCAATATTTTCCCGATTTCTCGGGCAATTTTGAATATTTTTCGAAAAGGTCTTCGGAAATTCGCTAGAAATTAAATTCCCTATACGGAAATACCGAATATGTGGGGATTGCTTTCAGTTTTAAGGGTTTTTATTTTTTTGCTACAAATTCTTATTTTTGGATTGAATCTCATTAAATTCCAATATTTTCCCGATTTCTCGGGCGATTTTGAATATTTTTTGAAAAGGTCTTCGGAAATTCGCTAGAAATTAAATTCCCTCTACGGAAATATCAATTATGGGGGGATTGCTTTCATTTTTAAGGGTTTTCATTTTTTTACTACAAATTCTGATGTTTTGTATTGAATCTCATTAAATTCCAATATTTTCCCGATTTCTCGGGCAATTTTGAATATTTTTCGAAAAGGTCTTCGGAAATTCGGTAGAAATTAAATTCCCTACACTGAAATATCAAATATGTGGGGATTGCTTTCAGTTTTAAGGGTTTTCATTTTTTTGCTACAAATTCTGATGTTTTGTATTGAAGCTCATTAAATTCCAATATTTGCCCGATTTCTCGGGCAATTTTGAATATTTTTCGAAAAGGTCTTCGGAAAATCGCTATAAATTAAATTCCCTACACGGAAATACTAAATATGTGGGGATTGCCTTCAGTTTTAAGGGTTTTCATTTTTTTGCTACAAATTCTGATTTTTTATATTGAATCTCATTAAGTTCCAATAATTTCCCGATTTCTCGGGCAATTTTGAATATTTTTCGAAAAGGTCTTCGAAAATTCGCTAGAAATTAAATTCCCTACACGGAAATACCAAATATGAGAAGACTGATTTCAGTTTTAAAGGTTTTCATTTTTTTGCTACAAATTCCGATGTTTTGGATTGAAGCTCATTAAATTTCCTTATTTTCCCGATTTCTCTGGCAATTATGAATATTTTTCGAAAAGGTCTTCGGAAATTCGCTAGAAATTAAATTCCGTGCATGGAGATACCGAATATGTGGGAATTGCTTTCAGTTTTAAGGGTTTTCATGTTTTTGCTACAAATTCAGATGTTTTGTATTGAATCTCATTAAATTTCTTTATTTTCCCGATTTCTCTGGCAATTATGAATATTTTTCGAAAAGGTCTTCGGAAATTCGCTAGAAATTAAATTCCGTACACGGTGATACCAAATATGTCGGGATTCCTTTGAGTTTTAAGGGTTTTCATTTTTTTGCTACAAATTCTGATGTTTTGTAACCCTTTAAGGGTTTTCATTTTTTTTCTACAAATTCTTATGTTTTGTATTAAATCTCATTAAATTTCCTAATTTTCCCGATTTCTCTAGCAATTATGAATATTTTTCGAAAAGGTCTTCAGAAATTCGCTAGAAATTAAATTCCCTACATGGAGAAAACAAATGTGTGGGGATTAAGGGTTTTCATTTTTTAGTTTTAAGGGTTTTCATTTTTTTGCTACAAATTCTGATGTTTTGTATTGAATCTCATTAAATTTCCATATTTTCCCGATTTCTCTGGAAATTTTCGAAAAGGTCTTCGGAAATTCACTAGAAATTAAATTCCGTACACGGAGATACCAAATATCTGGGGATTGCTTTCAGTTTTAAGGGTTTTCATTTTGTGCTACAAATTCTGATGTTTTGTATTGAATCTCATTAAATTTCCATATTTTCCCGATTTCTCTGGAAATTTTCGAAAAGGTCTTCGGAAATTCACTAGAAATTAAATTCCATACACGGAGAAAACAAATATATGGGGATTGCCTTCAGTTGTAAGGGTTTTCATTTTTTTGCTACAAATTCTGATGTTTTGTATTGAATCTCATTAAATTTCCATATTTTCCCGATTTCTCTGGCAATTTTGAATATTTTTAAAAAAGTCTTCGGAAATTCGCTAGAAATTAAATTCCGTACAAGGAGATACCAAATATGTGGGGATAGCTTTTAGTTTTAAGGGTTTTCATTTTTTTGCTACAAATTCTGATGTTTTGTATTGAATCTCATTAAATTCCAATATTTTCCCGATTTCTCGGGCAATTTTGAATATTTTTCGAAAAGGTCTTCGGAAATTTGTTAGAAATTAAATTCCCTACACGGAAATACCAAATATGTGGGGATTAATTTCGGTTTTAAGGGTTTTCATTTTTTTGCTACAAATTCTGATGCTTCAAATTTTGAATTTCATTAAATTCCAATATTTTCCCGATTGCTCGGGCAATTTTGAATATTTTTCGAAAAGGTCTTCGGAAATTCGATAGAAATTAAATTCCGTACACGGAGATACCGAATATGTCAGGATTGCTTTCATTTTTTAAGGTTTTTCATTTTTTTGCTACAAATTCTGATGTTTTGTATTGAATCTCATTAAATTCCAATATTTTCCCGATTTCTCGGGCAATTTTGAATATTTTTCGAAAAGATCTTCGGAAATTCGCTAGAAATTAAATTCCCTTCACGGAAATACCAAATATGTAGGGATTGCTTTCAGTTTTAAGGGATTTCTTTTTTTGCAACAAAATTCTGATGTTTTGTATTGAATCTCCTTAAATTCCAATATTTTCCCGATTTCTCGGGCAATTTTGAATATTTTTCGAAAAGGTCTTCAGAAATTCGCTAGAAATTAAATTCCCTACAGGGAAATACCAAATATGTGGGGATTGCTTTCAGTTTTAAGGGATTTCTTTTTTTTGCTAGAAATTCTGATGTTTTGTATTGAATCTCATCAAATTCCAATATTTTCCCGATTTCTCAGGCAATTTTGAATATTTTCCGAAAAGGTCTTCGGAAATTCCTTAGAAATTAAATTCCCTCCACGGAAATATCAAATATATGGGGATTGCTTTCAGTTTTAAGGGTTTTCATTTTTTTGCTACAAATTGTGATGTTTTGTATTGAATCTCATTAAATTCCAATATTTTGCCGATTTCTCGGCCAATTTTGAATATTTTTCGAAAAGGCCTTCTAAAATTCGCTAGAAATTAAATTCCCTAGACGGAAATACCAAATATGTGGGGATTGATTTCAGTTTTAAGGGTTTTCATTTTTTTGCTACAAATTCTGATATTTTGTATTGAATCTCATTAAGTTCCAATATTTTCCCGATTTCTCGGGCAATTTTGAATATTTTTCGAAAAGGTCTTCGGAAATTCGCTAGAAATTAAATTCCCTATACGGAAATACCGAATATGTGGGGATTGCTTTCAGTTTTAAGGATTTTTATTTTTTTGCTACAAATTCTTATGTTTTGTATTGAATCTCATTAAATTCCAATATTTTCCCGATTTCTCGGGCGATTTTGAATATTTTTTGAAAAGGTCTTCGGAAATTCGCTAGAAATTAAATTCCCTCCACAGAAATATCAAATATGGGGGGATTGCTTTCATTTTTAAGGGTTTTCATTTTTTTACTACAAATTCTGATGTTTTGTATTGAATCTCATTAAATTCCAATATTTTCCCGATTTCTCGGGCAATTTTGAATATTTTTCGAAAAGGTCTTCGGAAATTCGGTAGAAATTAAATTCCCTACACTGAAATATCAAATATGTGGGGATTGCTTTCAGTTTTAAGGGTTTTCATTTTTTTGCTACAAATTCTGATGTTTTGTATTGAATCTCATTAAATTCCAATATTTTCCCGATTTCTCGGGCAATTTTGAATATTTTTCGAAAAGGTCTTCGGAAAATCGCTATAAATTAAATTCCCTACACGGAAATACTAAATATGTGGGGATTGCCTTCAGTTTTAAGGTTTTTCATTTTTTTGCTACAAATTCTGATTTTTTATATTGAATCTCATTAAGTTCCAATATTTTCCCGATTTCTCGGGCAATTTTGAATATTTTTCGAAAAGGTCTTCGAAAATTCGCTAGACATTAAATTCCCTACACGGAAATACCAAATATGAGAAGACTGATTTCAGTTTTAAGAGTTTTCATTTTTTTGCTACAAATTCTGATGTTTTGGATTGAAGCTCATTAAATTTCCTTATTTTCCCGATTTCTCTGGCAATTATGAATATTTTTCGAAAAGGTCTTCGGAAATTCGCTAGAAATTAAATTCCGTGCATGGAGATACCGAATATGTGGGGATTGCTTTCAGTTTTAAAGGTTTTCATGTTTTTGCTAAAAATTCAGATGTTTTGTATTGAATCTCATTAAATTTCTTTATTTTCCCGATTTCTCTGGCAATTATGAATATTTTTCGAAAAGGTCTTCGGAAATTCGCTAGAAATTAAATTCCGTACACAGTGATACCAAATATGTCGGGATTCCTTTGAGTTTTAAGGGTTTTCATTTTTTTGCTACAAATTCTGATGTTTTGTAACCCTTTAAGGGTTTTCATTTTTTTCTACAAATTCTTATGTTTTGTATTAAATCTCATTAAATTTCCTAATTTTCCCGATTTCTCTAGCAATTATGAATATTTTTCGAAAAGGTCTTCAGAAATTCGCTAGAAATTAAATTCCCTACACGGAGAAAACAAATGTGTGGGGATTGCCTTCAGTTTTAAGGGTTTTCATTTTTTTGCTACAAATTCTGATGTTTTGTATTGAATCTCATTAAATTTCCATATTTTCCCGATTTCTCTGGAAATTTTCGAAAAGGTCTTCGGAAATTCACTAGAAATTAAATTCCGTACACGGAGATACCAAATATCTGGGGATTGCTTTCAGTTTTAAGGGTTTTCATTTTGTGCTACAAATTCTGATGTTTTGTATTGAATCTCATTAAATTTCCATATTTTCCCGATTTCTCTGGAAATTTTCGAAAAGGTCTTCGGAAATTCACTAGAAATTAAATTCCGTACACGGAGATACCAAATATGTGGGGATTGCTTTCAGTTTTAAGGGTTTTCATTTTTTGCTACAAATTCTGATGTTTTGTATTGAATCTCATTAAATTCCCATATTTTCCCGATTTCTCTGGAAATTTTCGAAAAGGTCTTCGGAAATTCACTAGAAATTAAATTCCGTACACGGAGATACCAAATATGTGGGGATTGCTTTCAGTTTTAAGGGTTTTCAGTTTTTGCTACAAATTCTGAAGTTTTGTATTGAATCTCATTAAATTTCCATATTTTCCCGATTTCTCTGGAAATTTTCGAATAGGTCTTGGGAAATTCACTAGAAATTAAATTCCGTACACGGAGATTCCAAATATGTGGGGATTGCTTTCAGTTTTAAGGGTTTTCATTTTTTTGCTACAAATTCTGATCTCATTAAATTCCAATATTTTCCCGATTTCTCGGGCAATTTTGAATATTTTTCGAAAAGGTCTTCGGAAAGTCGCTAGAAATTAAATTCCCTCCACGGAAATATCAAATATGTGGGGATTGCTTTCAGTTTTAGGGTTTTCATTTTTTTGCTACAAATTCGGATGTTTTGTATTAAATCTCATTAAATTTCCATATTTTCCCGATTTCTCTGGAAATTTTCGAAAAGGTCTTCGGAAATTCACTAGAAATTAAATTCCATACACGGAGATACCAAATATGTGGGGATTTCTTTCAGTTTTAAGGGTTTCCATTTTTTTGCTACACATTCTGATTTTTTGTATTGAATCTCATTAAATTCCAATATTTTCCCGATTTCTCGGGCAATTTTGAATATTTTTCGAAAGGTCTTCGGAAATTCGCTAGAAATTAAATTCCCTACACGGAAATACCAAATATGTGGAGATTGCTTTCAATTTTAAGGGTTTTCATTATTTTGCTCCAAATTCTGAGGTTTTGTATTGAATCTCATTAAATTCCAATATTTACCCGATTTCTCGGGCAATTTTGAATATTTTTAGAAAGGTCTTCGGAAATTCGCTAGAAATTAAATTCCCTACACGGATATACCAAACATGTGGGGATTGCTTTCAGTTTTAAGGATTTTTTTTTTGCTACAAATTCTGATGTTTTGTATTGAATCTCATTAAATTCCAATATTTTGCTGATTTCTCGGCCAATTTTGAATATTTTTCGAAAAGGCCTTCGAAAATTCGCTAGAAATTAAATTCCCTAGACGGAAATACCAAATATGTGGGGATTCATTTCAGTTTTAAGGGTTTTCATTTTTTTGCTACAAATTCTGATGTTTTGTATTGAATCTCATTAAGTTCCAATATTTTCCCGATTTCTCGGGCAATTTTGAATATTTTTCGAAAAGGTCTTCGGAAATTCGCTAGAAATTAAATTCCCTATACGGAAATACCAAATATGTGGGGATTGCTTTCAGTTTTAAGGGTTTTCATTTTTTTGCTACACATTCTGATGTTTTGTAATGAATCTCATTAAATTCCAATATTTTCCCGATTTCTCGGGCGATTTTGAATATTTTTCGAAAAGGTCTTCGGAAATTCGCTAGAAATTAAATTCCCTCCACGGAAATATCAAATATGTGGGGATTGCTTTCAGTTTTAAGGGTTTTCATTTTTTTGCTACAAATTCTGATGTTTTGTATTGAATCTAATTAAATTCCAACATTTTCCCGATTTCTCGGGCAATTTTGAGTATTTTTCGAAAAGGTCTTCAAAAATTCGCTAGAAATTAAATTCCCTCCACGGAAATATCAAATATGTGGGGACTGCTTTCAGTTTTAAGGGCTTTCAATATTTTGCTACAAATTCTGATGCTACAAATTTTGAATCTCATTAAATTCCAATATTTTCCCGATTTATCGGGCAATTTTGAATATTTTTCGAAAAGGTCTTCGGAAATTCGCTAGAAATTAAATTCCGTACACGGAGGTACCGAATATGTGGGGATTGCTTTCAGTTTTAAGGGTTTTCATTTTTTTGCTACAAATTCTGATGTTTTGTATTGAATCTCATTAAATTCCAATATTTTCCCTAGAAATTAAATTCCCTACACCGAGATACCGAATATGTGGGGATTGCTTTCAGTTTTAAGGGATTTCTTTTTTTGCTACAAATTCTGATGTTTTGTATAGAATCTCATTAAATTCCAATATTTTCCCGATTTCTCGGGCAATTTTGAATATTTTTCGAAAAGGTCTTCGGAAATTCGCTAGAAATTAAATTCCCTACACGGAAATACCAAATATGTGGGGATTGCTTTCAGTTTTAAGGGATTTCTTTTTTTTTGCTACAAATTCTGATGTTTTGTATTGAATCTCATTAAATTCCAATATTTTCCCGATTTCTCGAGCAATTTTGAATATTTTTCGAAAAGGTCTTCGGAAATTCGCTAGAAATTAAATTCCCTACACGGAAATACTAAATATGAGAAGATTGATTTCAGTTTTCATTTTTTTGCTACAAATTCTGATGTTTTGTATTGAATCTCATTAAATTCCAATATTTTCGCGATTTCTCGGGCAATTTTGAATATATTTCGAAAAGGTCTTCGGAAATTCGATAGAAATTCAATTCCCTACACGGAAATACTAAATATGTGGGGATTGCTTTCAGTTTTAAAGGTTTTCATTTTTATGCTACAAATTCTGATGTTTTGTATTGAATCTCATTAAGTTCCAATATTTTCCCGATTTCTCGGGCAATTTTAAATATTTTTCGAAAAGGTCTTCAGAAATTCGCTAGAAATTAAATTCCCTACACGGAAATACCAAATATTAAAAGACTGATTTCAATTTTAAGGGTTTTCATTTTTTTTGCTACAAATTCTGATGTTTTGGATCGAATCTCATTAAATTCCAATATTTTCCCGATTTCTCGGGCAATTCTGATGTTTTGTATTGAATCTCATTAAATTTAGTTATTATCCCGATTTCTCTGGCAATTATGAATATTTTTCGAAAAGGTCTTCGGAAATTCGCTAGAAATTAAATTCTCTACACGGAAATACCAAATATGTGGGGATTGCTTTCAGTTTTAAGGGTTTTCATTTTTATGCTACAAATTCTGATGTTTTGTATTGCATCTCTTGAAATTTCCTTATTTTCCCGATTTCTCTGGCAATTTTGAATATTTTTCAAAAAGGTCTTCGGAAACTCACTAGAAATTAAATTCCGTACAAGGAGATACCAAATATGTGGGGATTGCTTTGAGTTTTAAGGGTTTTCATTTTTTTGCTACAAATTCATATGTTTTGTATTGAATCTCATTAAATTCCAATATTTTCCCGATTTCTCGGGCAATTTTGAATATTTTTCGAAAAGGTCTTCGGAAATTCGCTAGAAATTAAATTCCGTACACGGAGATACCAAATATGTGGGGATTGCTTTCAGTTTTAAGAGTTTTCATTTTTTTTGCTACAAATTCTGATGTTTTGTTTTGAATCTCATTAAATTCCAATATTTTCCCGATTTCTCGGGTAATTTTGAATATTTTCCGAAAAGGTCTTCGGAAATTCGCTAGAAATTAAATTCCGTACACGGAGATACCAAATAAGTGGAGATTGCTTTTAGTTTTAAGGGTTTTCATTTTTTTGCTACAATTTCTGAAGTTTTGTATTGAATCTCATTAAATTCCAATATTTTCCCGATTTCTCGGGCAATTTTGAATATTTTTCATAAAGGTCGTCGGAAATTCGCTAGAAATTAAATTCCTTACACGGATATACCAAATATTTGGGGATTACTTTGAGTTTTAAGGGTATTCATTTTTTTGCTACAAATTCTGATGTTTTGTATTGAATCTCATTAAATTTCCATATTTTCCCGATTTCTCTGGCAATTTTGAATATTTTTAAAAATGTCTTCGGAAATTCGCTAGAAATTAAATTCCGTACAAGGATATACCAAATATGTGGGGATTGCTTTGAGTTTTAACGGTTTTCATTTTTTTGCTACAAATTCAGATGTTTTGTATTGAATCTCATTAAATTCCAATATTTTCCCGATTTCTCGGGCAATTTTGAATATTTTTCGAAAAGGTTTTCGGAAATTCGCTAGAAATTAAATTCCGTACACGGAGATACCAAATATGTGGGGATTGCTTTCAGTTTTAACAGTTTTCATTTTTTTTGCTACAAATTCTGATGTTTTGTATTGAATCTCATTAAATTCCAATATTTTCCCGATTTCTCGGGCAATTTTGAATATTTTTCGAAAAGGTCTTTGGAAATTCGCTAGAAATTAAATTCCCTACACGGAAATACCAAATATGTGGGGATTGATTTCAGTTTTAAGGGTTTACATTTTTTTGCTACAAATTCTGATGTTTTATATTGAATCTCATTAAATTCCAATATTTTCCCGATTTCTCGGGCAATTTTGAATATTTTCCGAAAAGGTCTTCGGAAATTCGCTAGAAATTAAATTCCGTACACGGAGATACCAAAGACGTGGGGATTGCTTTTAGTTTTAAGGGTTTTCATTTTTTTGCTACAAATTCTGATGTTTTGTATTGAATCTCATTAAATTCCAATATTTTCCCGATTTCTCGGGCAATTTTGAATATTTTTCGAAAAGGTCTTCGGAAATTTGCTAGAAATTAAATTCCCTACACGGAAATACCAAATATGTGGGGATTAATTTCGGTTTTAAGGGTTTTCATTTTTTTGCTACAAATTCTGATGCTACAAATTTTGAATCTCATTAAATTCCAATATTTTCCCAATTGCTCGGGCAATTTTGAATATTTTTCGAAAAGGTCTTCGGAAATTCGCTAGAAATTAAATTCCGTACACGGAGATACCGAATATGTCGGGATTGCTTTCATTTTTAAGGTTTTTCATTTTTTTGCTACAAATTCTGATGTTTTGTATTGAATCTCATTAAATTCCAATATTTTCCCGATTTCTCGGGCAATTTTGAATATTTTTCGAAAAGATCTTCGGAAATTCGCTAGAAATTAAATTCCCTACACGGAAATACCAAATATGAGGGATTGCTTTCTGTTTTAAGGGATTTCTTTTTTTGCTACAAATTCTGATGTTTTGTATTGAATCTCCTTAAATTCCAATATTTTCCCGATTTCTCGGGCAATTTTGAATATTTTTCGAAAAGGTCTTCGGGAATTCGCTAGAAATTAAATTCCCTACACGGAAATATCAAATATGTGGGGATTGCTTTCAGTTTTAAAGGTTTTCATTTTTTTGCTATAAATTCTGATGTTTTGTATTGAATCTCATTAAAATCCAATATTTTCCTGATTTCTCGGGCAATTTTGAATATTTTTCGAAAAGGTATTCAGAAATTCGCTAGAAATTAAATTCCCTACAGGGAAATACCAAATATGTGGGGATTGCTTTCAGTTTTAAGGGATTTCTTTTTTTTGCTACAAATTCTGATGTTTTGTATTGAATCTCATTAAATTCCAATATTTTCCCGATTTCTCAGGCAATTTTGAATATTTTCCGAAAAGTTCTTCGGAAATTCGTTAGAAATTAAATTCCCTCCACGGAAATATCAAATATATGGGGATTGCTTTCAGTTTTAAGGGTTTTCATTTTTTTGCTACAAATTGTGATGTTTTGTATTGAATCTCATTAAATTCCAATATTTTGCCGATTTCTCGGCCAATTTTGAATATTTTTCGAAAAGGCCTTCGAAAATTCGCTAGAAATTAAATTCCCTAGACGGAAATACCAAATATGTGGGGATTCATTTCAGTTTTAAGGGTTTTCATTTTTTTGCTACAAATTCTGATATTTTGTATTGAATCTCATTAAGTTCCAATATTTTCCCGATTTCTCGGGCAATTTTGAATATTTTTCGAAAAGGTCTTCGGAAATTCGCTAGAAATTAAATTCCCTATACGGAAATACCGAATATGTGGTGATTGCTTTCAGTTTTAAGGGTTTTTATTTTTTTGCTACAAATTCTTATGTTTTGTATTGAATCTCATTAAATTCCAATATTTTCCCGATTTCACGGGCGATTATGAATATTTTTTGAAAAGGTCTTCGGAAATTCGCTAGAAATTAAATTCCCTCCACGGAAATATCAAATATGGGGGGATTGCTTTCATTTTTAAGGGTTTTCATTTTTTTACTACAAATTCTGATGTTTTGTATTGAATCTCATTAAATTCCAATATTTTCCAGATTTCTCGGGCAATTTTGAATATTTTTCGAAAAGGTCTTCGGAAATTCGGTAGAAATTAAATTCCCTACACTGAAATATCAAATATGTGGGGATTGCTTTCAGTTTTAACGGTTTTCATTTTTTTGCTACAAATTCAGATGTTTTGTATTGAATCTCATTAAATTCCAATATTTTCCCGATTTCTCGGGCAATTTTGAATATTTTTCGAAAAGGTTTTCGGAAATTCGCTAGAAATTAAATTCCGTACACGGAGATACCAAATATGTGGGGATTGCTTTCAGTTTTAAGAGTTTTCATTTTTTTTGCTACAAATTCTGATGTTTTGTATTGAATCTCATTAAATTCCAATATTTTCCCGATTTCTCGGGCAATTTTGAATATTTTCCGAAAAGGTCTTCGGAAATTCGCTAGAAATTAAATTCCGTACACGGAGATACCAAATACGTGGGGATTGCTTTTAGTTTTAAGGGTTTTCATTTTTTTTGCTACAAATTCTGATGTTTTGTATTGAATCTTATTAAATTCCAATATTTTCCCGATTTCAAGGGCTATTTTGAATATTTTTCGAAAAGGTCTTCGGAAATTCGCTAGAAATTAAATTCCCTACACGGAAATACAGAATATGTGGGGATTGATTTCAGTTTTAAGGGTTTACATTTTTTGCTACAAATTCTGATGTTTTATATTGAATCTCATTAAATTCCAATATTTTCCCGATTTCTCGGGCAATTTTGAATATTTTCCGAAAAGGTCTTCGGAAATTGGCTAGAAATTAAATTCCGTACACGGAGATACCAAATACGTGGGGATTGCTTTTAGTTTTAAGGGTTTTCAATTTTTTGCTACAAATTCTGATGTTTTGTATTGAATCTCATTAAATTCCAATATTTTCCCGATTTCTCGGGCAATTTTGAATATTTTTCGAAAAGGTCTTCGGAAATTTGCTAGAAATTAAATTCCCTACACGGAAATACCAAATATGTGGGGATTAATTTCGGTCTTAAGGGTTTTCATTTTTTTGCTACAAATTCTGATGCTACAAATTTTGAATCTCATTAAATTCCAATATTTTCCCGATTGCTCGGGCAATTTTGAATATTTTTCGAAAAGGTCTTCGGAAATTCGCTAGAAATTAAATTCCGTACACGGAGATACCGAATATGTCGGGATTGCTTTCATTTTTAAGGTTTTTCATTTTTTTGCTACAAATTCTGATGTTTTGTATTGAATCTCATTAAATTCCAATATTTTCCCGATTTCTCGGGCAATTTTGAATATTTTTCGAAAAGCTATTCAGAAATTCGCTAGAAATTAAATTCCCTACACGGAAATATCAAATATGTGGGGATTGCTTTCAGTTTTAAAGGTTATCATTTTTTTGCTATAAATTCTGATGTTTTGTATTGAATCTCATTAAAATCCAATATTTTCCCGATTTCTCGGGCAATTATGAATATTTTTCGAAAAGGTATTCAGAAATTCGCTAGAAATTAAATTCCCTACAGGGAAATACCAAATATGTGGGGATTGCTTTCAATTTTAAGGGATTTCTTTTTTTGCTACAAATTCTGATGTTTTGTATTGAATCTCCTTAAATTCCAATATTTTCCCGATTTCTCGGGCAATTTTAAATATTTTTCGAAAAGGTCTTCGGGAATTCGCTAGAAATTAAATTCCCTACACGGAAATATCAAATATGTGGGGATTTCTTTCAGTTTTAAAGGTTATCATTTTTTTGCTATAAATTCTGATGTTTTGTATTGAATCTCATTAAAATCCAATATTTTCCCGATTTCTCGGGCAATTTTGAATATTTTTCGAAAAGGTATTCAGAAATTCGCTAGAAATTAAATTCCCTACAGGGAAATACCAAATATGTGGTGATTGCTTTCAGTTTTAAGGGATTTCTTTTTTTTGCTACAAATTCTGATGTTTTGTATTGAATCTCATTAAATTCCAATATTTTCCCGATTTCTCAGGCAATTTTGAATATTTTCCGAAAAGGTCTTCGGAAATTCGTTAGAAATTAAATTCCCTCCACGGAAATATCAAATATATGGGGATTGCTTTCAGTTTTAAGGGTTTTCATTTTTTTGCTACAAATTGTGATATTTTGTATTGAATCTCATTAAATTCCAATATTTTGCCGATTTCTCGGCCAATTTTGAATATTTTTCGAAAAGGCCTTCGAAAATTCGCTAGAAATTAAATTCCCTAGACGGAAATACCAAATATGTGGGGATTCATTTCAGTTTTAAGGGTTTTCATTTTTTTGCTACAAATTCTGATATTTTGTATTGAATCTCATTAAGTTCCAATATTTTCCCGATTTCTCGGGCAATTTTGAATATTTTTCGAAAAGGTCTTCGGAAATTTGCTAGAAATTAAATTCCCTACACGGAAATACCAAATATGTGGGGATTAATTTCGGTTTTAAGGGTTTTCATTTTTTTGCTACAAATTCTGATGCTACAAATTTTGAATCTCATTAAATTCCAATATTTTCCCGATTGCTCGGGCAATTTTGAATATTTTTCGAAAAGGTCTTCGGAAATTCGCTAGAAATTAAATTCCGTACACGGAAATACCGAATATGTGGGGATTGCTTTCAGTTTTAAGGGTTTTTATTTTTTTGCTACAAATTCTTATGTTTTTTATTGAATCTCATTAAATTCCAATATTTTCCCGATTTCTCGGACGATTTTGAATATTTTTTGAAAAGGTCTTCGGAAATTCGCTAGAAATTAAATTCCCTCCACGGAAATATCAAATATGGGGGGGGTATTGCTTTCATTTATAAGGGTTTTCATTTTTTTACTACAAATTCTGATGTTTTGTATTGAATCTCATTAAATTCCAATATTTTCCCGATTTCTCGGGCAATTTTGAATATTTTTCGAAAAGGTCTTTGGAAATTCGGTAGAAATTAAATTCCCTACACTGAAATATCAAATATGTGGGGATTGCTTTCAGTTTTAAGGGTTTTCATTTTTTTGCTACAAATTCTGATGTTTTGTATTGAATCTCATTAAATTCCAATATTTTCCCGATTTCTCGGGCAATTTTGAATATTTTTCGAAAAGGTATTTCCGTGTAGGGAATTAAATTCCCTACACGGAAATACTAAATATGTGGGGATTGCCTTCAGTTTTAAGGGTTTTCATTTTTTTTGCTACAAATTTTGATGTTTTATATTGAATCTCATTAAGTTCCAATATTTTCCCGATTTCTCGGGCAATTTTGAATATTTTTCGAAAAGGTCTTCGAAAATTCGCTAGAAATTAAATTCCCTACACGGAAATACCAAATATGAGAAGACTGATTTCAGTTTTAAGGGTTTTCATTTTTTTGCTACAAATTCTGATGTTTTATATTGAATCTCATTAAATTCCAATATTTTCCCGATTTCTCGGGCAATTTTGAATATTTTCCGAAAAGGTCTTCGGAAATTCGCTAGAAATTAAATTCCGTACACGGAGATACCAAATACGTGGGGATTGCTTTTAGTTTTAAGGGTTTTCATTTTTTTACTACAAATTCTGATGTTTTGTATTGAATCTCATTAAATTCCAATATTTTCCCGATTTCTCGGGCAATTTTGAATATTTTTTCGAAAAGGTCTTTGGAAATTCGGTAGAAATTAAATTCCCTACACTGAAATATCAAATATGTGGGGATTGCTTTCAGTTTTAAGGGTTTTCATTTTTTTGCTACAAATTCTGATGTTTTGTATTGAATCTCATTAAATTCCAATATTTTCCCGATTTCTCGGGCAATTTTGAATATTTTTCGAAAAGGTCTTCGGAAATTCGCTATAAATTAAATTCCCTACACGGAAATACTAAATATGTGGGGATTGCCTTCAGTTTTAAGGGTTTTCATTTTTTTGCTACAAATTTTGATGTTTTATATTGAATCTCATTAAGTTCCAATATTTTCCCGATTTCTCGGGCAATTTTGAATATTTTTCGAAAAGGTCTTCGAAAATTTGCTAGAAAGTAAATTCCCTACACGGAAATACCAAATATGTGGGGATTAATTTCGGTTTTAAGGGTTTTCATTTTTTTGCTACAAATTCTGATGCTACAAATTTTGAATCTCATTAAATTCCAATATTTTCCCGATTGCTCGGGCAATTTTGAATATTTTTCGAAAAGGTCTTCGGAAATTCGCTAGAAATTAAATTCCGTACACGGAGATACCGAATATGTCGGGATTGCTTTCATTTTTAAGGTTTTTCATTTTTTTGCTACAAATTCTGATGTTTTGTATTGAATCTCATTAAATTCCACTATTTTCCCGATTTCTCGGGCAATTTTGAATATTTTTCGAAAAGGTATTCAGAAATTCGCTAGAAATTAAATTCCCTACACGGAAATATCAAATATGTGGGGATTGCTTTCAGTTTTAAAGGTTATCATTTTTTTGCTATAAATTCTGATGTTTTGTATTGAATCTCATTAAAATCCAATATTTTCCCGATTTCTCGTGCAATTTTGAATATTTTTCGAAAAGGTATTCAGAAATTCGCTAGAAATTAAATTCCCTACAGGGAAATACCAAATATGTGGGGATTGCTTTCAATTTTAAGGGATTTCTTTTTTTGCTACAAATTCTGATGTTTTGTATTGAATCTCCTTAAATTCCAATATTTTCCCGATTTCTCGGGCAATTTTGAATATTTTTCGAAAAGGTCTTCGGGAATTCGCTAGAAATTAAATTCCCTACACGGAAATATCAAATATGTGGGGATTGCTTTCAGTTTTAAAGGTTATCATTTTTTTGCTATAAATTCTGATGTTTTGTATTGAATCTCATTAAAATCCAATATTTTCCCGATTTCTCGGGCAATTTTGAATATTTTTCGAAAAGGTATTCAGAAATTCGCTAGAAATTAAATTCCCTACAGGGAAATACCAAATATGTGGTGATTGCTTTGAGTTTTAAGGGATTTCTTTTTTTTGCTACAAATTCTGATGTTTTGTATTGAATCTCATTAAATTCCAATATTTTCCCGATTTCTCAGGCAATTTTGAATATTTTCCGAAAAGGTCTTCGGAAATTAGTTAGAAATTAAATTCCCTCCACGGAAATATCAAATATATGGGGATTGCTTTCAGTTTTAAGGGTTTTCATTTTTTTGCTACAAATTGTGATGTTTTGTATTGAATCTCATTAAATTCCAATATTTTGCCGATTTCTCGGCCAATTTTGAATATTTTTCGAAAAGGCCTTCGAAAATTCGCTAGAAATTAAATTCCCTAGACGGAAATATCAAATATGTGGGGATTGCTTTCAGTTTTAAGGGTTTTCATTTTTTTGCTACAAATTCTGATGCTACAAATTTTGAATCTCATTAAATTCCAATATTTTCCCGATTGCTCGGGCAATTTTGAATATTTTTCGAAAAGGTATTCAGAAATTCGCTAGAAATTAAATTCCCTACAGGGAAATACCAAATATGTGGTGATTGCTTTGAGTTTTAAGGGATTTCTTTTTTTTGCTACAAATTCTGATGTTTTATATTGAATCTCATTAAATTCCAATATTTTCCCGATTTCTCGGACGATTTTGAATATTTTTTGAAAAGGTCTTCGGAAATTCGCTAGAAATTAAATTCCCTCCACGGAAATATCAAATATGGGGGGATTGCTTTCATTTTTAAGGGTTTTCATTTTTTTACTACAAATTCTGATGTTTTGTATTGAATCTCATTAAATTCCAATATTTTCCAGATTTCTCGGGCAATTTTGAATATTTTTCGAAAAGGTCTTCGGAAATTCGGTAGAAATTAAATTCCCTACACTCAAATATCAAATATGTGGGGATTGCTTTCAGTTTTAAGGGTTTTCATTTTTTTGCTACAAATTCTGATGTTTTGTATTGAATCTCATTAAATTCCAATATTTTCCCGATTTCTCGGGCAATTTTGAATATTTTTCGAAAAGGTCTTCGAAAATTCGCTAGAAATTAAGTTCCATACACGGAAATACCAAATATGAGAAGACTGATTTCAGTTTTAAGGGTTTTCATTTTTTTGCTACAAATTCTGATATTTTGTATTGAATCTCATTAAGTTCCAATATTTTCCCGATTTCTCGGGCAATTTTGAATATTTTTCGAAAAGGTCTTAGGAAATTTCCTAGAAATTAAATTCCCTACACGGAAATACTAAATATGTGGGGATTGCCTTCAGTTTTAAGGGTTTTCATTTTTTTGCTACAAATTCTGATGTTTTATATTGAATCTCATTAAGTTCCAATATTTTCCCGATTTCTCGGGCAATTTTGAATATTTTTCGAAAAGGTCTTCGAAAATTCGCTAGAAATTAAGTTCCCTACACGGAAATACCAAATATGAGAAGACTGATTTCAGTTTTAAGGGTTTTCATTTTTTTGCTACAAATTCTGATGTTTTGGATTGAAGCTCATTAAATTTCCTTATTTTCCCGATTTCTCTGGCAATTATGAATATTTTTCGAAAAGGTCTTCGGAAATTCGCTAGAAATTAAATTCCGTGCACGGAGATACCGAATATGTGGGGATTGCTTTCAGTTTTAAGGGTTTTCATGTTTTTGCTACAAATTCAGATGTTTTGTATTGAATCTCATTAAATTTCTTTATTTTCCCGATTTCTCCGGCAATTATGAATATTTTTTGAAAAGGTCTTCGGGAATTCGCTAGAAATTAAATTCCGTACACGGAGAAAACAAATGTGTGGGGATTGCCTACAGTTTTAAGGGTTTTCATTTTTTTGCTACAAATTCTGATGTTTTGTATTGAATCTCATTAAATTTCCATATTTTCCCGATTTCTCTGGAAATTTTCGAAAAGGTCTTCAGAAATTCACTAGAAATTAAATTCCGTACACGGAGATACCAAATATGTGGGGATTAATTTCGGTTTTAAGGGTTTTCATTTTTTTGCTACAAATTCTGATGTTTTGTATTGAATCTCATTAAATTCCAATATTTTCCCGATTGCTCGGGCAATTTTGAATATTTTTCGAAAAGGTCTTCGGAAATTCGGTAGAAATTAAATTCCCTACACTGAAATATCAAATATGTGGGGATTGATTTCAGTTTTAAGGGTTTTCATTTTTTTGCTACAAATTCTGATGTTTTGTAACCCTTTAAGGGTTTTCATATTTTTTCTACAAATTCTTATGTTTTGTATTAAATCTCATTAAATTTCCTAATTTTCCCGATTTCTCTAGCAATTATGAATGTTTTTCGAAAAGGTCTTCAGAAATTCGCTAGAAATTAAATTCCCTACACGGAGAAAACAAATGTGTGGGGATTGCCTACAGTTTTAAGGGTTTTCATTTTTTTGCTACAAATTCTGATGTTTTGTATTGAATCTCATTAAATTTCCATATTTTCCCGATTTCTCTGGAAATTTTCGAAAAGGTCTTCAGAAATTCACTAGAAATTAAATTCCGTACACGGAGATACCAAATATGTGGGGATTAATTTCGGTTTTAAGGGTTTTCATTTTTTTGCTACAAATTCTGATGTTTTGTATTGAATCTCATTAAATTCCAATATTTTCCCGATTGCTCGGGCAATTTTGAATATTTTTCGAAAAGGTCTTCGGAAATTCGGTAGAAATTAAATTCCCTACACTGAAATATCAAATATGTGGGGATTGCTTTCAGTTTTAAGGGTTTTCATTTTTTTGCTACAAATTCTGATGTTTTGTATTGAATCTCATTATATTCCAATATTTTCCCGATTTCTCGGGCAATTTTGAATATTTTTCGAAAAGGTCTTCGAAAATTCGCTAGAAATTAAATTCCCTACACGGAAATACCAAATATGAGAAGACTGATTTCAGTTTTAAGGGTTTTCATTTTTTTGCTACAAATTCTGATTTTTTGGATTGAAGCTCATTAAATTTCCTTATTTTCCCGATTTCTCTGGCAATTATGAATATTTTTCGAAAAGGTCTTCGGAAATTCGCTAGAAATTAAATTCCGTGCACGGAGATACCGAATATGTGGGGATTGCTTTCAGTTTTAAGGGTTTTCATGTTTTTGCTACAAATTCTGATGTTTTGTATTGAATCTCATTAAATTTCCATATTTTCCCGATTTCTCTGGAAATTTTCGAAAAGGTCTTCGGAAATTTACTAGAAATTAAATTCCGTACACGGACATACCAAATATGTGGGGATTGCTTTCAGTTTTAAGGGTTTTCATTTTTTTGCTACAAATTCTGATGTTTTGTATTGAATCTCATTAAATTTCCATATTTTCCCGATTTCTCTGGAAATTTTCGAAAAGGTCTTCAGAAATTCACTAGAAATTAAATTCCGTACACAGAAATATCAAATATGTGGGGATTACTTTCAGTTTTAAGGGTTTTCATTTTTTTGCTACAAATTCGGATGTTTTGTATTAAATCTCATTAAATTTCCATATTTTCCCGATTTCTCTGGAAATTTTCGAAAAGGTCTTCGGAAATTCACTAGAAATTAAATTCCGTACACGGAGATACCAAATATGTGGGGATTTCTTTCAGTTTTAAAGGTTTTCATTTTTTTGCTACAAATTCTGATGTTTTGTATTGAATCTCATTAAATTCCAATATTTTCCCGGTTTCTCGGGCGATTTTGAATATTTTTCGAAAAGGTCTTCAGAAATTCGCTAGAAATTAAATTCCCTATACGGAAATACCGAATATGTGGGGATTGCTTTCAGTTTTAAGGGTTTTTATTTTTTTGCTACAAATTCTTATGTTTTGTATTGAATCTCATTAAATTCCAATATTTTCCCGATTTCTCGGGCGATTTTGAATATTTTTTGAAAACGTCTTCGGAAATTCGCTAGAAATTAAATTCCCTCCACGGAAATATCAAATATGGGGGGATTGCTTTCATTTTTAAGGGTTTTCATTTTTTTACTACAAATTCTGATGTTTTGTATTGAATCTCATTAAATTCCAATATTTTTCCGATTTCTCGGGCAATTTTGAATATTTTTCGAAAAGGTCTTCGGAAATTCGGTAGAAATTAAATTCCCTACACTGAAATATCAAATATGTGGGGATTGCTTTCAGTTTTAAGGGTTTTCATTTTTTTGCTACAAATTCTGATGTTTTGTATTGAATCTCATTAAATTCCAATATTTTCCCGATTTCTCGGGCAATTTTGAATATTTTTCGAAAAGGTCTTCGGAAATTCGGTAGAAATTAAATTCCCTACACTGAAATATCAAATATGTGGGGATTGCTTTCAGTTTTTAAATTCCAATATTTTCTCGATTTCTCGGGCAATTTTGATTATTTTTCGAAAAGGTCTTCGGAAATTCGGTATAAATTAAATTCGCTACACGGAAATACTAAATATGTGGGGATTGCTTTCAGTTTTAAGGGTTTTCATTTTTTTGCTACAAATTCTGATGTTTTATATTGAATCTCATTAAGTTCCAATATTTTCCCGATTTCTCGGGCAATTTTGAATATTTTTCGAAAAGGTCTTCGAAAATTCGCTAGAAATTAAATTCCCTACACGGAAATACCAAATATAAGAAGACTGATTTCAGTTTTAAAGGTTTTCATTTTTTTGCTACAAATTCTGATGTTTTGGATTGAAGCTCATTAAATTTCCTTATTTTCCCGATTTCTCTGACAATTATGAATATTTTTCGAACAGGTCTTCGGAAATTCGCTAGAAATTAAATTCCGTGCACGGAGATACCGAATATGTGGGGATTGCTTTCAGTTTTAAGGGTTTTCATGTTTTTTCTACAAATTCTTATGTTTTGTATTAAATCTCATTAAATTTCCTAATTTTCCCGATTTCTCTAGCAATTATGAATATTTTTCGAAAAGGTTTTCAGAAATTCGCTAGAAATTAAATTCCCTACACGGAGAAAACAAATGTGTGGGAATTGCCTACAGTTTTAAGGGTTTTCATTTTTTTGCTACAAATTCTGATGTTTTGTATTGAATCTCATTAAATTTCCATATTTTCCCGATTTCTCTGGAAATTTTCGAAAAGGTCTTCGGAAATTCACTAGAAATTAAATTCCGTACACGGAGATACCAAATATCTGGGGATTGCTTTCAGTTTTAAGGGTTTTCATTTTGTGCTACAAATTCTGATGTTTTGTATTGAATCTCATTAAATTTCCATATTTTCCCGATTTCTCTGGAAATTTTCGAAAAGGTCTTCGGAAATTCACTAGAAATAAATTCCGTACACGGAGATACCAAATATGTGGGGATTGCTTTCAGTTTTAAGGGTTTTCATTTTTTTGCTACAAATTCTGATGTTTTGTATTGAATCTCATTAAATTTCCATATTTTCCCGATTTCTCTGGAAATTTTCGAAAAGGTCTTCGGAAATTCACTACAAATTAAATTCCGTACACGGAGATACCAAATATGTGGGGATTGCTTTCAGTTTTAAGGGTTTTCATTTTTTGCTACAAATTCTGATGTTTTGTATTGAATCTCATTAAATTTCCATATTTTCCCGATTTCTCTGGAAATTTTCGAAAAGGTCTTCGGAAATTCACTAGAAATTAAATTCCGTACACGGAGATACCAAATATGTGGGGATTGCTTTCAGTTTTAAGGGTTTTCATTTTTTTGCTACAAATTCTGATGTTTTGTATTGAATCTCATTAAATTTCCATATTTTCCCGATTTCTCTGGAAATTTTCGAAAAGGTCTTCGGAAATTCACTAGAAATTAAATTCCGTACACGGAGATACCAAATATGTGGGGATTGCTTTCAGTTTTAAGGGTTTTCATTTTTTGCTACAAATTCTGATGTTTTGTATTGAATCTCATTAAATTTCCATATTTTCCCGATTTCTCTGGAAATTTTCGAAAAGGTCTTCGGAAATTCACTAGAAATTAAATTCCGTACACGGAGATACCAAATATGTGGGGATTGCTTTCAGTTTTAAGGGTTTTCATTTTTTTGCTACAAATTCTGATCTCATTAAATTCCAATATTTTCCCGATTTCTCGGGCAATTTTGAATATTTTTCGAAAAGGTCTTCGGAAAGTCGCTAGAAATTAAATTTCCTCCACGGAAATATCAAATATGTGGGGATTGCTTTCAGTTTTAAGGGTTTTCATTTTTTGCTACAAATTCTGATGTTTAGTATTGAATCTCATTAAATTCCAATATTTTCCCGATTTCTCGGGCAATTTTGAATATTTTTCGAAAAGGTCTTCGGAAATTCACTAAAAATTAAATTCCCTACACGGAAATACCAAATATGTGGGGATTGCTTTCAGTTTTAAGGGTTTTCATTTTTTGCTACAAATTCTGATGTTTTGTATTGAATCTCATTAAATTTCCATATTTTCCCGATTTCTCTGGAAATTTTCGAAAAGGTCTTCGGAAATTCACTAGAAATTAAATTCCGTACACGGAGATACCAAATATGTGGGGATTGCTTTCAGTTTTAAGGGTTTTCATTTTTTTGCTACAAATTCTGATCTCATTAAATTCCAATATTTTCCCGATTTCTCGGGCAATTTTGAATATTTTTCGAAAAGGTCTTCGGAAAGTCGCTAGAAATTAAATTTCCTCCACGGAAATATCAAATATGTGGGGATTGCTTTCAGTTTTAAGGGTTTTCATTTTTTGCTACAAATTCTGATGTTTAGTATTGAATCTCATTAAATTCCAATATTTTCCCGATTTCTCGGGCAATTTTGAATATTTTTCGAAAAGGTCTTCGGAAATTCACTAAAAATTAAATTCCCTAAACGGAAATACCAAATATGTGGGGATTGCTTTCAGTTTTAAGGGTTTTCATTTTTTGCTACAAATTCTGATGTTTTGTATTGAATCTCATTAAATTTCCATATTTTCCCGATTTCTCTGGAAATTTTCGAAAAGGTCTTCGGAAATTCACTAGAAATTAAATTCCGTACACGGAGATACCAAATATGTGAGGATTGCTTTCAGTTTTAAGGGTTTTCATTTTTTTGCTACAAATTCTGATCTCATTAAATTCCAATATTTTCCCGATTTCTCGGGCAATTTTGAATATTTTTCGAAAAGGTCTTCGGAAAGTCGCTAGAAATTAAATTTCCTCCACGGAAATATCAAATATGTGGGGATTGCTTTCAGTTTTAAGGGTTTTCATTTTTTTTGCTACAAATTCGGATGTTTTGTATTAAATCTCATTAAATTTCCATATTTTCCCGATTTCTCTGGAAATTTTCGAAAAGGTCTTCGGAAATTCACTAGAAATTAAATTCCGTACACGGAGATACCAAATATGTGGGGATTTCTTTCAGATTTAAGGGTTTTGATTTTTTTTCCTACAAATTCTGATGTTTTGTATTGAATCTCATTAAATTCCAATATTTTCCCGGTTTCTCGGGCAATTTTGAATATTTTTCGAAAAGGTCTTCGGAAATTCGCTAGAAATTAAATTCCCTACACGGAAATACCAAATATGTGGGGATTGCTTTCAGTTTTAAGGGTTTTCATTTTTTGCTACAAATTCTGATGTTTTGTATTGAATCTCATTAAATTCCAATATTTTCCCGATTTCTCGGGCAATTTTGAATATTTTTCGAAAAGGTCTTCGGAAATTCGCTAGAAATTAAATTCCCTACACGGAAATACCAAATATGTGGGGATTGCTTTCAGTTTTAAGGGTTTTCATTTTTGTGCTACAAATTCTGATGTTTTGTATTGAATCTCATTAAATATCCATATTTTCCCGATTTCTCTGGAAATTTTCGAAAAGGTCTTCGGAAATTCACTAGAAATTAAATTCCGTACACGGAGATACCAAATATGGAATCTCCGTGGGGATTCCTTTCAGTTTTAAGGGTTTTCATTTTTTTGCTACAAATTCTGATGTTTTGTATTGAATCTCATTAAATTTCCATATTTTCCCGATTTCTCTGAAAATTTTCGAAAAGGTTCGGAAATTCACTAGAAATTAAATTCCGTACATGGAGATACCAAATATGTGGGGATTGCTTTCAGTTTTAAGGGTTCTCATTTTTTTGCTACAAATTCTGATGTTTTGTATTGAATCTCATTAAATTCCAATATTTTCCCGATTTCTCGGGTAATTTTGAATATTTTCCGAAAAGTTGTTCGGAAATTCGCTAGAAATTAAATTCCCTATGCGGAAATTCCAAATATGTGGGGATTGCTTTCAGTTTTAAGGGTTTTCATTTTTTTGCTACAAATTCGGATGTTTTGTATTAAATCTCATTAAATTTCCATATTTTCCCGTTTTCTCTGGAAATTTTCGAAATGGCCTTCGGAAATTCGCTAGGATTAAATTCCGTACACGGAGATACCAAATATGTGGGGATTGCTTTCATTTTTAAGGGTTTTCATTTTTTTACTACAAATTCTGATGTTTTGTATTGAATCTCATTAAATTCCAATATTTTCCCGATTTCTCGGGCAATTTTGAATATTTTTCGAAAAGGTCTTCGGAAGTTCGCTATAAATTAAATTCCCTACACGGAAATACTAAATATGTGGGGATTGCCTTCAGTTTTAAGGGTTTTCATTTTTTTGCTACAAATTCGGATGTTTTGTATTAAATCTCATTAAATTTCCATATTTTCCCGATTTCTCTAGAAATTTTCGAAAAGGTCTTCGGAAATTCACTAGAAATTAAATTCCGTACACAGAGATACCAAATATGTGGGGATTGCTTTCAGTTTTAAGGGTTTTCATTTTTTGCTACAAATTCTGATGTTTAGTATTGAATCTCATTAAATTCCAATATTTTCCCGATTTCTCGGGCAATTTTGAATATTTTTCGAAAAGGTCTTCGGAAATTCGCTAGAAATTAAATTCTCTACACGGAAATACCAAATATGTGGGGATTGCTTTCAGTTTTAAGGGTTTTCATTTTTTGCTACAAATTCTGATGTTTTGTATTGAATCTCATTAAATTTCCATATTTTCCCGATTTCTCTGGAAATTTTCGAAAAGGTCTTCGGAAATTCACTAGAAATTAAATTCCGTACACGGAGATACCAAATATGTGGGGATTGCTTTCAGTTTTAAGGGTTTTAATTTTTTTGCTACAAATTCTGATCTCATTAAATTCCAATATTTTCCCGATTTCTCGGGCAATTTTGAATATTTTTCGAAAAGGTCTTCGGAAAGTCGCTAGAAATTAAATTTCCTCCACGGAAATATCAAATATGTGGGGATTGCTTTCAGTTTTAAGGGTTTTCATTTTTTTGCTACAAATTCGGATGTTTTGTATTAAATCTCATTAAATTTCCATATATTCCCGATTTCTCTGGAAATTTTCGAAAAGGTCTTCGGAAATTCACTAGAAATTAAATTCCGTACACGGAGATACCAAATATGTGGGGATTTCTTTCAGATTTAAGGGTTTTGATTTTTTTTGCTACAAATTCTGATGTTTTGTATTGAATCTCATTAAATTCCAATATTTTCCCGGTTTCTCGGGCAATTTTGAATATTTTTCGAAAAGGTCTTCGGAAATTCGCTAGAAATTAAATTCCCTACACGGAAATACCAAATATGTGGGGATTGCTTTCAGTTTTAAGGGTTTTCATTTTTTGCTACAAATTCTGATGTTTTGTATTGAATCTAATTAAATTCCAATATTTTCCCGATTTCTCGGGCAATTTTGAATATTTTTCGAAAAGGTCTTCGGAAATTCGCTAGAGATTAAATTCCCTACACGGAAATACCAAATATGTGGGGATTGCTTTCAGTTTTAAGGGTTTTCATTTTTGTGCTACAAATTCTGATGTTTTGTATTGAATCTCATTAAATTTCCATATTTTCCCGATTTCTCTGGAAATTTTCGAAAAGGTCTTCGGAAATTCACTAGAAATTAAATTCCGTCCACGGAGATACCAAATATGGTATCTCCGTGGGGATTCCTTTCAGTTTTAAGGGTTTTCATTTTTTTGCTACAAATTCTGATGTTTTGTATTGAATCTCATTAAATTTCCATATTTTCCCGATTTCTCTGAAAATTTTCGAAAAGGTTCGGAAATTCACTAGAAATTAAATTCCGTATACGGAGATACCAAATATGTGGGGATTGCTTTCAGTTTTAAGGGTTTTCATTTTTTTGCTACAAATTCTGATGTTTTGTATTGAATCTCATTAAATTCCAATATTTTCCCGATTTCTCGGGTAATTTTGAATATTTTCCGAAAAGTTGTTCGGAAATTCGCTAGAAATTAAATTCCCTATGCGGAAATTCCAAATATGTGGGGATTGCTTTCAGTTTTAAGGGTTTTCATTTTTTTGCTACAAATTCGGATGTTTTGTATTAAATCTCATTAAATTTCCATATTTTCCCGATTTCTCTGGAAATTTTCGAAATGGCCTTCGGAAATTCGCTAGGATTAAATTCCGTACACGGAGATACCAAATATGTGGGGATTGCTTTCATTTTTAAGGGTTTTCATTTTTTTACTACAAATTCTGATGTTTTGTATTGAATCTCATTAAATTCCAATATTTTCCCGATTTCTCGGGCAATTATGAATATTTTTCGAAAAGGTCTTCGGAAGTTCGCTATAAATTAAATTCCCTACACGGAAATACTAAATATGTGGGGATTGCCTTCAGTTTTAAGGGTTTTCATTTTTTTGCTACAAATTCTGATGTTTTATATTTTATCTCATTAAGTTCCAATATTTTCCCGATTTCTCGGGCAAATTTGAATGTTTTTCGAAAAGGTCTTCGGAAATTCGCTAGAAATTAAATTCCCTACACGGAAATACCAAATATGAGAAGACTGATTTCAGTTTTAAGGGTTTTCATTTTTTTGCTACAAATTCTGATGTTTTGGATTGAAGCTCATTAAATTTCCTTATTTTCCCGATTTCTCTGGCAATTATGAATATTTTTCGAAAAGGTCTTCGGAAATTCGCTAGAAATTAAATTCCGTACACGACACAGTGATACCAAATATGGTTCCTTTGAGTTTTAAGGGTTTTCATTTTTTTGCTACAAATTCTGATGTTTTGTATTGAATCTCATTAAATTCCAATATTTTCCCGTTTTCTCGGGCAATTTTTAATATTTTTCGAAAAGGTCTTCGGAAAGTCGCTAGAAATTAAATTCCCTCCACGGAAATATCAAATATGTGGGGATTGCTTTCAGTTTTAAGGGTTTTCATTTTTTTGCTACAAATTCGGATGTTTTGTATTAAATCTCATTAAATTTCGATATTTTCCCGATTTCTCTGGAAATTTTCGAAAAGGTCTTCGGAAATTTACTAGAAATTAAATTCCGTACACGGAGATACCAAATATGTGGGGATTGCTTTCTGTTTTAAGGGTTTTCATTTTTTTGCTACAAATTCTGATGTTTTGTATTGAATCTCATTAAATTCCAATATTTTCCCGATTTCTCGGGCAATTTTGAATATTTTCCGAAAAGTTGTTCGGAAATTCGCTAGAAATTAAATTCCCTATACGGAAATTCCAAATATGTGGGGATTGCTTTCAGTTTTAAGGGTTTTCATTTTTTTGCTACAAATTCTGATGTTTTGTATTGAATCTCATTAAATTCCAATATTTTGCCGATTTCTCCGGCAATTTTGAATATTTTTCTAAAAGGTCTTCGGAAATTCGCTAGAAATTAAATTCCCTACACGAAAATACCAAATATGTGGGGATTGCTTTCAGTTTTAAGGGTTTTCATTTTTTTGCTACAAATTCTGATGTTTTGTATTGAATCTCATTAAATTCCCATATTTTCCCGATTTCTCTGGAAATTTTCGAAAAGGTCTTCGGAACTTCACTAGAAATTAAATTCCCTACACGGAGATACCAAATATGTGGGGATTGCTTTCACTTTTAAGGGTTTTCATTTTTTTTGCTACAAATTCTGATGTTTTGTATTGAATCTCATTAAATTTCCATATTTTCCCGATTTCTCTGGAAATTTTCGAAAAGGCCTTCGGAAATTCGCTAGAAATTAAATTCCGTACACGGAGATACCAAATATCTGGGGATTACTTTCAGTTTTAAGTGTTTTCATTTTTTTGCTAAAAATTCTGATGTTTTGTATTGAATCTCATTAAATTCCAATATTTTCCCGATTTCTCGGGCAATTTTGAATATTTTTCGAAAAGGTCTTCGGAAATTCGCTAGAAATTAAATTCCCTCCACGGAAATTCCAAATGTGTGGGGATTGCCTTCAGTTTTAAGGGTTTTCATTTTTTTGCTACAAATTCTGATGTTTTGTATTGAATCTCATTAAATTTCCATATTTTCCCGATTTCTCTGGAAATTTTCGAAGAGGTCTTCGGAAATTCACTAGAAATTAAATTCCGTACACGGAGATACCAAATATATGGGGATTGCTTTCAGTTTTAAGGGTTTTCATTTTTTTGCTACAAATTCTGATGTTTTGTATTGAATCTCATTAAATTTCCATATTTTCCCGATTTCTCTGGAAATTTTCGAAAAGGTCTTCGGAAATTCACTAGAAATTAAATTCCGTACACGGAGATACCAAATATGTGGGGATTGCTTTCAGTTTTAAGGGTTTTCATTTTTTTGCTACACATTCTGATGTTTTGTATTGAATCTCATTAAATTCCAATATTTTCCCAATTTCTCGAGCAATTTTGAATATTTTTCGAAAAGGTCTTCGGAAAGTCGCTAGAAATTAAATTCCCTCCACGGAAATATCAAATATGTGGGGATTGCTTTCAGTTTTAAGGGTTTTCATTTTTTTTGCTACAAATTCGGATGTTTTGTATTAAATCTCATTAAATTTTCATATTTTCCCGATTTCTCTGGAAATTTTCGAAAAGGTCTTCGGAAATTCACTAGAAATTAAATTCCGTACACGGAGATACCAAATATGTGGGGATTGCTTTCAGTTTTAAGTGTTTTCATTTTTTTGCTACAAATTCTGATGTTTTGTATTGAATCTCATTAAATTCCAATATTTTCCCGATTTCTCGGGCAATTTTGAATATTTTCCGAAAAGTTGTTCGGAAATTCGCTAGAAATTAAATTCCCTACACGGAAATTCCAAATATGTGGGGATTGCTTTCAGTTTTAAGGGTTTTCATTTTTTTGCTACAAATTCTGATGTTTTGTATTGAATCTCATTAAATTCCAATATTTTCCCGATTTCTCGGGCAATTTTGAATATTTTTCGAAAAGGTCTTCGGAAATTCGCTAGAAATTAAATTCCCTACACGGAAATATCAAATATGTGGGGATTGCTTTCCGTTTTAAGGGTTTTCATTTTTTTGCTACAAATTCTGATGTTTTGTATTGAATCTCATTAAATTCCAATATTTTCCCGATTTCTCGGGCAATTTTGAATATTTTTCGAAAACGTCTTCGGAAATTCGCTAGAACTTATATTCCCTCCACGGAAATATCAAATATGTGGGGATTGCTTTCAGTTTTAAGGGTTTTCATTTTTTTTGCTACAAATTCGGATGTTTTGTATTAAATCTCATTAAATTTTCATATTTTCCCGATTTCTCTGGAAAATTTCTAAAAGGTCTTCGGAAATTCACTAGAAATTAAATTCCGTACACGGAGATACCAAATATGTGGCGATTGCTTTCAGTTTTAAGTGTTTTCATTTTTTTGCTACAAATTCTGATGTTTTGTATTGAATCTCATTAAATTCCAATATTTTCCCGATTTCTCGGGCAATTTTGAATATTTTCCGAAAAGTTGTTCGGAAATTCGCTAGAAATTAAATTCCCTACACGGAAATTCCAAATATGTGGGGATTGCTTTCAGTTTTAAGGGTTTTCATTTTTTTGCTACAAATTCTGATGTTTTGTATTGAATCTCATTAAATTCCAATATTTTCCCGATTTCTCGGGCAATTTTGAATATTTTTCGAAAAGGTCTTCGGAAATTCGCTAGAAATTAAATTCCCTACACGGAAATATCAAATATGTGGGGATTGCTTTCCGTTTTAAGGGTTTTCATTTTTTTGCTACAAATTCTGATGTTTTGTATTGAATTTCATTAAATTCCAATATTTTGCCGATTTCTCGGGCAATTTTGAATATTTTTCGAAAAGGTCTTCGGAAATTCGCTAGAAATTAAATTCCCTCCACGGAAATATGAAATATGTGGGGATTGCTTTCAGTTTTAAGGGTTTTCATTTTTTTGCTACAAATTCGGATGTTTTGTATTAAATCTCATTAAATTTCCATATTTTCCCGATTTCTCTGGAAGTTTTCGAAAAGGACTTCGGAAATTCGCTAGAAATTAAATTCCGTACACGGAGATACCAAATATGTGGGGATTGCTTTCAGTTTTAAGGGTTTTCATTTTTTTGCTACAAATTCTGATGTTTTGTATTGAATCTCATTAAATTCCAATATTTTCCCGATTTCTCGGGCAATTTTGAATATTTTTCGAAAAGGTCTACGGAAATTCGCTAGAAATTAAATTCCCTACACGGAAATACCAAATATGTGGGGATTGCTTTCAATTTTAAGGGTTTTCATTTTTTTGCTACAAATTCTGATGTTTTGTATTGAATCTCATGAAATTCCAATATTTTCCCAATTTCTCGGACAATTTTGAATATTTTTCGAAAAGGTCTTCGGAAATTCGCTAAAAATTAAATTCCCTACACGGAAATACCAAATATGTGGGGATTGCTTTCAGTTTTAAGGGTTTTCATTTTTTTGCTACAAATTCTGATGTTTTGTATTGAATCTCATTAAATTCCAATATTTTCCCGATTTCTCGGGCAATTTTGAATATTTTTCGAAAAGGTCTTCGGAAAGTCGCTAGAAATTAAATTCCCTCCACGGAAATATCAAATATGTGGGGATTGCTTTCAGTTTTAAGGGTTTTCATTTTTTTGCTACAAATTCGGATGTTTTGTATTAAATCTCATTAAATTTCCATATTTTCCCGATTGCTCTGGAAGTTTTCGAAAAGGACTTCGGAAATTCGCTAGAAATTAAATTCCGTACACGGAGATACCAAATATGTGGGGATTACTTTCAGCTTTAAGTGTTTTCATTTTTTTGCTACAAATTCTGATGTTTTGTATTGAATCTCATTAAATTCCAATATTTTCCCGATTTCTCGGGCAATTTTGAATATTTTTCGAAAAGGTCCCGATTTTTCGAAAAGGTCCCGATATTTTCCCGATTTCTCGGGCAATTTTGACTATTTTTCGAAATTGGTATATTTCCAATTTCTTCGGAAATTCGCTAGAAATTAAATTCCCTCCACGGAAATTCCAAATATGTGGGGATTGCTTTCAGTTTTAAGGGGTTTTCATTTTTTTGCTACAAATTCTGATGTTTTGTATTGAAGCTCATTAAATTCCAATATTTTCCCGATTTCTCGAGCAATTTTGAATATTTTCCGAAAAGTTCTTCGGAAATTGGCTAGAAATTAAATTCCATACACGGAGATACCAAATACGTGAGGATTGCTTTTAGTTTTAAGGGTTTTCATTTTTTGCTACAAATTCTGATGTTTTGTATTGAATCTCATTAAATTCCAATAGTTTCCCGATTTCTCGGGCAATTTTGAATATTTTTCGAAAAGGTATTCGGAAAATCGCTAGAAATTAAATTCCCTCCACGGAAATATCAAATATGTGGGGATTGCTTTCAGTTTTAAGGGTTTTCATTTTTTTGCTACAAATTCTGATGTTTTGTATTGAATCTCATTAAATTCCAATATTTTCCCGATTTCTCGGGCAATTTTGAATATTTTTCGAAAAGGTCTACGGAAATTCGCTAGAAATTAAATTCCCTACACGGAAATACCAAATATGTGGGGATTGCTTTCAATTTTAAGGGTTTTCATTTTTTTGCTACAAATTCTGATGTTTTGTATTGAATCTCATTACATTCCAATATTTTCCCGATTTGTGGGGCAATTTTGAATATTTTTCAAAAAGGTCTTCGGAAATTCGCTAGAAATTAAGTTCCCTACACGGTAATACCAAAAATGTGGGGATTGCTTTCAGTTTTAAGGGTTTTCATTTTTTTGCTACAAATTCTGATGTTTTGTATTGAATCTCATTAAATTCAAATATTTTCCCGATTTCTCGGGCAATTTTGAATATTTTTCGAAAAGGTCTTCGGAAATTCGCTAGAAATTAAATTCCCTCCACGGAAAAATCAAATAGGTGGGGATTTTTTTCAGTTTTACGGGTTTTAATTTTTTTGCTACAAACTCCAATGTTTTGTATTGAATCTTATTAAATTTCCATATTTGCCCGATTTCTTGGGCAATTTTGAATATATTTCGAAAAGGTCTTCGGAAATTTGCTAGAAATTAAATTCCCTACAGGGAGATACCAAATATGTGGGGATTGCTTTCAGTTTTAAAGATTTTCATTTTTTTGCTACAAATTCTGATGTTTAGTATTGAATCTCATTAAATTCCAATATTTTCCCGATTTCTCGGGCAATTTTGAATATTTTTCTAAAAGGTCTTCGGAAATTCGCTAGAAATTAAATTCCCTCCACGGAAATATCAAATATGTGGGGATTTGTTTCAGTTTTAAGGGTTTTCATTTTTTTGCTACAAATTCTGATGTTTTGTATTGAATCTCATTAAATTCCAATATTTTCCCGATTTTTCGGGCAATTTTGAATATTTTTCGAAAAGGTCTTCCTAAATTCGATAGAAATTAAATTCCCTACACGGAAATACCAAATATGTGGGCATTGCTTTCAGTTTTAAGGGTTTTCATTTTTTTGCTACAAATTCTGATGTTTTGTATTGAATCTCATTAAATTCCAATATTTTCTCGATTTCTCGGGCAATTTTGAATATTTTTCGAAAAGGTCTTCGGAAATTCGATAGAAATTAAATTCCCTACATCGAAATAGCAAATATGTGGGGATTGCTTTCAGTTTTAAGGGTTTTCATTTTTTTGCTACAAATTCTGATGTTTTGTATTGAATCTCATTAAATTCCAATATTTTCCCGATTTCTCGGGCAATTTTGAATATTTTTCGAAAAGGTCTTCGGGAATTCGCTAGAAATTAAGTTCCCTACACGGAAATACCAAATATGTGGGGATTGCTTTTGTTGTATAATTATATTGAATTATACAATAGTGTCTTATGAAATAAATAAAGAAAACGCACTTTTCAGATTTACAAACAATTATTACATTTATTTATTAAGTATTTTCTTATTGTTACTTAAAGTTCAATTATAATTATTTATTAAAACTTAAATGAAAAACAAATTTAAACTTAACAAAAAAAATAATTGATTTTAACTTAACTAACTACCGACTCTTATTATTATATATAATTTTAGGACTTTAAAGAAGAACTTCCCGAACCGATGTTCTTCCGTTTAACTTTTACTATCAACTCCCCATTGTTTTAATCAATTAATTAATTATATACCTATGGCTTTTTCCAAAATATCGCATGCGATATTTGGAAAAACCAATCAGCGATCAAAATTATTTTTATTTAACACATCAACATAAGTAATATTTAATTACTTAAGTTCAGTGACTCTGCGTGTCCCTGAAAGTATCCGTAATCGGACACCGCAGCATTACCTGCAATTTAAAAAATAATTTTGGTCGCTTAAACTTAATAATCATATTTTAATTTAATTTAATTAAAAAAATTAGGAATTGCATTTTACAATTTCCGTTGTGAATAAAATAAAAAATATATAAGAAAAAAAATAAACAGGGTGACCTGTTTTATTCACAACACCTCCCCTTTTCGAAGAAAGACTTACAACACACAAATAATTTTGGGTCTCGTAACTCTTTTCTCCACAGGTTTGTTTATTTACTTAAAAAAAATCTCCGTGAAAAAAAAAAAATCTACGTTTAAAACAAATGTACGTTAAAAAATTATTGCGAATAATAAGTGTCGGTATTACAATTGTTATATATAAAAAAAACTCAAAATTTATTAACATATAAAATCTTATCCTATATATAAAAAAAAATAAATCTTTCTTTATTAAAATGAAATTATTTTTTATAAATTTAATAACGATTCCGAATACAAAACCAAAAAACTATTCTTTTTTTTTGATACCAATTATATATTTTTTTTTTTTTGGAAATTTTTTGTAAAATATTATATTAAAACAAATCATATTAAAACTAAACTATTTTTATAAAACTAAAAAAAATTAATTTGAAATAACCAGATATTCATCTCTTTTTCTGTAGAATTTTCATCTCTTTTTCTTTATTTAATGTTTTAACAAAAACAACGCAATTATTAAAAAAATTGTTAGTATGGGAAATACAACTGAAAATTAGTAAATATAGAATAAATATTATTAGTATAAAATTAGTATTTAACATGGGGAATAAATCATTAGACCATTTTCGTTCCATTTTTTACATAAATGTTTTTCTTTTGGTTTTCATTTACTGTGCAGTCCGTAACCGTCTTCTCCTTCGGGAGTAACCTATTAACAAGGTTTTAACCCCATCGGTACCTAAACTATTTCCACCAATTCTATTAATTTTATTTATTTTTAATAAATTACTTTCCAATTTATCTCTATCCTTATTTACTTCAGAAATATAATTAATATATTTTATAAAATTATTTGTGTTTACTTGAATTTTTCTATATATTTTATTTAAACCAACATTATCCTTCATAACAACTATCTCTTCACCATTAACTGCCTCTTCACTATCAACTATCTCTTCACCATTTTCGATTTCTTTATTATCATATACTTCCTTATCTTCTTCTAATTTTTCCTTATTTTAAACTCCCTCCTTAATTTTGTTATATTCTTCAATATCCTTTATAACTTTATCAATATCTTCCATTTCATCATAAACTTCTGCTTCATAAACTTCTACTTCTGTATAATCAACTTCATAATATTATAATCAACTTCATCTTCAATAATATTTGCTGTTACTGATACAGCATTCTTAAATTCAAAACTACTATTCACTAACTCTTCTAACTTCATCTCTTTATCCTCATTATAAAAAGCTCCTATAAAATTATCTGTTAATAATTCATTCTCAGCACTAAAATAATATACATTAAAATTTCTACTAACGTGATCAGCTGAACTATGTGTACAATTTACCAATTTAATATCTGGAATATCAACATCTTTATCACCTTTTTGAATATTTTCTATCTCATTATCACTACTTATAACCAATTCATCTAAATATTTTAAGTCTACTTCAGTATCTTCACAACTATTACTCTTTTCGTCTTTTATATTATTCTTTTCTTCTACAGTATTTCGGTCTCTTATTATTTTCTTAATTGTTAAGTCTATCCTACTTTTGCCTATCAGCTTTTTCAGTTTCTTTTTTATCTTTTTCTTACCCAACTGAAAACGTGTAAATTTCTTAAATATATTTTTGAATCTTTGTTTTTTTTCTCCTTATTTTATTATTTATAATTTTATTTTCGGTATTCTTTCCCTATCCATTCTAAATCCTTCTTCATTTTTTTTATATTCTAATACCGAATTTATTATGCTTCCTTGAGCTTTGTTATTCGACAATCTTACAAATTCTTTTCCCTCGTTATTCATTGTTCCGCCCCTCTCTTTATTTCGGAATGAATTGGGCTGATTTAATTCATTCCGTCTCCATTTCCCGACTTTAAAGAACTTGTTGCCTCAAAGTTTTGACGATAAGGACATGTCAACAACCTATGTCCCTCTCGCCCACACCATACGCAATTACTATTTGCATCCTCCTCAAACGCGTGTATTGTTACTGCACTTTGCTCTGTTACTTGTGCATGCATCTGTTGGCATTGTGTTGAGTCATGCCCCCTCACACCGCAGATTGAACAGATTTTTACATTTATTATATTTTGTTCATTTCTCGATTCCCTACATTCTCTACTTATGTGGCCCAACCTTCCACATTTATAACATTTAACGTTACCATTACGATTTGGCGCATTCTCCCTAAATCCATAGTTTGTTCTGTTGTTATTATAGGTATTATTATTATTATTATTATTATTATTATTATTATTATTATTATTATTACGATTAGTATTGTTAATTTGGTTATGGCTATTATTATTATTTCCGTAATTATTAGATCTCCTAAAATTGTTATTTTGATTATTATTACTATTATAATTATTATTATTGCTATTATTATTATTTATATTTTCGTTATTGTTAAATCTTTTATTATCATTTATATTATTATTCCGTTGTGGATTAGGAGTATTTTTCATACCTAGTTTTTTCATCAGGTCTGTCAGGAGATTTAAAACCTGATCTCCTGGAACTGTCTGACTATTTACCGCCGGACTAGTATTCGCCAAACCCCCCAAACTCAGGGTTTCTCGAATATATTGTTTAGCCGCGCCTATGGCAACCCTTAAATTTTCTGGATTTTTGAACAACAGGTACTGTTTTACCTGTTCTGATCTTAAACCCCCTAAAAAATACTCTTTTGGCCGTTAACTCCATCTCGTTAACTAAAGCCCTACTTTCGTTTGGGTACCTTTCATTAACCCTTGTTTTATATGCAGCCAATTTTTCTGCAATTCTTTCACCAAACAATTCCACGGATTCATCTTCAAACTGGTAAATCCCCAACATCTCCGAAGCCAAAGTAGCCATATCTTTGGTTTCCAAAAATCTATTACGTAGAATATGCCTAAATTGTTCAAAATTTTCTACTCGTGATCAAAATTCTGAGCACCATACTCCGTTGTTCCTCCCTAGTTATGTCATACGCCTGTTGCGCAAGTTCCAAAAAGTTACTTAACTCATTCTCTATGCCCAAACCTGTACCTGAAAATGTAGGAACTTGGAAAAGGAATGTTTTGAGGACTTTTTCTATTGGTAGGAGAGTGGGTTCTAAATTATAGGAATTGTCGTTAGTCAGGTTGAGAACATTAATAGGATGGGGTTGTTGATAGGATGTTAACAAAGGATTGTCATTAACTAATCTTAACTCAGGATTAATATTATTGGGGATAACATATGTAGGCTTTTTGAAAGGTTGAGGATTAAATGCAGGTGACGGGTTTGGTGTAGAGTTTATCCTACTCGTAGCTTGAGTTAATCTTGATGTTCCTGGCATCTCTAACTTCCTATTAAGCGTTGTTGTATTTGTTGTAGGAAAATTGAATAATTTTGAACTGGTTGATGGCTCCATTATCCTGATCGATTTATTTTTCCTTTCTTTAGATTTGAACTTCCTACAACTCTTTGTTTTTACTGGTCCTATTCTGTTGTATTTAACCCCTGATCTTAATGAACGAAAACTTCTGGCTGGTTTGGTCGGTTCTTCCTCGTCTTGAAGTTGATATAAAAAGTCGGCAAAATTATTCCTATCTAAAACCCCTAAATTAAATTTTTCCCCACTCTCACTGTCCTTGTTCGTCGGTAATATACTATTTGTAGTAGAATCACCAAATCTGGACTATTTATGAATGAAAATGTACATATTTTCTTGCCAAATTTGTTAAAAGTTTGGGCAATCCCTGATGTCGATGGTCTAGATTTATCCTCCGACATTAAAGTAGAAACGAATTCAAATACAAAAATGAAACTTCAAATAAACAAAGTCAAGTAGAAAAACTAATAGAAAAACTAAAATAAAACCACAAATTACAATAAAATTCATCGATTTTTATATAAAAAAAATTCTAATTTATTTTTTTTTATAATTGTACCAAAATGAATCAAAATATTAAAAATTTCTTTTTTAATATCCTTCTTTAAAAAAAAAAAATGTTATAAAAAATTCGTAACGATAAAGAGAAAAACGATTTGATTTATTGATTCCTTTATTTAATTTTGTCAAAAAAAAAAATTTTATTTCGTATTGTCCAAAAAAAACTATTAATTACGTTATTCGTATCTTATAAACAAAATAACTTTATAAGAATATATTGGGTTTTTTTTTTTTATTTCATTTTCTTTCCCCCTTTTTTTTTTACATAAATATATAAAAATACAAAAACAAATAACTCTGCCTAATCTCTATAATTTTATTAAAATATATTTATTTATTTAAATTTATTAAAAAAAAAATCAACTTCTTAATTTATTTTAATATTTTTAAAAAAAAATTATTTTACATATATTTCTTTTTTTTCCAAAAAAAAATTATTTATTTTAGAAATATTTACTTTTATATTAATTTAAAAAATAATTTTGGTCGCTTAAGCTTCATAATCATATTTTAATTTAATTTAATTAAAAAAATTAGGAATTGCATTTTGCAATTTCCGTTGTGAATAAAATAAAAAATATAAAAGAAAAAAAATAAACAGGGTGACCTGTTTTATTCACAACACTTTCAGTTTTAAGGGTTTTCATTTTTTTGCTACAAATTCTGATGTTTTGTATTGAATCTCATTAAATTCCAATATTTTCCCGATTTCTCGGGCAATTTTGAATATTTTTCGAAGAGCTCTTCGGAAATTCGCTAGAAATTAGATTCCCTCCACGGAAATATCAAATATGTGGGGATTTTTTTCAGTTTTAAGGGTTTTCATTTTTTTGCTACAAATTCCAATGTTTTGTATTGAATCTCATTAAATTTCCATATTTTCCCGATTTCTTGGGCAATTTTGAATATTTTTCGAAAAGGTCTTCGGAAATTTGCTAGAAATTAAATTCCCTACAGGGAGATACCAAATATGTGAGGATTGCTTTCAGTTTTAAGGATTTTCATTTTTTTGCTACAAATTCTGATATTTTGTATTGAATCTCATTAAATTTCCTTATTTTCCTGATTTCTCTGGCAATTATGAATATTTTTCGAAAAGGTCTTCGGAAATTCGCTAGAAATTAAATTCCGTACACGGAGATACCAAATATGTGGGCATTGTTTTCAGTTTTAAGGGTTTTCATTTTTTTGCTACAAATTCTGATGTTTTGAGTTGAATCTCATTAAACTCCAATATTTTCCCGATTTCTCGGGCAATTTTGAATATTTTTCGAAAAGGTCTTCGGAAATTCGCTAGAAATTAAATTCCCTCCACGGAAATATCAAATATGTGGGGATTGCTTTCAGTTTTAAGGGTTTTCATTTTTTTGCTACAAATTCTGATATTTGTATTGAATCTCATTAAATTCCAATATTTTCCCGATTTCTCGGGCAATTTTGAATATTTTTGGAAAAGGTCTTCGGAAATTCGCTAGAAATTAAATTCCCTACACGGAAATACCAAATATGTGGAGATTACTTTCAGTTTTAAGGGTTTTCATTTTTTTGCTACAAATTCTGATGTTTTGAAAAAGAAAATATGATAAATCGTTTTTATCATTCGGATTTTCTTATGGTATTCGTAATGATGTGGAACAACCTTTTTTTTTCTTATTTTGTGATGGAGTTTTGGCTGCTGAAAGCATGAAACCATCCAAATTAAAACGACATCTTAGTACCAAGTATGAAGCATACTACAATAAATCAAATAAATATTTCGAACGCCTTCTAAAATCCTTAAATACAGAAAAACAACGTTTTAATAATTATATTGTTGTCAACGAAAACTATTTTCTTGTATCTTACGAAACTTCTTATTTCGATATGAGAAGATTTGTGGCATATGTAAAAGCTCCTCATTTATGTTTTCTACTTCTATCTTTGTATTTAAATTATTATTTAGTTTTATAAATCTTAAGTCAAGAAAGTGTTATAGGATTTCCGATAAATGAAACTAGTTTAATAGGAAACTGAAAGGGAATCTTATCTGGCACTATGATCCTTTATTATAATTGGTTTCTATAACTGGTTAGATGATTCGGTCAGAAGGAAGAAACCAATTGGCACTATAATTGGTTTTTTCCTTCTGACCGAATCATATTCGTTTATTTTCATTCCTAAACTTTGATGTCTTCGTCAAGTCAAGTTCTTTAGGCCTTCACTACTTTTTGCTGCCTTCAGTAAATTAACATAACGGCGATAGAAATAAGTCATCTTGTATTCACATAGTTTTAGAGTAAAGGTACTTATATTAAAATAATCATAATTTTAAGAAACTTTTAATCCCACTCTTTACATAAATTCTTTTCTTCCAATTAAAGAACTATTATAGAAATTTTTCTGTATCATTTTTCCTGATAAGTGATAACTAAATAATTTTTTTTTTGTTATATATGTACTCAGAATTTATGATTCTTAATCTTTCTAAATCCTGTCACTTAGTATATTACTTATTTGTCCCAATGGAATTATATCTTTACATAAATTCACTATATTTTGAGGTTTTTTTTGGCTTACAAAATTCGAATGTACATTATTTTTGAAATTAGGAATTGCATTTTGCAAGTTAAACCAAATAGTATAATAAATACGGGAAAAAGAAAACATATATCTACCATTTACTCATTAAGAATACAGTTTCGTTTCTATTATGCTGCTGACTCGTTTATATTATGCACCGTTTTTGTTTAAAGGGGGAAATTAGCCATTATTTTAAGGGGTCTGTCATATTTAAATAAAAAATTTACAAGGGTGTTGTTATTTTTATATTTAAATTATATATTTGTTTATAAAATACAATTCAAATTTCAAACAGAAGTATTATTTTGGGAATTTGTGTTATAAATTTTGTGCAAACATTTAAATTTTGTGGTTTGTTATAATTTTTTCAGAGTTAAACTTTAATAAAGCGGAGTTTTTGTATTATTAAAGTATTATTTTTGGAATATTTGTAAAAAATAAAGTATTTAAATTTAAATCGAATTTTATTTAAGATATATTCATGAGGGAAAAAGAAATTGATACTGACAACAGGGTATACAACACGGAAGATGAAAATCAAAATATTAGTGGAAAATCAAAAAAAAAAGACAACGTCGTATAAATCATTTTAGCGATGAGTGGTCAAAGTCTTATCCATGGCTGGTCAAAGTAGCAAGAAAATCCAATGCTGCGAAATGTATTCACTGTCGCACAGAATTTAGCATTGGCGTATCTGGAATTCGGGATGTGAAACAACACATGAAAACATTAAAACATATGACCAACTTAAAACCAGCATCAAGTACCAATATCCTAACTTCATTTTTTTCAAACTCATCAATAATAACTTCATTAGATAAAAAAATTAGCGCTGCAACATTCTCACAGCTTCTATTCATCAAATTGTACCAGTTCCTTATTGCATTCCTTGTTTCCCGATTCAAAAATAGCATACAATTTCACTTGTGGTCGTACTAAATGTTCGAAAATAGTAACAAATGTATTAGCAAAACAATCCCATAATTCTATTATTGCTAATATAAACAAGGGAAATATAAAAACAAGGGAAATATAAAAATGTTTCCTCTAGTACTACGATATTTTTTGAAAGATGTTGGTGTTCAGACAAAACTTTTAAATTTTTTTGAGAGTTCAAGTGAAATATCACAGCATATTGCTAGTTCTCTAATTAATTATCTAAATAAAGCAGATTTGGATCCGAAAAGCATAATAAGCTACTGCGGGGATAATGCAATCGTCAATTTTGGTCGCCATCAAAATGTTCTTACTGAGCTCAGAAAAGTAAATTCAGGCATTATAGAAGTAGGATGTTTGTGCCATATGCTGTCAAATGCTGTTAAAAATGCTTCAAATTTACTTAAATTTGACTTGGAATGTATTATATTATAGTTAAAATATATAGTGAGTTCAGGTCTCATACTGAAAGGAAGCAAACGTTAATGGAATTTTATGATTTTTGCGATATCGAATATACTGAAATGTTACGTCATATTCCGACACGGTGCATTTAGATATGAATTAATAAAATTGAAGTGATATAGTCATTTTTTTAAGGCAGAATTAAAGACCTTATGATTTATTTTTTAAATTATTTATAGCCCTATTCACAAATTAACAACTCATTTGTCAGTTGTTAAAAATAAATAACAATTCCGTAACAACCAACCCTAAAATTGCTATTCAGAAGAATGGTGAGTATCTAGTTGTTAAAATATATATGGTGAATTTCTGTTTCTGTTGTTGAAACTGTGAATGAAAATTGTTTTATTGTGAATGATATTTTTACAGACACCTATTGGTAAGAAAATAAAATAAAATTTTAAAAAAATTTTATTAGATATTTCAAAATTTTATTTTTTATAATTTATAATAATAAAAAAATTAAATAACATGTATCATTAATTGTTTTATTTTATGCCTTCAATTTTTGTAGGTACGTTTTTTTAAAAAAAATTATCTGGCAAGCCTAAAATAAAATTGAAGTGATATAGTCATTTTTTTAAGGCAGAATTAAAGACCTTATGATTTATTTTTTAAATTATTTATAGCCCTCTCCACAAATTAACAACTCATTTATCAGTTGTTAAAAATAAATAACAATTCCGTAACAACCAACCCTAAAATTGCTATTCAGAAGAATGGTGAGTATCTAGTTGTTAAAATATATATGGTGAATTTCTGTTTCTGTTGTTGAAACTGTGAATGAAAATTGTTTTATTGTGAATGATATTTTTACAGACACCTGTAAAAATATCTGGCAAGCCTACAATTTTTACATAAAAAAAATGTAAAGTTTGTTTATGCTAATAATCCTTTCTGTCTGGCAAGTAAATTCGTGTTGACTCAAAACCATCGAATTTTCTTTTTATATATTTACTTTATCATATAAGTTTGGAAATTTCAATATATAATCAACATGAATAATGAAAAAAAACACAAAATCAAACATGTTATACATTCACTTATATACATATTAAATATGGAAAATTTTATTTCCTTATACACAAAGAACAAAAAAAATTTTTCCAAAATATTTTCGGTTCTTTTACTTTATTCTGTAAGTTTATACATAATTAAATTCAATTGAAAAAGATCATAAAACAAACAAAAAAAAATCTAAATAACTTGTTACATAAAAAATAAGATGGTTTTAAATTATTTTCATTTTTGAAAAAAGGTAAAAAAAATAGATTATTTAAATAACATTTTATGTAAATTATATTTTAGGATGGTTATGTACATATAGGCTAGATTTGGTGAAAACCAAATCTTAAACATACTGTTTTGATCTTAAACATACTGTATGAAAAGAAGTGTATGGCTTACGCAGAATAAATATTATTATAACAATTACAATAAACTATATTTCGCAGCGAAAACGTTATGTTGCTATATAATTTCGGTAGTATAAGTGAAAAGGATAATAACAACAAAATAAAATATTTTCATGGTAAAATTGAGATATATTTGGCCAAAAATATTTAAATATCTGGGAAACTTTGCCAAAACGCGATACTCGACATTTTTTTTAGATAGCTCCTTATTTCGATTGCTAAACATTTAATCTTCAAATTTACCAATACATGACAAATTTTCATTTTGGAATAAACCAGAGAAAAATTAATAAATTCTAAAATTGATATTTTAATTTCTGCGGTTATTGCATTTGCGAAAACATGACAATTGCATTACCTTCACCAAAAACTACCAAGAAGATAAAAAATTTTGATTTCCGAATCAGCTTGAAAACAAAAACTACCAAGAAAATAGAAAACACATTACTCTAATCTCAATTGTTGCGAATTTACAACTATTTTGGTATCATTGCAAGTTACGATAGAAACTCGCTCTGCTGAAAATATATAATTATGTAGATAACGTATTTTGGCAAACGAAGTTCTAGTTTACTAACGAAAAGAAGTGTGATTAGCCGATTTATTAAGTATTTTATAAACTTCTACAACTGACTTTCATTATATAAATTGAAAATGGTTTGGCGCAGAATGATTCATGTCCAATTCAGTATATTAACACATATTTTCTATAATTCCTAAATTTTCACTCGTAAGAAAGAAAATACATATTTTTATACTAATGTACATGCATAGGTAAAGGACATCTATTATCTGACATAATAAAAATTCGAAGAATTGATTTTATATAGCAATTTATTTTCGCCAGCGCCTAGAAACATATTTACATTTGAACTTGAGTTTTGCTAAACAAAATAAATATTATTGGTTACAGGAAAATTTAATTAATATTTATACATTAAATCTTAACAATTCTTTTACATAACTTGTATGGCCGCTCTTCCCTACATCATTATATAATAAACGTAATCCTCAGAAATCATAATTAAATGCAAATTTTAATCTAATTAATAAATGTATAATTTATATATTTGGACACCAAAATTGCAATATGACATTCCGTTCAGTAAATATCTACCAAGTGTTGAAAATATTTAAGGTCATTATTTTAATTTAATTTAATTCAGAAAAACTTTAAAATTAAATTGGTTTAAATTTTCTTTCCTTCTTAACAAAACTTCATTAAAGTAAAACTATGATATCTGAAGAAAACACATTTATGAATATTTTGCTCTCTACTTTACACTCAAGTCTGTTGCATACAACATAAAATATTATTTGTTAGCAAAAATCCTGTAGATTATTAAGATTATTATGAAAAAAACTTATATTTTTCAAAGTTAATGTACCAAAAATTTAATATCCATTATTTCAACCAAAAAAAAAAATCTATTAAAATTTTAAAAGCTGATAATTTTATTTATCCTTTCAATTTTGTACTAAGAAAAACAATTCTTTACTTAAAAATTTTCTTTGTTCGTGTTAAATTTTATCTGCAATTTAATACTTTTTAACAAAATATTTAAAAAAAATATATTTACCATATTTCCCATGGATATTTTGGATGTAGACATTTTCCTTAATAGCTTTACTTAGTTTTTTTAATAGAATTATTGATTAGTTAATTATATAGATAAATAAATTGGAAAATATAAGGACATTAAATTCTTCATAATTTAATTCTAACAAAAATTTTATTTAATTTAAAAATATCAATTAAATAAATTATTGGTGCACTCTATAACTTGATCTTAAACATATAACTATATGAAAATGAAAAATTTAGAATAGATAGAGGAAAATCTTTGTTCTTTAATTCATCTGAAATAGTTTTATTAACTAAGAATTATAATTTGACGTTAGAAAGTGAATGAAAACTACAGCGGATGAATTCTGTTCTACGGCTACACACCAGATACAAAACAACAATCAAAGTACACCAAGCAAGGCAAGATGATTTTATGAAAGGTTATGATATATGACGTCCTGATGGGGGCAGCGAAACGTCCATTCTCTCCACCAGGCAGCACAACGAACTGCTGACAAAACAGTTCCTGCAGTCCTGTCACGATCCCAGCTACCCAGTTCACAATACAAGTGAGATGCCAAACCGCTGCATTCGTCGCGACATTAGATAGTATAGAGACGACATTACCCCAGCCATATCGCCCACCTGGAACCCTCCAACGGTTCGTTCAGATTTAAGCTTTCTTCATCACGAAGTCGTCTCTGTGTAGTCTCTTCCAACAATATCAACAAGATCCTTGGAACACGTCTCCCCCCAATTCTGAGCGTGCCGGTCGCAAATGTAAACGTCATAAAACATACTACATGGCTATGATTGCTACACAAGTAGTGGATAGAGTTGCAGGGTATCGCCTGTATGTAAAAATTGCTTTCGTCTCTATTTACACACCTGAAGATGCTACAACAACAACAACAAAATTGTGGCCGTTGATGGGCGTACTATATGGCTGACTCACCTGGAACGATGCACGCTTGGTTCCAAAAAACTTTGGTCAACAATCAAAAACCTTGCAGGCAAATGCCAATCGCAAGCCCTCCCTGCCACTACGTTCAAAGAGACCGATAATACGATTACAGAAAAAAATGCGCCCCCATTTCTCTCAAAAATTTGTCGAACAACCGTCACCTCAGGACAAAACAATTCGTTCAATCTTACGCAAGCTTAAGGAGTTAGAGAAGAACCCAAACCTCCCCACCTTCGGTTCCATGATAAAACAGAACATGATAAAAAAGAACATGATAAAAAAGAACACGATAAAAAAGAACACGATAAAACAGAACGCTGATAAAACAAAACAGTGATAAAAAAGAACAGTGATGAAACAGTGATAAAACAGAACATATTTAAAAAAATATATTATATATATTTTTTTTAAATATTTTGCGCATAAATATATTAAAATAAAAAAAAATTATAAGTACTTGCTAACAAAGGGGTTATAAGTTTACCTGCTAAACAAATGAGTTTTTTAATTTTTTAATCATTATTTTCATTTAATTTACGATGACTTTTTGGGCCAACTGTATACACCTGTTGAATAAATGGATTATTTAATTATAAGTGTACCGGAAAAATCAAAGGGTTTTTTTAATTTGGATTTTTTAATTAAATTTGGATTTTTTAATTGTTGGTAATTAAAAAATATAAATTTTAATTAAATAAAATTACGGAAACACCTCTAAATTGGCGATAAATTTATTTTTCACCAAAACCATTTTCTTATAAATTCATTTTTGAACAGATCTATTATCATTTTAGATTTGTGTTTCAACCGATTCAGTTAAATTATAGCATTAAATAAATAATAAAATAAATAAGTAAATCATCACCATGGAATATTCACTCGCAAATAAAAAAAATAAATGTGTATTGTACCAAGGTTACGAATCCCCCCGAGGGATTCCACCTTGTCGTGGTGGTGGGGCTTAAGTAGGATCAAGGATGTAGTGAGCGATGTCGGTGGATACTGCAGAGAATAGTCTGTGGTATCCGGCAGGTCTAACCATACCGATAAGGTCACTATTGAGGTCTGAAAACCAAGGGAATCCGAACAACAATGGAAAATGGCAACGAAAAAGGACAAATCGCGTGTTGGGATGTCAACACAAGTGTCACCTGTACCTACCGCAGGTGGCGAGGGCTTGGTTCCGAAAGGAACTAAGTCGCCAGTAGGAGCGTGCGGAGGAGTGGTGACAGGCTCATCCGTGCGTAATGAAGCAACTGAAAATCTACTAGACACAGATGAAGAACTACGAGAATTGTCGCAGACATCTTCATTTGTGTTATCAGAAAGGGGCCTGGACATACTGAAAGGTAAGTCAGATTTAGGAAGCTCAGATCAGTCAAGGTGGCTGATAAGAAATCCAAGGATTTCTTATCAGCCACCTTGAACAAGCTAGATGGTATCTGGGAGGGAGCAAGGCTTAGAGCTATCCCTAGAGCCGATACCAGTCTCTACCAATGGCCCAAGGCGTGGGTTTGGATACCTAAACCGTATCAAACACCACAAAGAGTTCTGAGTCTGCTAGCAGGCCAGAACAAGGGAATTCATGCTGAGGAGTGGAAGATCCTGAAGGAGGATGTTCGTAAGGAACGTGGCCAGCACTTCCTTATGAGCATCAGTAGGGACTCACTCCCCTTCCTCGAAAAGAGTAGAGGAATGGTAGCCTTCAGGATGGCGAAGGTATTCGTTAGAATTATAGGCAGCAGCGGGGCCACTGATGATGGAGGTGATGCAGATCAACCTCCACCACAGTAGGGCTGCTACCAGCAACCTGATGGGGTACATGGGCAGCAATAACATCGATGCTGCCCTCATTCAAGAGCCGTGGATAGACGGCCAAGGTAGGATTCAAGGCCTGAAGTGCAAAGACCTCACCTTGTTTCATAAAAACGGAGTGAGTAAAATTAGGTCATGTATTTTGGTTAAAAACAAATTTAATGTTTTTCTTCTGGAAAATTTTAGCAATGATGATACAACAGTTGTCAAATGGGAAAGGAGTAAGAAGGAAAAGCCTCTACTCCTAGTCTCAGCTTATATGCCTTACGACAGCGCGGAAGAGCCGCCGTCCCCAACAATAAGAGACGCTGTAAACAGCTGGAAGCAAGACATTGTGATAGGATGTGATGCAAACGCTCATCATACGCAGTGGGGAAGCTCTAACATTAACAGTAGAGGTGAGTCTTTATTAGAGTATATTGGTAAAACTAACCTTAGTATATGTAATAGGGGGACAGCCCCGACATTTATAGTTAGAAATAGGAGGGAGGTAATAGACCTAACATTGGCTACTAACTCTAGATCGCTCGGCATAAGGAATTGGAGGGTATCTGAGAGAGCCTCTTTCTCAGATCACTGTTGGATTCTTTTCGAAATCGAAGGAAAACGGGAAGATAGGGTATCCTTTAGGAACCCCAGAAAAACGAATTGGGCTAAATACACGGAATTGCTTAGTGACTCTCCAAGGCTCTTAACTGGAGAGTGCTTAACAAAACGTAAGCTTATCGACAAGGCAGTAGACGTCATTAGCACCGAAATGAACAGTGCTTTTGAAGCCTGCGGCTCCCTGAGGGCAGCAAAAAACCACCTTGGTGGAATAAAGAGGTAGAAGAGTGCAGGAACAGTGCGAGAACTCTGCACAATAAAGCAAAGTGGAGTAACTGCCCCTCAGACTGGGACAGTTATAAAGAGGAACTCAGGAAGTTCAAGAACATAACAAGGAGGGCAAAAAGGCAATCCTGGGGGGTTTTCTGTGAATCGCTAGAAAATACCTCGGAGCTAGCAAGGCTATGAAAGATGTTGGCTAAGGAACCGACGGTTCCCAACTACATCATGAAGAGTGATGGCACATGGACAGACTCCTGCCGAGGCACTCTGGACACATTAATGGAAGCTCACTTCCCTGGCTCAGAGCCGGCGGGAACCGAGCAGAAAGAGGGGTTAAGAAAGGGCTCCCAAGATCTCTGGGAAATAACAAAGGAAATTGTTACGGAGGAAAAGGTAAGATGGGCGATTAACTCGTTTAGTGGCTACAAATCGCCAGGACCATACGCCCGATAATGCTACAGAAAGCACCTTGTACACTAACTAGGAAACTAGTGGTGATCTTCAGGAGCTGCCTGTACATGGGATACGTTCCCAGGAAATGGAAGGAAGCAAAGGTAATATTCATACCCAAACCAGGTAAGAATGGACACACGGTAGCAACGGACTACAGACCAATATGTCTGTCGTCATTTATGCTAAAAACAATGGAGAAAATGCTAGAGGTCTATATAAGAGGCTCCTGCCAAGAGGGCCAGCTATCGACCAAGCAGCATGCATACAGCAAAGAGAAATCGGTAGAAACTGCTCCACATGCAGCAGTTACTCAAATTGAGGAATCATTACAGTATAAGGAATACACAATGGCAGCTTTTCTAGACATAGAAGGCGCATTTAACAACGTTAGGACGGAGGCGATCGAAAGATCGCTGGAAGAATTAGGACTCCACAGTGGAATTGTGAAGTGGGTGGGCCGGCTATTGAACACACGGCAGATAACGTCTAACTGGGGAAGCTGTGAGAATAAAGTAAAGGTTACGAGAGGCACTCCGCAGGGAGGAGTTCTATCTCCCCTCCTATGGGTGCTGGTAATGAATAGGGTTCTAATGAAACTAGAGAGAGAAGGCTTCAGCGTCATTGCATATGCGGATGACCTAGCAATACTCATCACAGGGAAGTTCTTAGAAACAATCAGTATGCTGATGGAAAAAGCCTTCGACATACTGACGAAGTGGACAATGAATTGTGGTCTATCGGTAAATCCATCAAAGACGGAAATGGTCTTATTCACAAAACGAAGGAAAATATCGGCATTTAAGATGCCCGTACTCAAAGGCAAGACGATGGTACTTTCAGAGAGTGCAAAGTACTTAGGGATCATTCTTGATCCCTAAGTACTTTCAACTTAGTTGGAATAAAAATGTGGAGGAAAGAGCAAGGAAAGCCACGAACGCATTATTTGCGTGTAAACGGTTCTCAGGCACAAAGTGGGGCATCAGCCCAAAGATGGGTCACTGGCTGTACACCAGTGTAGTACGACCAATACTCACGTACGGTGCTACAGTATGGTGGCCAGCAGTAAATAGGAAGACAAATGTCAAAAAACTGGAAAAGGTGCAAAGGCTGGCGTGCATAAGCATCACTGGTGCACTGCGCACGACACCAACCTTAGCTATGGAAATCATGCTAAATCTGCATCCACTGGAAGAGCATATAAAGAACATAGCGGCAAAGAGTGCAATAAGACTAAGAGAGTCAGGTGCACTTAGATATAGGGGATACACACATAGCAGGATCTTGGAAGAATTCAATCTGGACACTAGGGGAGTGCATACAGACTACCTGACTCCATATTTTGATTTTCGCAGAGACTTCGACATTCGTATCCCAACAAGGAACGAATGGGAGGAGGGAACTGTGAACACAGAAATTGGAATATCCATTTTCACAGACGGGTCTAAAACAGCTGAAGGTGCAGGTTCGGGTATATACTCCGAATTCCTAGATATCAGGGAATCGGTAAGGCTGCCGGATCACAGCAGTGTCTTCCAGGCGGAAATCCTGGCAATAGTTAGGGCGGCTGAATTGGCTGAGGCTAGACTGATATCACAGGAGCATATCATAATCTATGTCGACAGCCAGGCAGGTATCAGAGCGCTAGGGTCTAATAACATCAAGTCCAGCCTGGTAAAAAGCTGCCGAGAAGTACTTCAGGTACTTTGTAGGCATTGCATCGTTGAACTGTGCTGGGTCCCCGGCCACAGCAACATTGAAGGTAATGAAATAGCTGATGAGCTCGCTAGATCAGGATCTGAGGCAGACATTGGAACAGCCGATATATCTGTACTCAGTCCACTAGGGGTGGAAAAAGGTAAGGTTTACACTATCACAGTGAGAAGGATTGATCACATGTGGAAGACTACGAACACATGCCACATAGCAAAAACTATGTGGCCTCGAAGGAACCTAAGGAACACGGGAATCCTACTAAATATGAGCAGGACAAGCCTCAAACTTGCCATTGGTGTTCTGACAGGCCACTGCCTGCTAGGAAAAATGGCTAAGAGGATGGGATTAGCTACGGCTGATCTGTGCAGGGGCTGCCAGGACTTAGCAATGACGGAGGATATAGCTCACATGCTCTGCGACTGTCCTAGTCTCAGCAGAAGGAGGCTAAATATTCTAGGGAGGTACAGATACGGTGGACTACATGAGCTGGTAGGTATCCCGATAAAGGTAATCCTTAATTTTGTTAGGGGAGCAGCTTGGATTTAGCGAGGGTAAGTAGCCGGGTAGTTGTTGCAATTAAAAGGGATACCAATGGGCCAATCAATGGCCTAGGTCGGGGTTCTGTTCAGGCATCAGCAGACAGTTAACCCCCCTTATAAAACATAAACATAAGGTTACGAATATACAAAGTATAGGGAAAACAAAAGCGGAGTAATCACCTCGAGATGCAAAGTCTACTTTTCTACGAAATACCGAGCATTCTTGAAGACACACGAAGAAATCATCGTTGGAGAGGTCCCACAACACTGCCATCAATCAAATCCTCAAAAAGCACAGGCAAATATTTTAAAGGCTAAGATGAAGAAGGACATGAAGGCAATTGGTGCAACTCCAAGGAATGTTCTGGGAAATGCATTAGCATCGGTGAATTTAGATGTTTTGGAACATTTACCAAAGAAAACCTCACTCACAAGAAATCTTGCTAGACATAAGGAAACTTTTTCTTTACCGAATCCAGCTACAACTGATTTTATTATACCCGAGAAGTATCTTGATCTCATTTTATATGATACAGGAACTGATAATCCAGAAAGAATTTTGGCAATCGGGAATAATGATCTTCTCTCAGAACTACATAAGGATGTCATTTATGGAGACGGAACATTTGATAAAGCACCTAGCATGTTTTACCAACTGTATACATGGCATGCTAAGATTGGAAATTCATATCCTCCATGTATATATTTTCTTTTACAAAAAAAGAATATGAGTACGTACAACAACAGGATGTTTGTAATATTAAAGGAATTGGTGCCCAACATGAATCCTCAAAAGATTCTACTGGATTTTGAAAAAGCATGTATGTCTGCTGCTCAAGCTGCTTTTCCACAAGCGGAAATAAAAGGATGCTACTTTCATCTCAGCCAAAGTGTAATTAGGAAGATCAACAGTGTTGGATTAAAGGCAGTTTATGAGTCTGATATTGACATAAAGTTGAAACTGAAGTCCTTAGCTGCTCTATCCTTTGTTCCAATCTCGGATTTAAAAACCGTCTTTGACGAACTAGCTGCAACCTTTCCAGATGAGGATACCTATGAAATATTATCATATTTCTGCTCAACCTATATCAAAGGAGTTGCTGGGAGATCACCACTCTTTCCAATGAGAATATGGAACCATTTGGAGGCTGCTGCGGAGCGATATTCCAAGACAACAAATTGTTGTGAAGGTTTCCACCATTTATTAAATTCCATATTTCATTGTAGTCACCCAAGTATATGGAATTTATTGGATGGACTAAAACGAGATATGGTTTGTCAGCGATTAATACTAGCCAATGCACAGACAGGTCGCCAATAATTGCAAAAAAAGAAGTACGTGGCCCTTGCTAATCAAGTGGCAATTGTTGTGCAGGAATACCACATCCACACAGACAAATTGAGGTACTTACGCAGAATGGCCAACCTGCAATAATGATTTTTAAAAAATTTTAATCATTATGAAAATAATGATTAAAAAATTAAAAAACTCATTTGTTTAGCAGGTAAACTTATAACCCCTTTGTTAGCAAGTACTTATAATTTTTTTTTATTTTAATATATTTATGCGCAAAATATTTTAAAAAAATATATATAATATATTTTTTTAAATATGTTCTGTTTTATTACTGTTCTGTTTTATCACTGTTTTATCACTGTTCTGTTTTATCACTGTTCTGTTTTATCACTGTTCTGTTTTATCATCGTTCTGTTTTATCGTGTTCTTTTTTATCATGTTCTGTTTTATCATGTTCTGTTTTATCTTGTTCTGTTTTATCATGTTCTTTTTTGTCCGGTCACCCCCACCTTCACTTCACTTGAAGCGCAAAAAGCCATGAAAAAGATTTTTCAACATTATCTAAAAAAGGATTCTTCAACATTATCAAGAAACAATTGAGCTTATTTAATAGACCGTGAAACAAATCATTATAAAATAAACATGGTATAGTATTGTTAGAAAAACATTGGACTAAGTGTGTTGAGCTATAAATAGTGTCCATATGTCTAATGTCTAATCGATCACGCTCATTCGTCCATTGAATTTCTATTGAAGAAAAAATGCGTTCGCAGTAATTGTATTAACTCACTCTTTTGTTCAGAATAAGTAATTTTCTTAAATATTTGCATCCACTTCTGATTGCAAGTCATTGATTGCCAATTTTTATCGGTTATTTCAGCAAGTAAAATATTTCAAAACAGTAAACTGATCGTATAATAAGGTGTCATCAATCTTATTTTTGGAAAATACAGTCAATGAATTCCTTATTTTTGGAAAATACAGTCAATGAATTCGTTATTTGCTCCCACATTGGAATATTTTTCAAAAACCTCCAATTTAAGAAGTCGTGTTGGTTGCAAAAATGTTGTCCATTTTTCCAAATATTTCTTACAATTTTGGTAAAATATAATAATTTCCGATTTAAATGTACTAATTTCTATGTCTTCAATATCTGATTTCGCTAAACACTTCAATGGTATAAATTCGTTAGTTACTCTAGATTTTATTCTTTCAATTGTTTCAATTTAATTTAATTTAAAAATATATCACCATATCAGAAATCAAGGATATTGTTTCATCAACATCTTGACTTCTGATATGGTGATTTGACTTTTAATATTTGTTTATTCATAAAGGCTAAGTTATGGATAGCCCACAAATAAACCTCTCCCAAAGGATTTTAAAAACAATTTACGAGAAAAATTGGGGCATTTTGCTGCTCTAAAACCAACGATTGTAATGGTTCAAAGATCTGTAAAATTCTCTCGATGGCAGGTAATAAAGACAGCCATCGTGTTTTGGTGTGGGAAAGAATTGTTTTGTATTGCACGTCTACAGAGGAACAAAAATCTTTTAGCCCTTCTAAAAAATCTCTCTACAGAGGAACAAAAATCTTTTAGCGCTAAACAAGGATCACCTTTTATATTATTATTAATTTATCTTTGAAGTCTTGAATTATTTAAGCGGTTTTGTTTATGCCACCGAAGTTGGTATTTCTGCTATCAGCTCCGAAAGCAATTCACTTTTCTGTGGAAAGATTATATTTGCGCAAAGTAGTTAAAATATAACTGGGAACTGTTTCTGATTTTTCGTTTGGCAATTAAAGTTTCATGAGACGTTCTTGCGTCCTTGCTTTTCATCAAAATAATGAATTAATAAAGGAAACATTTTGTCCGATTTGTCAGTAGACAAAGTGCTTTTCATCAGATGATGAAGTCGATAATGAAATAACAGTAATAGATAATAAAAATGGAAGGAAGAAAATACAATGTAAATGGAATATTGTTTCTACATTTAATTCCAAACAAGAAGCAATGATTTCTGTAAATGAAGAAGAAATCTTATTATCGCTGTAATAAAGTAAAAAGGCGTGAACAACAATGCAGTGCAGGAATATATTTACTTTATAACAACAACAATGAAACTGTTACTAAAACAGTGAAACTGTTAAATAAAAAACAGCTTTCTAATTACTTAGTGCAATTACGAAAAGAGAAATATGGGCCAGCTCAAATAACTCTTTGAGAAATTCCGATTTCTGAGCTAATTCGTCAGAAATCGGAATTTCGCTATGATCTATGCACCACTCCATAGATCATAGCGAAATTCCGATTTCTGACGAATTAGCTCAGAAATCGGAATTCCGCTATGATATATGCACCACTCCTCAAAAAGTTACATATGCTGCTGAATTTGATGATGCAGAGGAAAAATTCGACGATGACACAGGTTCGTACTTCAGAGTGTTAATATCAACTAAAAGTTTGTTGAAGAACTGCTGAAGGTTTAATAAAATTCACATTGATGCCACTTATAAGTTGATATGTGAGGGTATGTCCGTTATAGTTTTTGGCACTACTGATCTTGATCGTTATTTCCATCCGTCTGGTATTGCTATATGTTCAAATGCATATAAAAAAAATAAATGAAAATATTGATTGCTTAATATCAGATGCCTCAAATGCTATTCGTAATGCATTTGCTCATATATTTGGTGAGAATAAAAATTTAATAATGTGTTGGCCACATATGCGAAGCAATGTTATAAAAAAAATTGATTTATTGGTTGAAAAGAGCATGAGACACGAAATTATAGGATTGTCTTATTGGAAAAAAATTATCAGTAGTTGATCTATTTGGTCGAAATCCAGCTTGGCATTCACCCAACACTTCTTCAGCATATACGCTAAGCCTGCCATGTAACAAACTTGAAAAAATTGTATACGCTGTATTCAGTAATGTGACCTTTATAATTACAACAGTCCATCTTGTCGCCGTTTTATATGTGGGCATTAATCTTATCAGTAATACCATTCTTTATTTTAACTTTTTTCACTTCTTCTAAATCCGGTTGTTGTACATAAGGCTGTGCTGATGTCGGAGTCGGGAGTCGAAGTCGGGAGTCGGAGTCGGAGTTGGAGTCGTACTCTGAAAATTTCAGCGGTTGGAGTAGGAGTTACCATTCTTTATTTTAACTTTTTTCACTTCTTCTAAATCCGATTGTTCTACATAAGGCTGTGCTGTTGTGTATCGGTAACTTGGTGTTTCTTCATTTTCTTCTTCTACATTTCATAAATCTTTGAAATGTTCAAACCATCTTTCTAATATCTTTTCTTCCTCTGCTAATATTTCCCCATTTTTGTATCTACCTATATTTATCATAGGCTCAAAACCTTTTCTTTGTCGGTTTACGTCCCTGTAAAAAAATTTAACATCTTTATTTTTATACATTTCTTCTCAAGCTTCCTATTCATTGCTTCTCTCTTCTTTCTTCTATATATTTTGTTTGCCAATCTTCTTTTTTCGTTGTATTTTTCGGTACTAATCCTAGTTTTTTATCGTACCATTCTTCATTTCACACTGCTCCCCTTTTACCTACAGCTTCGTAGTAATTTAATACTTTCTACTATCTGCTTCCATTGATCATCGATATTCATATGTTCTTTTTAAGAGAATAATTAATTTTACTATATTACGGGAAAACACATTCAACAACCATTAGTATTTGCATTGTGATTGTCAATAGTGACATCTCAGTGAAATTAAAGATAATAATGAAATCCGAGTAAACATTTTATCAAATACATACCCAATAGTAGGTATTATTCATTCCCTACAAAAAATCGTAATAAATAACATTTTGTGAACATGTCCGTAAATCGAATAAATTTTAGCTAACGACGAAGTAATATTATATTTTGATAAAGAAAAACTATTTTATTATGATTTTGCTTTGTAAATAAATTGGAAAGTGGAATTTTTAGTTAAAACTGGGACTTTTGCGCGTTAGCTAAAATTTATTCGATTTACGGACATGTTCACAAAATGTTATTTATTACGATTTTTTGTAGGGAATGAAGCAATGGTACAGTACGTCACTGAAGCAATGGTACAGTACGAACAAAACTGCGACATTTTTCACTTAAATGGGACGTATACCTTAGCTATAAAGGGACTGTATTCAAAAACAAAGATATTTTTAACCAAAATCCTTTTCTCTTCCAAAACTCAGCACTGTTAGTTAAGCAACTTTATAAAACATAATTTTCTACATTTTTTTCAAAGAGCTATGGATTGTAACTCTAAATTTTTCTCCACATTTTGTTGTTTCAAATAAATTGGCTTTCAAACTTTTTTATTCTCATATTGAAACAGTTTTTAATTTTTCATGCATTCGGTTGGTGTTACGGATTTCAATGTCTGAGAATAATATACATATTAAATATTTTTACTTATGTTTTATATTGTCTTGTGAAGTACCTTTAGCTTTAATGTCTTTTGTTTTTTGATTGGTAGTTATTAATATGTTGATTTTATAGTTTATAAATTATTCTTTTTCTAATAGCTTTAATTTGATTTTCAATTTATCTTATTTAGCAGAAACTAATCGAACTCCTTTTAATTTTGAAGAAGGAGAGTTTGAGCTGGTGTTAATGTAGAATATAGAAGAGGAGCATTGGCTTTAATTTTATAGTTACTTATTTATGAGTTAGAGCATTTACAGATATCTAGTAAAGTAAATCCTCTGACTTGACGATATTTGGAAATTAGTTTTTGTCTTTCTTCAGATATCGGTTATACCTTCTTAAAAAAATTTCAAAGGGAAACTTACTGGCTGTTCTTCCATTAGGTACTATAGAAAAAGAATTATCACAAGTGGTTTCCTTCTGAAAACCTAGAGTAGTCAATATAAATTATAAATATTCGCGAGTAAAATTACATATTGATTTTTAGGTTTCACGTTTGAGCTGTGGATATTGAATAGTATGACATTTTTTTAATTGATATGTATTTAAAATTAAGTAGTTGCATTTTTTTCAATTTCAAAGCTTATTTTAACTGATCTACCTTACCATAGCTAAGATGGCATTTAGGATCCACCTAAACTACATTAGAGAACGGTGATTACATTAACGAACGATGATCAATCGACATGATACTATTATTCCAATAGTTGTGTGGATACAGATTTTATTATTATTTTTAGTTCTGCAATTCACATTTATTACTGATTTGTTGTACATATATATATATAACAAATTTAGTAAATTAAAACTTTATTAAAATAATTTAAATTGAACAATTAAATAAATACTGATTTTATTTTAAATTAGACTTAGGCCCGAATTAATAAATCACACTTAAGTGAATACTTAAGTAAATACTTGAATAAGTTTGCGATTATTTTTCGTATTAATAAATCACACTTATATTGTAGAATTTTTGTTCAGTTTTGTTGGTAGTATTGACATAATTTTAAATTGAAATGTTGGTAATATGATTTTTCTATTTATGTTGACAACACTAATCTAAAAAATAATCCGTCATAACCGAAACAAATTGACAGCAGAAGTGATTAAATTATTTCAGATAAAAAATATATTTTTTTTAAAATTTAATTTAGACAAATATTTTTATTTTTTTTTTATTTGACAATTATTTATAATGATTTCATAATTATTTAATTTGACAATTTACAGGTGTCAAATTTTATTATTTAAAGCTGACAATACTGCCAATGAAATTTAAGAGGCTCTTAAGTGTGCTATGATCATTACTTAAGTGGCTCTTAAGTATTGTTTATAAATACGAAATCATACACTTAAGTCCAACTAAATTTAAGTTTGATTTATTAATTCGGCCCTTAGACTTAGTTAATAAAGTATACTGCTAATAAATTTATACTAACTTCAAGATAAGTAAAATTTATTTATTCTTATACTTTTGCAAGTAGTTCGAAAAATTTATGTTTTAATTACATTTCTTTTTAAGTCAGTATAATAGTAATCTTTGAAGTGAAAACAGTCATTAAGAATTGTATGAATTTAAATTTATTTATTGTGACCAGTAAATTTGTTTTAATTCCATGAAGTAAATTTGTTTTAATTCCATACTTTATTACGTTAAAATTGTAGGTTTCTAAAAATTCAAAAACATTTAAAATATCGCTTTTTAATAAAGCAAAAACATTTAAAATATATCTTCAATTTTTCGGCTTTATATCAATGCAATTAGAGAGTCCTTCCCGGGAATTCCCGCTCGGGATTTCCCGGGAAATTTTTAAAAATTTATTTCCCGTTTCCCGGGAAATAAAAACGAAATTTCTCGGGAAAAAAAATAATTGTTTGAAAAGGCTAATTTTGCGTTCATTCTCATGCTATTCTGTTTTGAAACAAAAATAAACGAAACGAAACGAAAATATTATCAAACGAAATTTTTGTTCCAGATTTCGTTTCATTTTACTATTATTTTCTTATAGTGTGCTGTGAAATTCTTGCTGTGCGGTAAAAAAAAGTATTTTTTATGAATTTTACTACATAGATTATTAAAAACATATGAAAAAAAACTATATTTTCAATATTTTGTGTTTGAGTGAGTATATTATTATTTCCAAAATATTGTATTAAAAAAATTAGGTGTATTTGTTCATATGGTGTACAGCACCATATGAACACTCTCCAAAGGCGATTTGTTCTACGTACCGGAGAAACCCTGGCATCTGTTGGATGTCAGGCCAAGAATCGTCAACTCGATATCGCTACAAAAACAACAACTATATGACCAAAACCACAGTTGGTGATTATATGACCTAATAGTCGCGAGTGTTTGTCTCAGTCACTAGAGGTTTAACTTGTCTAACATAAGCATAGGAGCACCTGATAGATCATAGCTCAATAATACTTTAATGAACACAAATGAATCGATATTTCTCTCAAATGTTATTTCATAAATTTTAAATATGAATCTCTATTTTTGGTCATATGACGCAGTAGTACCTATACTTTACTATCCAAATCCAAATAAATAAATTTAAATTAATTTGATTATTTATTTTTAAAAATAGAACGTGGGGTCATTGTTTAAATATATTCAAGGAAGTTTAAATTATGTAAATTTCAGTTTTTCCAATTGACTAAGGTTGAATTCGAAATAGAATAAAGTGTATCTATTGGAATATGGATAAAATCGGAAGTAAATCCATTTAAATCCAGTAAATCCATTTATGGTATTGAACAGTATCACAAGATCAGTAAATTTCGATTCAATATTAAAACAAAGAAGATATTTCGAGAACTTGAATATTTCCTTTATTTTTGATTTTGCTAGCTGGAAAATTGATATTAATATCGCGTTGCAAGGGATACCAGTTTAAAAAGCTTAAAACTGGAATTCATGATAATTGACTTCATGGAAGTATAAAGTTATATAAATATCTACAATTTATATCGTACTCGAAATATTTCTTTATAAAGATGGGAGTTCCACAAGGTGGTGTTGTCTCTCCCATCCAATATTAGCCATATTAATGTGAAGCTACTACTTATATTTTTATTTAAAGTCTTTCAAAATTGCATTATAAATTTATAGCTCTGAGAAAGGAGTAAAAAAAGTTCTATAAAATAGTGTGGGGTCAGCAATTATTCGCATTAAGACTGGCATTAAACAGTATCACAAGATCCAGTAAATTTTGATTCAATATCAAAAACAACAAAAATTTGGAGAATTATTTCCTTTATTTTTGATTTTGCTAGCTCGGAATACATATTGATATGGCGTTGGCATGGGCTATCAGGTTGAAGAGCTTAAAACGAGACTTTATGATAGTTGACTTCACAGAGTAAGAGTTAATAAATATTTACATACGATTTCTCCACTGTATTTTCAAAACTTGAAGTATATCAAAATACGATAATTTAGTTTCTAATTGTAGTTCGGTGATAAAAAAAAAATATCCAATAAAATAAGAATTACCCAAAGATTGTAATTATCATTAATGACGGCATTAGTGAACTCCATCAGAAACTGAAAATCAATTCAAACAAAAAAATGTTTTGTTCTTTTATTGTTCGAAAATAATAGGCAAATAGTTATAAGTAGGCTTTCTAAATTAATTATACAAATGATTTTTTATATTGTATTGTTGTAACAAATTCTCAAATACGACTGAGACAAAAAAGATGTATTTGTTATTTAAATTTTTTCGTCAATTAGTTTTTTTTTTTTATATTGAGGGAAAAAAATGTTTGTTGTAAAATTTCAAATAAAAAAATATCAGCTAAAATAAGATTAATCAGTCTTTCAGGGTAGTCTAAAAAATCAAGAAATTTATAAGCTGACAACTTTGCATTTCATTTACAGTCGATTAAATAAAATTTTATTAATAAATACAGAAAATTTGGAAATTAAAATGTTGGAATATTTTTTTTTCGGGGTTTTTGGAGTCCCTTCAAAATTTGAGGCCATAGGCAAATAATTTGATGTACTTTGTAAATCTTGGTGTGAAGATGATCTTAAAAGATAGTTTAGCCTTCTTTTCTGATTAGTGTATCAGAAGTACTGATTCAATCAAATCATAGAACTGATTGAGAAATTATATACCAATTTACGAGTCATCTAAATATTGCGTTTGCTTGAAAAAGATGTGACCACGGATCATATAATTTAAGAGTGATGTATTTCTGTAGAAGCCTAGCAATCAAGTGACCGCTATATAGTAGCGTAGGCAAAATCTTGGTGTAAAGAAGATCTATTAGCTACCTGCTACCTTAGTAATAGTATAATAAATATGCGGCATTGAACTATTAATAGTTTAATCAAGATTCATAAAAGACGTCGTTGAAGATTTTTCTATCACGGTTTTTCATATATCTTATATAGTATCTCAAATAAACTCTTTCATCTTTAATGTTTAATTTTGCCTCAAGGTATGTATAAAATCAATAAAAAAATATATTTATACTTTTAAAACTAAATTTCTATTTAAACTTTTAGTATTTAAATTTCTGTACCAAAAAAAAAGTAGTTAAGTGTAAAAATATTTTTTTTGTTAAGGAAATTAAGATATTAATCATTTATTGATTTTGCAATTATTTTCAAAATTCAGATACATTTTAATATTTAATTTTATGGTTTTATTTTTCTTAGCAGACCTATAAGGAATTTTATTATTCAATTTAATTCTATATACTTGAATAATATTTTACATAGAAAACGATACTTTTTTTTTCTTCCAATAAGAATTGAGGAAAAAATGTTAAAAAATCATTTTCATTACATAAAAAAAATATTTAACATCAAAAATGATTATAAGAAATATGACATCAACACAATTTTTATTTATTTTCATGATTTTTTTTCAATTTTTAGAAAGTGTGGAAATGTGGAAATGATAGAATTAAATGTAGAAGATTAAAAAAAAATATGAAATCAATAATTTTATTGTGAAATTTAAAATAACAATATATTTATTTTTGAAGCAGAAGAAATTTGTATTGTTGGACCGTTAATAATTTTTGATGAAGACAAATTGCTTCGATCATAATCCTAACTTAATCTAAGAGAAAATATTCATTTTTTTTTGGTAGATACAAAAAAAGGTCATTTAAGATATACAATTGAATAAACTAAAATTTAAAATTCAGTTTTATTTTTGTTATTACTTTAGATTTCTTTAATAATGTATTTTTTGTCACATGGTAGATATTTTCTTTTTATGTTCAATTTTCCTAAAATTTTCAGATAATTTTTAGAATAAGTTATTATGTTTATATATTTGATAAATCTACTGCTTTATCACTTGCAATGAATAATTGCGTGTATCGGGGAATTCGTAACGTCTTTCAAAACGTTTCGAATTAGATTTACGTTCGATTGAAAACGATCTATCAGGAAAAACGAACGTAAACGTTAACTGTATTGCCATTGGGGCTCTAATAAATTGGTATTTTCACAAATTAATAAATCAGCTCCTATAGGTTATTTTGAAATATTTTTCAAAATATATTTATTTTTAAGATATTTGTATATAATTGGAAAAATTTTAAAAATAAATTGTAATTTATATAAGTATTGGTACAAAATAATGTCAACTACAGAATTATATTATAGTAGCAGCAGCAGTGAAGAAAAAGAATGTACAAATTTTATGACTGAAAAAGAAGATGCTAAGAGATTCACCAAATCCTCTGCAATTGCCTAACAGAATTATTTTGGTAGCTTTACAAAAAAGGAGTTTGTATAGCTTTACAAAATTGTTTCATCTATCTAAGGAAGCATTTGTACATGTATTTGAAGAAATAAATGATAAGTATAGACTGACAATTCGAAGCTCATCTTTACTCAATATTTTAAAATTTGCAGCTGCTCTAAGATTTTTGGGTGAAGGATCAGCAAAGTGTTGGACTTATTTATCTTATGATGAAAAAATTAAGATTAAGTTTTTTGAGAAATATTCATTTCCGGGAATCACTGGATGTGTAGATGGTACACATATAAAAATTATTAGACCGCAACCAACTGAACATCTTTTTTTTAGTCGGAAAGGATATCATACAATTAATGCAATGATGGTAAGAAATAATTTTCAAAATTGTATAATATTGATATTTTTTTTAGGTATGCGACCATGAAATGAAAATAAGATGTATTGATGCATGTTACGGTGGGGCATCACATGATTCATTTATTTGGAGCATGTCTGACCACAAACAACATTTATCTCAAAATTGGCAAAATGGTGATTGGTTATTAGCAAAGTTGGTTATTAGGTAAATTCATATTAAGTTAATAATAAATTATTAATAAGTAAACTAAATGTAATATTAAATTAATTAATATTAATTCAAGGTGGTAGTGGATATGCGTTGCAGCCATGGCTCTAAACACCTTATAGAGCTGCTTGTGATGGTACACCGCAATCAAATTTAATCGGGTCCATTCTAAATGCCGCAACATTGTTGAAAGAACAATTGGTGTAGTAAAGGGCAGATTTAGATGTATTTTAGGCGAAAGAGGTCTACACTACACACCGGCGAAGGCAATACAAATTACAAATGCTGGCAGTGCTTTGCATAACATTTGTATTACATATAAGGTTCCAGAATTATAATACGAAAGTGCACGAGATATAGATCAAGATAATTATGAGCCCGATGATAACAGCGTAACTACAGATTTACAAAATATTGCACAAGAAGTTAGAGAAAAAAAAAAAAAACCAAAAAGTAGTGTTAAAATTCAAATAAATGCTATAATAAAAGATAAATATGGAAACTTATGTTTCAGAAAATTAAATTAAAAATATTTTAGCATCATAAATTTCATCTGTCTCCTCTCTATTGATTAATGTGGCTTCTAAATTTTCTTTTAATTTAAATTCTTGAATAGCTAATATTTTATTTTTAATTTCTAATTTTGCTACTAATAATTTATCATTAGTAAAACATTGTTTTTGTAGCATGTTGAATTTTTTTCCTTTTAATTCTAACACTTTTCTTTGGATTTCATTGGATAATTTTAATTGCTCCAACTTTTCATTTTCAATTTCAATAATTTTTGTTAATTTTTCGCTAACCATTTCATTAAAAGAACTTTGCATTTCAATTTGATGTTGTAGTAAAATTTCTCTATGTTCAGTTTTCATGTTGCTTTGATTTCTGGGTGGATTTTGTTTTGATTTTTTAGGTGGTGGTTGATTTTCATTTTCATTATCATCCATATCAATAGTTTCTATAAAATTAGAGGTGTAGTGGTTTTCCCATTCTCTGTCGACATTTTCTTTATTACAAATTCTATTAGGGTCCTCCAATTTTTTTGCTATTAGGCTGCTGCAACAGCCGATGTTAAATCCAGAAATACAATGGTCGACATTTCCTGAGGAGTGTATGAAACCTGTTTATTACATCCCCCACCAGTTCCACATAATTCTAACTTGTTTTTTCTCATTTTTTTTATAGAATATTCTTTTATCCATACATTGAAATTATGATATTTTATCATATCTAAATGCTATGTAAACTATTCACATTCTTTTATATTCTTTTCTCAAATCTCTATAGCAGTGTTTGCGGTGTCGATATTAATAGTTGCTTCTTACTTTCACAAATTCAAATCTGACATTTTGTAAACTATAAAATATTTGGTACAGAATATTTAATTTTCATAATACATAATTACACAATCTTATTATATTTATTTCAAAACATCTTTGAGGTGTGAAAATAATATGTTTTGCAACATTTTTTCACAGACTATCTTTCTAACAGCTTACCTTTTTTTATTATTAAAAAGAACAACCTTTATTAGTGAAACTCCCCAGTTAATAATCTAGTACTTTTCGACACTTATTGTCTAGAGATTTTTAAGCTTATTATAACTAAACCTGAACCTGACTATATATGACTTATAATATGTTAAAGATGTTATGTTTTCTATTTCCACAATGTACAAAAATAATTTTAATAAACTTTAAGAAATTTTTTAGTAAACAAACAAATCAAAAATAGAAAAATTTGAAATTTTTGCAGAAAGTTTTTAGCTTAAAATATAAAACGGACATTATTGTTTGTAAAGTTTTTTTTTACAATTTTTATACTAAATTTTCCAGGAAAAAAAAACAGAAGTTTTAGATTTAAAATATAAAAGTTTTTGGACAAACAAGAAACTTTTTTTTATGTTATTTAAAAATAAAAAATAATTTTACATATAAATTTATACTTTGAATTTAAGTTTTTATAAAGAATACAAACCGTCAAACTTTAATTGAATTTTACATCTCATGTCACCCCATACCGCATTAAGAAGGAATGGGACAACAAGGTAATAGCAATATGTAGGGATGGGTCAAAGGCATCGAGCGGTACAGGTTGAAGTATCTATTCAGAGGTACTAAACAAAGATGAATCAGTGAGGCTAATTTTGCTATATCTAGTGGAACCTCCGCCTGAAAAGTTTTGGCTATTGCAAGAGCAGCTGAACTGGCGTCAGCTAAGGTTGTATCACAAGAATATATAATTGTTCATGTTAACAGACACGCAGCGATCAAGGCGGTAGAATCAAATGTTATCAAATCGAGCCTGGTTAATAGCTGCCGCATCGAGGGTAATGGGCAGGCAGCGAGGATTGTTAGGACCAGCCTTAGAGGATATAAGGCATATGCTCTATGATTGCGCTATTGTCACCAGTGGTAGACTTGGAATATTAGGTAGTCATCGGTTTAATGGATTAGAAGAAAAAATTCCAATTATGGAAATCTAGAGGTTTTTAAGGGAGGCGGCTTAGATATGCGAATACATAAGGTGAGTTGTTTTTAATAAGCTGATACAAATATGCCAAATAATGGTTTAGCGTCTGATTGTGACTGACTAAAATTCAATTTTCTCATAAGATATATTTTCTTAGCGAGCAAAAACATTTTTAACTTTGTTTAATTTAAAAAGTGGATAAGTCTAGATTTGATATGAAACTCCATTTAAAAAGAAAATTTAAACAATTCGTATAATTTAACGAAGAAAAATATAAAATAAGTATCGTTCTTCTTCTCAAAAATTAATCAAAAACTATAAACATCACATAATGAATGCACTGCAATTGTTTTTAGCTTTCTATGTTTAAACTGTTGAAGTTAAACGGTGTTGAATTGTATGTTTAAATTTCAACTTCTGGTAGTATTATTACTTCTTCTTAGATTCATCTTTCACAATATCCCAAAAATTTTCTATCGGAAACAAATCTTGTATTTTTTGTGGACAATTAGTAAGGAGAAGATACTTTTTTTGTACCAATTTTAACTAATATTCGAATGTTACTTGCAGAGCACAATAATTTTTATCGTTAATATATTTATTACCTGACTGGAATTTCTACATTTTCAATTTTCCTATAAAATTAAAAGTCGGAAATATCGAAAATAATTGAAACAAATAATTGTCTATAATTTAATTGCCAGAAAATTAAAAATTAATTACGTCTGTAAATTTTCCATTGAAGACGAATTATTACCTTAATTCCAATTATTATCTTTTAATCAAAATGAGATAAAATGTAACTTTTCGATTTCTATTTTTAAGTCTTTATGTATATTTTTTATGTCTGGATATTTATGTATATTTTGTTTCCAAATTTCCAATGGATTTCATTTAAAATACTAAGAAACCATAGTAAGTTTTTCAGTACAAAATTTTATATTTTTCTTCATTTGATAAAATAAATCGATTAAAAAATTTAAATTTCATTTGATACTTAAGTATTCATTAAATTCATAAACACGTAAAATATATATACGTACATATATTTCAATTTTAAAATTGTAGAATTTCCTTTTAATATTATTTATTAGTTGATTTTATATTCAAATAAATGTCACTATAGTTTTGATATTGATATTAATATTTAATTGCACTAAACCACAACCATTTATCAAATTCAAACAAAAACTCATTTATATTTATGTGAAAAAAAATTATGAGAAAAATATTAAGAAATATTGTGGATGTCTGTACGTTTGTCTAACAGTCAAAATATTTAAAATTTTACTCGAAAATGTAAGACAAATGCAATTTGTACAGTGATACAAATTATCATTAAAATCTGTTTTAACAATAAATTACAATTATAAAATTTATTAAAAAAAAATTAATTAATTTTATTTCTGGTAACCATAATAAATTGTTAATTGAATTCATTTAAATGAAAATCTAGTAATTAGTTCAGTTTAAATTCGAAATTAAATTTTTCTTCTAAAAATATTTCACTTAATTTTCTTTTGGTAGTTCCAAATTTTTGAAAACTTTATGATACAAGCGCAACAACCTAAAAATTTCCTGGAAAGAAATATGAAAAATCCCTGGATAAAATTAATTTATTACTTTTTAAACGAAAATACACAAAGTTTTCGTATTGCAAAATATTCAGTTGGAACAGAATTTTTATATCAGACCTAAGTAATAATTATTTATTATACTATAATATTAAAATCTAGTTAAACTTTTACAAAAAAACCCTTTTTATTTTTGCAACATTTTATTTTAAATTTTATTCAATTAAATCCTGAATACTACTACATTTATATAAGAATTTTTATGACAATGTTCGTTTTTGGATGATGTTGAACAGAAAAGGGAAGTTATAAAAACATTTTACACAATGTATAAGGATTATAATTTAATGTCAAACTTCTGGTAAATCATTTTTATATTTTATAGTTTTTCTGCATAGAAAAATAAGTAACATTACAAAATTTTGAATGTATACTTACTATTTAGTTCCTTATGGTTATATGCAAACGAATACAAGTGTTTCAGAAGTTCGTAAAAACAATTTTATAGATAATTTCAAAAAAAAAATCGGTTTAAAAAATCCCGAAATAATAATTTTATATTACGTAAATCAAATTTTAATAATACACCAAATAAACATCCAAAAGTACGAAAACCAGCATGTAGGTCTTAAATTTATTTTACATAAATGATGATTGAAACGAAACCGCAAATTGAAATTATATTAATTTTTTTTTAATATGGTTTAAAAAAACGTCAACCGCTATAATACAAAACTACGATTTTCTAATAGGGTTTATTTCTAATCCAATCTAAGTATTTGGAGGAATTTTTAAAGTTGAAATTTCCGTCACATAATCGTAATCTCATAAAATAATTTTTATAGTTAAATATTTTTAGTTGAAAATAGAATGCATTTATAATAAAAATTTACATTTTTATATTCAATTTAAAATAAAATAAAGTTTACGGAAATTAAAAACTTTTTTTTTATCCCAGGTGTTAAAACTTAAATGATAATTTTGTTTTTTAATCTAAAAAGGTATTCATTTTTATAAATTAAACTAATATTTGAACAATTTTGAAATATGTATAGACAAATAATTGAAGTAATTTTAATTGGGTTTTTAAAATTAATATTCACAAAATTACTATTGAAGATGAATATTTATAATCTTTAAATATTTTTATTCTTCACTTATAATTTTCATCAAATACCAAAAGTATTACCAACTTACTATGCTGTGGTGCAGCATGTTTTGGATCGATTTCAGTCCGAGATGTTGGCTACTAAGTTTACTCAGCTTTATATGAATTAGAAAGATTGCTAATGATTGAGGCCATCTCCTAAAGAATCGAAAACAAACGTTAGTATAACTACTTGCAATTAAAGGTCTCTTTACTATAAAGACACATGGTTCCGAATCCTTATAAAATTAGTAAGACCAAATTGCAAAAATATTACGAAACTTCAAATTCAGAAAATATGATATCATGAAACTGAAAAAATTGTAAATATTAATTAAATTTTTATTTATTTATTTAATTTTTTTATTTAAAATAATTTTATATTTAACCCTTTAAGGTTTTTTTTAATTATTAATAACATTTTTGTTCAAATTATAGTTCATAAGATGTATTTTATTTTGATTATTTTTAAATTTATTAGTACACATTAGTTATCTATTTAATTTAATAAACCTTCCATAAATTTAGTAAAATTGCACAGAATTATGAAAATTTTCTTATTTATTATTTCCCTGCAAATGGAAAATTTTTCATTATTAGAATATAAAAAATATTTAATATATTTTTTTTTTAATCACAAAATATGTCCTTAAAAATTAATTAATTATAAATAATAATAATAATAAATAAAATTTAATTTCTAATTAATAAAAAAAATATAATTAATATTAGACTAACGATTTAGGAAGGGCAAACATTTTTTAATTTGGTTGCCTAACAATAGATACTTTTAATGTAATTTTATTTTATTATTTTTAATCATTTCAATTAACATAAATAAAAATTAAATTATTTATATTAAATATACTAAATTTATTTAAAAATATATTACGTAAATATTACTACGAAAAAATTATCTAGCTACGTAAAAATGTATATATGCATACTTTTACGGGTTTAAATATGCACTGTTTTTAAAAATCAGGTAATAAAAAATTATTCACAAATATAAGACTCATACACAAACAAATGTGTTTTTTTTTTGTTTGTATTAGTTCGGTGTGTTAGACAGTATAGGTGTTATTTAAATACAAATTTTTATAAAATCTTATGGTAAGCAATATTTCGGTGAGAAAGGAAATTAGCAGATGGAAACTATAAAATACATTTTGAAAATTGGGTGAATCGGGAAAAAAATGTGCGTTCTTTCGCTGTATGTGAATAGGTGTAAATATTGTGTATTGTACAATATTATTGTATGAGAGTTTAATGATCAAGTTTTATTTCTATTTATATTATTGGTCATGCGTCAAAATGTTGCTGAGATATTGGCTTTTGTTTTTGTTGCTAGCCACAAATTATATATATTTTAGAAAAAAACGTGACTTTTTAAAGCTTTTATTTTATATTTCTATAAATTTTGGCGGGTAAAAAAAAATTTAATTTAAATATTTTAACAAAATCAATAAGATAAAATTGGATTGTGCTGGAATTTAATTAGTGGATAAAGATGTTAAGTGACATTTTCATTTTGAGTAAATGAAGATTAAAGTTCCCAGTTTTTACTACAAGTACTAAAAATTAGCGAAAATATGTGAAAACTTAAAGTTGAAAATACAGTTTGTTAAAAAATTAATTCAGCCTACATGACAATTATCAGAATAATGTTCTGATCAAGTGGCTGCAAAATTGTTGGTGGGTTAGAAGAAGGTTATGATGAAATCACCAGTAATTAAAATTGATGTTGCATTGCCTATAAACAATAGTGCTTTAATCAGCTGAAATAATGTGCCAGAAAATTCATTCTATCACAACACATTATCTTCAACAACTGGTCGCCCAAATGATCTCCATAAAATTATTAGAGAAAAATTGAAGGATTACTTATAATTAAAAATTCGTATTTGTACTTCAAAAATTGATTATTTAATATTAATATAATTTTAACATTTAATGTGAACAAAAATAATGAAATCAATAAATACATATTTTTGATTAAGTATTTGCATTTTTATTCTTTATTGTTATATTTTTCTAACTCTTCAAAAGTTCTAATGATAAATTCAGCATTTAGCTTGTCAACTATATTATGTGGTAGCCTAGACAGCATTCCATCAAAATTTTCTAGCATTCAAAAATCCTGTAATGTTAGCTTACTAGCGGTTTGGGTATTTTTGCGGGATTCCACTAGTTCAGCTAAATTTTTATTCATATTTTCTGCGCATTCTGCAATAACATTCTCTTTGAGCTTTTTTTCACTGCTACTAACTATACCATTTTAGTTTCAAAATGAGAATAGTAAACTTCAAAGTGGAATAGTAAACTTCAATTTAAGAATAGTAAATTTCAATTTGAGAAATTTTATTTTGATTTAAAACAATTAATTTTGATACAAAATATTTAAAATTCAATTTATTAATATTGTATATTAAGAGCCGCAGTAAATTTTCTTTAAATGCTTGCGATGCAATTGGCACATATTGTTGGTGTAATTGTCTGCAGACCTTCTTCCATAACGCTTTCTATTCAAACACACGTGAACAATTGCAATTCTGCTGTTTAATTTAAACAATTTGTAGAAAATCAGACTTACAATTCTCATATTGAAATTTACTATTTTAATATTTAAGTTTACTATTCCACTTTGAAGTTTACTATTCTCATTTTGAAACTAAAATGGTATACATCTGTTGCAAAGATATTTTAATACTAATTTATATTAAGTTTTTAAAAATATATCTACATAAGAATAGTTAGAAGTTGAAGGAAGATTCATTTATAACTCCATTTATTTCTGAAACTGTAGTTTCAGATGCAGAGATTGTCCTAACAAAAAGTATTAAAACTTTCATGGAAATACAATATTTACCGTCGCCTGTTTTGTCCGATAGTGGATTTATAAATGACATACAGCTATTGAATTCTCAGTAAATATTCTCATCCAATATTGGGTCATCCTCAGTTATACCATCCTCAAGAGCATGACTACCAGATTTTAATTTGGCTTTGTACCTAATTCGATAACGCATGCCGTCACGCAAATTTTTCCAAACTATTTTGCATTCACCAACTGAAAATATGGAAAATAGAAAGAAATTACATAATAATAATTAAAAGCATATAATTAAATTCATTAACTTTAATTAACCTGGTCTATTCATGGCTTCTCCAATTTGCTTCCACTGAGCAGCTACATAATGATTATTCCTATGGAATGTATTATCTAGGACCCATCCTAGGAACCTCACATTTTGCTCCTTTTACTTTTTGTGTTTGTTTTCCACAAATTTTTTCAATATATTTGCACTTCGAAACTTTGTAAATAAAAAAATCGAAAAACACAAATGTTAAATTTGTATGAAAATTTCATTACACGATGGGTAGCATACTAAGCTTTATTAATATAAAATTTAAGCTTATCTGATTCATTTACTTGTCTTGAAGTTACGATTAGCATGATATCCGCCAATAACATTTTTTCATGACCTTTTTTAGAACTTTTTCAAGATAGTTTTCACGAGCGTGGAAAACTTCATTGCACGACAGTGGTATACTAAACTTTTTTTTTGTTATATCATTATTTTAGGTCTCGAATGGTTAATGTCATTGTCAACCAGATAAACAGAACCCGTAGACTAAGGAATCAACTAATTGCCAATTATTCTGAAAATAAATTTGAGTAAGTACACTAAAACACTATATGAAATTTGTATTCTAATATTCTTTTTCATAACAAATTAATCCTAATGTTGAAACATTCTTCAAATTCTATTTTAGTATCCAAACTGTACAAAATTATATGTTCAAGTTCAGCTAACCCAACAAATATCATTTCAATACAGCATACTTGTAGTACCTACATTTAATCATTTATCTTCCAAATATTAAATCTTTTCAAAAATTGTTGATGGTTTTCACTTTACTGCACGCGCACAACACAACTCAAACTACACGAACTGTAATTTTTTGTGTTGATTTTTTTGTTAATCCTTTTTCTTTTCTTTTTTTTTTTTTTTGAAAAAAAACAAATCCTTTTTTTTTAACATTGAAAAAAAAAAAAACACATACATACAACAAACAATGAAATGCAAAAACTAAATCTGGATTATCTAGTGAGCTTTTTAAATAAGGGAAAAAAAATTAATTTGTCTCATGACTAAAATTAATTTATTTTAGATTTTATCTTTCAAAACAATAAAATTATTTTTAAGATTAAAGAAAAAACACTTTTACATTAAAAAAAAATTAGGTTAATTGTGAAGAAAAGCTTAATTAAAAAATAATTATCCGTATTTAAATTATTTTTCAATTTCAATTACTTAGAACATTTATATTTATCAAAAATATTTAATTAATTTTTGTGAAATTAAGTGACGTAAAAATTCGCAAAACGCAACTTTTCTGAATCGTTTTTTAGAAAATGTTGCTATAATTAAATTTTGTTGCAAATATCGAATTTGGGATATCATTTATTTTAAAAACGAGTATCTCTTACTTACTTGAAAAATATTGTTTATATATTACAAAATTAACAATTAATCAATAACTTAGTCCAACAAATAACGTTTAATAAAAATGAATAACAATTATAAATGGAATAACAACTAGAAACTTCTTGTTTACTGATTATACAATTTTTGATTAAGTGGCTTTTCTCTTATTCTTCTTAGAAATAAAAATTCTTCTAGTGTTAAGCAAGTTTCGGCCCAGTCGACAACATTATTCATATTTTGTACTACATCATCAATGATGGTTGGTATTTCTATATTTTCACCGTATTCAGTGTCGTTATTTTCATTAATAATGTCAATAAGATTGTCAGTAATATCTTGCCTTGCCTTTCTTCTGCTCCGTCAGCCCATTCCATAATTTCATTATCAGAGATACTTGTGGTGGGCCACTCATAGCTCAACTATAAAGTTGAGCTAATGGAATATTGTCGTTAATATGAAAATGGTTAAATGGTTAGTTTAGATTTAGCTCGTCTGTTGCACCAAGCAAAGGCACTCCATGCTTCAGTTATCATAAATATAACATTTTTAAGTAAAATATTTTTTTAATTTCTCACCAATATTTTCTCCATCCCTCATCAATATTTCATGGAGGAGACTTTTACGATAAATTTGCTTCGTTGTCTTTAATATGTTCTGATCCAGAGGCTGAATAAGAGCTGTGGTATTTGGTGGAAAAAAATACGAAATTATCACCATCATCAGTTCTCAGTTCAGTTTCTGTCAAATGGCATGTAGCATTATCTAATAAAAGAATGGCTTTTTGTGGCAAATTTTTGTAACTTAATTTTTTCTTCACCATTGGAACGAAAACGTTAAAGAAACATTCTTTGAACAAACTTTTAGTTTGCCAAGCATTTTTGGGCGAACATTTTTGGGATTTTTTGCCTTTCCTATAACCATTAGCGGCAACTTATGTTGACCAGTTGAATTCGCACAAGGCATTATAGTTAAACGTTCTTTAGAAATTTTTCGTCCTGGAGCATTTTTTTCATGAGTCGCAACGCAACTAATGTTTTGTCATTTAAATTTTTGAAGACTAAGGCGGTTTTGTCGGCGTTATAAATCTGCTCTGGACATAAATTAAAGTCAATGTTTTTTTTTAAAGTTTTCGATGAATGCAGGAATTACCGAATCATTTGAAGAGAGCTTTTCACCACATATCTTCAAAGATCGAATACAATGACGCTTTTTAAAATTTTGAACCTATCCAAGACTACCTTCAAAAGGAATTTCTGAATTTAAGTGCAAGTGGAACTCGAGTGCTTTTACTTGTAAAATTTCGTTGGTAATAATGTCATTCTTTAGTCGCTCGTTGATAAATCAATCATACAAAGCCTTTTCCACTTCTGGCACACCAATTTTTTTTAATCATTTAAATATTTTTTAGTGGAATAATGCTACTTTGCGCGAAATCCTTTATATTTTCTTTATTTTGTTTATTCTCGCGAAGCACATTAATGTTGTAAATTTTACAAATATCCGTAGGGTTTTCTCCATTCTGTAGTTTCTTTAAAATATCAATTTTTTGTTGAAAATTAATTTTATTTCCTATTTGTTGTTTTTTATAAATAATATTACATATTTGAGGTAAAAAAAGTTGTTATTTAAACGGTTGCTTTATTCAAATAGTTGCTATTTACGAAGTTGTTTTTTGCGAATTTTTACTGTATTTGCTACTCAATTTTGTAGAAAAAATTTAAATAAACTGTTACTTCCAATAACTTTATAATTTCGGGCAACTGCTACTTCTGACCCATACCAAACAAAATTAATTCTAAATTTCCATTTTTTTTATACAAAGCATAAATATGTAATTTGAATTAAAAAGTTTTACAAATTAAGTCATCTGAAATGCAAAGAGAATACAGACCCACCACTTAAAAATTACCTTTTTTTTTTAGATTTTCCAAATAAAAAAAGAACAAATTTAAAATTTTCCCAATCTAAATTAAAACAAAAAAATAAATTCAAATATTTTTTTATTAGTCACTAAGAAACATATTTAATAATTAAATTTATATTAATTATATTTTTAAATTCCACGTGAAAAAATAAATATTTTCCGTCGGTTTTTTTTCCATTTTTTTTTTTTTTGTGGTCGCACACAAAAATATTTTTATTTTCCGATAACAAAATTTTATATAAAAAATTTTCATCTGTCAAAAAAATTTATTAATTAATTACACTCATCCCTCGCTTTACGGAAACTCGATTTACGGAATTTCGCTATAACGGAATTGAAAAATTAATTCTTGGTTTCTGTTTACGGAAAGAAATTTCGATTTACGGAAAATATTAAGCTGACCTAGTAGGCCTTGCATTTTACAATATTTCAGTTTTTTTTTTTTTTTTGGATTTCCAGAATGATAACTAAACAAACAACGACCGATTTACGGAAAATAAAAAATTTGCATACACATTTGTACATAGTTTCAAACATTTTAAAAAAACTCGATTTACGGAATTTCGATTTACGGACAACTTTTCAGGAACGGATTGTTTCCGTAAAGCGAGGGATGAGTGTATTTATACTTTGGTTAGAGAAATTTTAATTAAAAGATTTACTAAACAATATATTCTACGAATTTACTAAATATTATAATTTTGTTGATATAAAACGTTTAGAATTATGTTTAGAATTTTAAAAATTAGCAAAAAGAAACTTTATTTCTGAGCTTTTTTTTAAATTTTTTAAATTTTAATAAAATAAATATTTTACAATGAAATTATTTTTAATTAAAGATTATTTGTTTTTAATTTGTGAATTATACATTAATTTATAATTAAAAAAAAATTATATGGTTTTTGGATTTTAATCTATCAAATTTAATCCTGTGCATAAATTAACTACATAAAACAAAATATTTTAATAATTCGATAATATGTAAATTTTAAAATCCGCTTGTTTTTAATCATTTGAAAGATTTCTGAAATTTAAATCCTTTAGTAATCAAATTAGTATTATCGCTGGACTAGATCTGTGACACAAAAATGTAAAAATTAAATTTTTTTTTTCGGCTTAGAGATGGAAATAAAATAAAAAATGAATAATTATAGATTTTTTAAATCTGAAATTCAATAATAATATTTTTTTTTTTTGACTAATTATTTTCACAAATTTCCTACGAAATGTATTTAATTTTAACAGGAAACTAGAAACGTTTTACGTAAAATTACTTAAAGTTTACATAAATTTGACGTAAAAAGTTTTACGTAAAATTACTTAAAGTTTACATAAGTTTACAGAAGTTTTTTATGTTTCGCCGAGTGAGTAAGTGGCCATATTATGTTGGTCAATTGAGTTTTATTATTTTATTAAAACAATTAATAAAAAAATGGCTATATTCTCTTGTTTGCTTGAAATGTAAGTAATTTAGTATAAGTGATATTTTCCACTTATACTAAATTTTTCACTTATAAGTTGTTGTATACGGCTTACGTCATATTTTTAAAAATCTGCGTTGTTGAGCGCGGATCCTGGAAACTTAAAAATTTTGTGAGAAACAATCACTTTTACATCTATACTGAAAATTTTCAAGGCCTAACTTTTTCTTCCTAGGCACTGTCAAACCTTTAAAATCGTAATTAAATGCTAAACGGCATAACATACGGTATGCTGATGGAGGGGCTTCCCGTATGTCGAGTAGGATTTATCAATTCAAATTTTAGTTAGTTAGTCAAATCAAAAAGTGAAATCCTGTTTTTGAACATAAAGTAAAATAATTGTAAGTGAAATTAATAACAATTTAGAATTCTAGAACAATATTCTTATAGCTAAAAAACTTAATTCATACTCGTAATACATATTTTACAATTTGACTAGCAATTTCACAATATTTTATACCTACTTTGCCTACGTCAGTTTTGTTACGGTTATATACACATCAATATTAAAATATAATCGGATATTTAAAATATGAAATATTGATTTTCTTGTCAAATATAAGGATTAATAAATTATGCTTTATTATAAGATATTAACGAAATTTCGAACAAAATATATAAAATTGCTAGTCTAGGTATAAACGATAATTTAATAAAGTTTTCCATTTCAAATAATTTGAATAATTAAATTATTATAATACATATATGTACATATATAAATTTTGCTTATATTATCATTGCAATTCACTAGTAGCAATAAGAAATATTAGCATTACATATCATTAGGGACATAATAAAAAATATTAACATTGCATATCAATATGAGAACTTATATTTTATATATTATATTTTACTTATATATTTATGTAAATTACATAAAAGATCGTAATTTCGAATTTACAACAAAAAAAAGAGCAGTCATATAAAAATATGCTAAGAATTACAATTCAGGTCATTAAAAAAATATTAAAGTTATAATAATAATAAAAAAAAACATTTTTGATTAGAAATTTAAAATTTCTTTATGAATGAATTTTATTCTGGGTTGCATGTTAAGACACTTAAAAGTTGTTTTTTTTTTATGTAGAAAATAAAGCTATAAATCGTGAATCTTTGAAAAATAAAATGAAAGCATATCCGTTTAACATAAATTTATTTATTTTGATAAAGTAAAATATTGCATTGAAAGAAAACTTTATGTGAAATTTTTCTTCAGTTTGTATAATTAAAAAAAAAACTAACTTGTTATTAGTAACTGTTTAAATGAAATATATATTAAAAATTAAAATAATATATGTACACTTCACTAGATTACTTCAATTAAACTAAATCGTTAACTAGCATGCAACAATCCAGGTAAAGTACTACAAGCTATATCACGAAAATAATCGATTTAAACATGAATTTTTCCATTAAAAATTTTAAATTATACTGTAAAGTATTTTTTGCAAAACATATTCTTCAAAATTTTTAAGTTTATTTTCGAATAATTTGAAATATAATAAATTATACCGAAATATATTAAAAAAGGATATAATTTTCTGTAGTAAAGAAATTGTTAGTATACATTGTAACGTAATCATTTCCGGTGCAAACTTTAAAACACTAATTTGATCAAAAAATTTTGTTTGAGAGGTTATAGATACATTATTTAAGACGCAATAGACTGCATCAGGAATGTGATACTTTTAAAGATATTTTCAAAAAAGTAAAAAATATTATATTGATTCTAGTGGACGAATTTCTACCGAGAAATGCATTAGCAATAAGCTGATTTCAAATAAATGTTATCCTCTATAATATTTAGAAATCTTAAATAATGTATTGTATTTTAAGGTTGAGGAATTAATATGTAAAAACGCAGAGATAAATAAATGCCACTACAAAAAAAAAAACAAATTTTAATAAAACTTTAATCGGTTCACGAAATATTTCATAAATTTTGGTATATATAGATAGAAGTCAATTTCGAAAATATCCATTTAATTGAAAAGCTGTCAACTGGTAAAAAAAGAGAAAAAATAAATTCTTTGAAAATCATTTTACAGTACACATAAAAATCAATTATTTAAGATTATGATACAAAAAATGGTCAGACAAAGAAAAATTTTTTTTACTATTCATGTTGCTCCATTTTCTTCATCCTCTTTTTTTAAGCATTGAAAAACAATAACATATTTACATATACTGCCACAAAAAAGAAACAATTTGGAAAAGTCTTAGGAAATAATTTTTCTTATATTTTATTGTTTATGACAAAACAAAAGTTTTAATTTTATGATAATTTTACATAAAATTTTTCCATTAATCATTTTTTTTTTCCAAAAATTATTATATTTCTGCAAATAATAAATTATTACTTTAAAGATTGAAAAGTTATAATACACAAAATCCATAAATTTCCATAAATTTATTTCGAGAAATTCTTGTATAGCAATGTAATATTTCTTATAAGAATAAGATTTCGATTTGTACCTTTGAAATATTAAATATTCTATCCTAGAAAACATACAGGAAAAAATCGAATTGAAATTCTCTGACCAATTTAAAAAATATATAAATTTACATTTTTCCAGAAAATATCCTTTCTTCAATATATTTTATTTTTAGGATTTGGAACATTGCAGACAATGAATTACCACAAACTTCCCGGTTGAGTTTTAGATTCATAGCCAAATATTGAGAATATTTTCCCTTAATTGCGACCAGAGCACACAGACTTATACATTGTGAATTTATTGTATTTCTGATTGCAAATCAAATGTGCAAATTTATTTGCTATTGAGAAAATATAATATTTTTTTAAATTGAATTCGATCAAGAAAAATAAATGATAAGAATGCAATATAAACTTATAAGAAAATAAATCATTTCCTTTTTTAAAATTATTTAGGACCTTTTAGTTTTTCTGACGAATTTCTTACATAAGTTTCTGAACTGAATGCATTTTCAAAAAAGCATAAGGATATTTGAAAGTTCTTAAAAGTTTGACATCAATAAAAGCATACAAGCAGATAATACGGCTTGAAAACATTAAGCTCGATGTTCTCAAGCAAAAACATTATCCTCAATGTCGTCAATCGAAAATATTCGACCCCGAAATTTATATAATGATAAAAATTTTCTAAAAGTACGACATTTATAGTAAACGAGATTTATTAGCAGTAAACAACTTGTAAGCAACGTAGTTTACTGCTCTTAAAAGTTTGTTTTTAAATATTCATTATTATTTTTAATTATTGTGAGTTTTAAATTATTATCATTTAATTCTGAAACTTGTGGAACAGAATCAATTTTATTTTTCACTTTTCAATTTTATTTTTCATGGTTCTTTCCTAGATTTATGTACAGCAGATAACAGAATTGTATTTTCACTTTTCAATTCATTTTTAGTTTTATTTTTTCCATTTTGACACATTTAACACTTGTTTTTTGTTCATCAGATTTTGACATGTTTTTTGATTGTCTTTTGAACGAATTTTTGGATTCATAAATATTATGTTTCTCCCCAGTTGTAATCATAATCACATTTTAATATTTAATTACATATTTAAGTTTTCAAAAATTTTAACACTATAAATATTTATTAATTTCTAATATAATATACAATCAACGTGACTAAATTAACGGAAGCTTCCACTTAGGCCAAAGGAATGATAAAAACTGTGATTTAAGCCTGAGTTTTTTTAAATGAAAAAAATTATTTTACAAGAAGCTGAAATATTCAAAAGACTAAAAGGCAAAAAATCAGCAGAGTATAAAGCTAAGAGGCAAAAGTCCACCAATAATAAATCCTCTGATGCTCTTTGATATATGTATTTAAGTCTGGGTTTTTTTAAATAAAAAAAATTAGGAGTATTTTATAAGAAACTAAAAAACCCAGCATAATATTAATATATCTCGCAGAAAGTAAATAAGTTCAGTTTGTTTCAGTTTAGATTAAAATTTTAAACAGTTTACAGATTAAAAATTAAACCATACAAATAGATTTTCTTTTTAAACCCAGTTTTGTTTTTCACAACTTTATCTCACATATTTATGTTAAATTAGAATTAGAATACAATACTGTTGTTATATTGGATATTTGACTAAAAACTGGAAAACTTCCTGGTAAAGATAATGAAACTAGTTCTAGTCTCGCAACAACTATGCCTACCTTATGTCTAACTGAAACAAAATCTAACTTCTAAAAGAAGCAAGTACGGTAAAGAATTTATAAAATATACCTTTCATAATCCTTTTCACCTTGCACAAAATCCAAATACCGGCAGAGATTAGATACAGAACATGATATGCGGCTGCAAATTGCCATAATGAATCTGAATTTTTATGATATTTGTAATGCAAAACAAGCTCAAACTAGTCACTGAGTCAATATTTTATTTATATATTCTTTATTTTTTTTTTAAGTATAATAAATGATATTTAATTTTACATTAAACACATTGTTTACTTCACGAAGAATTTTTGAAAATTCTTGGCGGTTCGTTATTAGCGGGAAGGGTTCCACAGATTGAGAAAGATTTGAAGGTGACTACTGTCCTAGAGGGTTATATATGATTTTTTCTTGTCTAGTCTAGATGAATAATCCACAGTTTTTTGGTTTCAATTTCAAGCATAGAATTTAAATTTTGCCAGCGAAGATAACATTGCATAAAGCTGCAGTAAAAAGATGGTCTGCGTGTAAAGCATAAATACTTTGTGGTTATTAAATAATAATTGAATTCGCTTTAATTAACAAAAGTTGTATTTTTCCGAAACTTCTGAATTTGTAGTTTAACCAATGTATAAAGCTTTCATTGAAGCTTTTGTGAAAAAGCATTATTCCATATTTAAATTCATTTGTATTTCTATTTGAAGGTTTACAACGGATTCAAGTTTTTTATAATTAAATTTTCACATTCCCTGCTTTTACACTTTTTGTGGAAACAGAAAATAATCAGAAATTTTCCAAATGGGAATTTTTTGCCATTCTAGATATCATTTTTTGTATTCTAATTTCCAAATACTATATTCAAGCTTTTAGGATTTACATATCAAGTTTTCATTCTATTCGACATAAAAGTATCATTGAATATCAAATTAGTTTGCGAGTGAACAAAAAGTTCCATTCCAACAAAATTCCCGTCAAAAACTAGAATAGGGCAATTTATTACAGTCAATAAGACCATCGCCGATTTAAGGGTACCTGTTGCAATTATAGGTTCTTCACTATAAAAAAGATGCTTAGAATCCATATAAAATTAGTAGGTCCGATTTAAAATAAAATTGTTAAGAAACTACAAGTACAGATAACTCTGCACTTGAGATCCTATGCTCCCCAGTGAAAAATGAAATATATTATTTGAGTTTTTCTCTAACTAAATCTAAGTTTCTATAAATATCATGGCACTTTCTATTTTTAAAGATTTGTGTGACATAAACTACAAAATTATTTAGAAATTAGTTGTTAGTTAGCATTTAATTATGAATAATGTTTAAAAAAATTAAAGTTGCCAGACGTTTTGGAAGGACTAATTTGTAAGTGCTCTTCAAATTAAATTCTATTTAGAATTCATTTGGTTTTGCTTCCCGTCACCAAAAATTTTCATCCAAACATATTTTTTACAATCGATATCCAAACAAATCATGGGATTATATAACAACTGCACAGGTGATGCCGCCAAAAAGTAGGAATTTCAAACGCAATGATAATTAGAAGCAAATTGAGCATAACGTGGGTAATATTTTTAGAATTACTCAATCATAATATAATTTTGTCAATTGTCATTGTCAAAAACATGACTCAAATAATTTTTTTTAAAAAAAACTGCTTTTTCGTGCAGCTTTAGACCGCCATCTTGTACAAATTTAATAAACTCCTTACACTAATAAAGATATTTTCTATAACAAATTTTGTGTGGTTGATTCAAAATGATTGCTGGTAACACTTAGTCGCGAACCACATAGTGGTTCCTTTCCGAAATTATTTAAATTTGCTACCTTTTAAAAACATAATTTCCTGCAAAGTAAAAGTGCAAAGTTTACTAAACTTTTGCACTTTGCATTTTATCACAAATTTTGAAAATTCCAAAGTTGTAAAGACTATTTTACCAATTAAAATAAGAACTTTGCACTTCATTTATAAATGTGTTTTCATACGGTTTCTAAAAAAAGTTTATTTCTCCCATTCATTCGACATCTTCACCACAACGAGATGTCGACCACAACGAGATGCAAAATACAGATTTATGACTTATGTGATAGAGAGGCAAGCACATCTGCTAAATTTTTGCCAATGTCGATTTTACGCTGAATTCGATATCTTCATTCAGCGGTGAAGACACCGATTTAAGTATGATTTTCATTGCAATGAAGCGTGAATATGTCCACCAGAACGAGATGCAAAATACAGTTTTATGACTTGTGTAATAGACAGACAAGCACATCTGCAAAATTTTTCAGACCCCAATTTTACGCTGAATTCGACATCTTTATCCAGCGGTACGCTGCATGAAGACACCGATTTATGGTAAGTATCTCGGGACGGGATACATATTCCTATAAAAAAGATTTGAATATCAAAATTATTTTTTATGGAATGAAATCTTTTTGTTTTTAATAACTATTAAAAAACTACATTTCACAGTTTACAAATGAAATTATTCAAATTACAAATATTTTATAGTTATAATTTTATTGTTAAATAAAAATTTTATAAATCAAAACATACTGAAAAATATATTATTTAAAACCATAATTTTTTAATATTACAAAATTTCATACTTTTTTAATATTACCAAATACATATTTTACACTAAAACATGATTTAAAGTGGTTTTTTTTTGTTTTAAAAATATAATATTCTCTAAAAAAGAATATGTTTTCATTTATTAATTTTTATGTGAAAATATGTCAAAAATTTTACTATAAAATTGCTATAAAATTTATGGTATCTTTTTCGTGCTATTTCTTTTCGTTTTACAATTATTTTTTTCTAGTGCTATCTTCTTTTAGTTGGCAAATTTGCAAATTTCTAGAGTTGGTTAATCGCATAGGCATGAGTAAGATCAAAATTTTTAATTTCATCTGATAAAAATATTTTTTGTAATAATAAACAAAAGAATGAGATTTTAAAAGAAATTTTACATTTTTTACATTAATAATACTTACACTCTAGATTTAGCACTAGACTAGTCCAACCAAATTTTAAACCTATTTTCGATTCTCAAATAGCCATAATCAAATCATGTTGTGACATACCAGTGTCATTAGCGAATTAATTATTATAATTTTTGAATTGTTCAATTATTTCATAAAATTACAGACTTGAAGAAGGCAAATTTGTTAAAAAGTTCTATTTCCTTTTGAACGGACATATCACATATCAATTCTATTTAGCACTATTTTTAGCATAATTTTAAATAATTTAGCAGTACTTTTTCATTTTCCGCTTCAAAATAAAATATTTTTCAGCAGAATGTGATTACACTGGTGGGGTTTCGTTTTTGTATTCTGTTGGAAGGAAAAATCATTATTTTCCTGGATAAAAAAAAACGTGAAAATTTTAATTTTTCAATTTTTCGCTTTTTATCAATTAAACAATAATTTAATAAATTGACTTCTTGAATTTTAGTGGAAAAATAAGAACTAAAACATCTAATTTTTGTTTTTGTTATATCAAGTCAACATAGAAATATTTGTTATAAAAATATTTGTTAAAATCTTATTCTTCTGTGTTTAGTGTTACGCAAACGGAAATAATTTCTATTAATAATTAAAAAAAGATATTCATTTTTTTAATTAATTTTAATTTATATTTTTTTTTTAAAATATGGAAATCAATAAAACAACAATAGGAATTGCAGCTGGCGTTGCTGGTACAATATTTTTGGGTTATTGTATTTATTTTGATAAAAAACGACGTAGTGATCCAGAATATAAAAAAAAAGTTCGAGATAGTAAGTAAAAATTATCGTCACATGCAATGTTTAAAAGATTTTCATGCAAGTATTTATGTGTTTTAGGGAGACGTCGTCAACGTAAAACTGGCGCTAGTACTAAAAGTGAAATGCCCAATTTAAATGATCATGAAGCAATTGAAAGGTATAGAAAAAAAAATATAATTTTATTAATGAAAAGAATAAAAATATTATAATTTTTTAGGTTATGTCATAATTTAATTGACATATTACCTTTTTAAATTTGTTATTTTCACATAAAATAGCTTTTCTGTAACATAATACAAAGTTGAATGAATTAAAACGATTATGTAATCACCATCGATTGTTGTGTTATCCTTTGTCGGCTTAACATTTTCTCCCCGAGGGGATTGGCGGGGTTAGATAAAATAAATTTAAAAAAATGTGTGTATCTAAAAGTAAATATGTACACATTTTCATTTTACTTTACTTTACTTTCAAGGTCACATTGAATGTAGATTTCCTTGAAAATTGTTTATTTATGAATTTGTGGTTATCCTTATTTTCATTTTGGCATATCTATATTTTATCAAAATTATTAATTTTCCAGTAAAAAAACTGCTAAAAATTTTTTTATTCATTTTAGAGAGTAGAAGATTTATGCTCTAAAAACTAGCCATTTATTAAATATAAATTGGAATTTGTTATTTATTTAATTGTGTGTAAATAAAATATTTGTCGTTCATAAACTTTTAAAAATTTGAATTAAAAATTATGAAAAATGAGCACGTAATGAAAAATATTATAAAAAATAATAACTAGAAAATTGGCAAAAGTCTACAATTCAACAATTTAATCTAATAATTTTTTATTTTGTTTTTAGATATTTCTTACAAGAAATTCAATTGGGTGAATCATTAATTGCAACTGGTGATTTTGAAAATGGTGTTGAACATTTAGCAAATGCAATTGTTGTTTGTGGTCAACCGACACGTCTTTTACAAATTTTACAAACATCATTGCCAGCCCAAGTTTTTGCAATGTTAATTCAAAAAATGCAAGAACTTGGTACACGAGCTGCTGCTGAAGATTCAAAAGGACCACGTTTAGTAGCTGTATCAGGTAATACACGTTCCAGTAATGGTGATGCAGGTGATGTTGTTGCTGGAATTGGTGGTTTAGGAGGTGTTGAAATAGGCGGTAATAATATTGATGATTTAGAGTAGTTACGTGTGGCTGGGAATGTTAAAATAACAAAAAAAAAAAACAAGACTTTTTTTGTGTTTCCTCAACATTTACAAAAACTTTGAATAATAAAAATAATTATATGAAATGAAAAAATACCTAAAATGAATAAAAAAAAATAAATTATATTAAAATTTTTACAAATGCATTACCAAAAAAAAAAAAAAAGGACTAGAAAATTTGAAATAGTTGATTATTTGAAACTAATTGAATAGTAATCTTCCCAAATAAAAAAGAAATATATTAAATTTTATTTTTGGTTAGCATATTATTTATTATGTTTTCAATAAAAATTAATGAAATTATGTTTCAATTTTTTTTCTAATTTTCGAAAAAACAATCATCAGTTTTTTTTTTCTATTATTAATTTTTATTATTATAATTTTTGTAAAAACATGGAAAATATTTTTATTTGTTAGTTATGAAATAATAAAAAATTATTTGCAGTTATTTTGTAGAAAAGGATATTCATGTATTTTATTTATTGTGTTTTTCATTTTTTTAAATACACCAAGGATCATAATTTCTAAATTTAATATTAAAGAAAATTCAACACAGATTTTTTCTATATATTTATAAAGCACAATTATTACGTTTTCAATTATCCAAAAATTTGCATATGAGGAAACATAAAACCGCATAAAATTAGAATCAATTTGTTATAAAAATTATAAACGTATTTTGCTATAAATATTATCATTGATTAAGAATAATACCAGATGTGGTTTTTCTATATACTTTTTTTTGTATATTTTTTTTTTTAGTAAAATTTAAATATTCTGGTTCGATTTAGTTGTATTGTGTCTCATCATACAATTCATATTTATTATAATTGTATTTGTGAATAATATGTTTTATACCTTAATTTTTTCCTTTCATAAATACTTATACCCGAGAATACAAAAGCAAATTATTTAACTCTATTTGCTGATGAGATAATTTTCATTTCTGTATTCGAATTTTTTTCCTTTGCATATGAATTTCCGAGAAGAGAATAACAAATCTTTATACCTGTACAAAGGCATTAATTTTATGTGTAAATATTGTTTTTGGTATATTATTTTCCTACCTGATTGTATTTACTAGTGAAGTATAAATATATAGAAATTATTATTATGGCAATGAACATAAACTTGTTTCAAAAATTATTTTTCTCTAATTTTTTTTTATTTTGGGAAATTATTAATAAATTAGTTAATTTTAAAAACAATTCTTCTCTATAACAGAATATTAAGTAAAGATAATCAGGTAGGAAAATACTATACCAAAAACAATATGTACACATAAAATTGGTGCCTTCGTACAGGTATAAAGATTGTTATTCTCTTCAGGGGTATTCATATGCAAAGGAAAAAAATACAGAAATGAAAATTATCTCATCAGCGAATACAGAAATGAAAATTATATCATCAGCAAATAGAGTTAAATAATTTGCTTTTGTATTCTCGGGTATTTATAAAAGGAAAAAATTAAGAAAATTGGTATAAAACATATTATTCACAAATACAATTATAATAAATAATAATTGTATGATGAGACACAATACAATTAAATCAAACCAGAATACTTAAATTTTTCAAAAAAAAAAAATGTACAAAAAAAGTATATAGAAAAAACACATCTGGTATTATTCTTAATTAATGGTATTAAACTGTACTATTCTGATTTTGAGTGACCAAAAGAAAACTTTATGCGAAATTTTTGGTGGTGGCATATTCGAAATTAATTTAATGTGAAAATTGTTGTTATAAAATTTAATATTTATAATATGTTAATTAGAGGGAAAACTTTAATTTAAAGCAAGTTATTATTTTAAAAACAATATAGTACTCTGGACTCTATCGCCTGAAAACTGGAATATGGAAGAAAATTCCTACTAAAGAAACAATTCCATTAGAAAACTAGAATAGATTTCAATATTTTTTAATCCTAAAGTGAATTTTGAATAAGTTTTCTTTTGCCCAAAATGGAAATTATTAAACTACTTTTTAAACATATTTTTTTTTTAATATAACAAAATAAGTTAATAATTATAAGATAAATATCAAAAAATAATCATTTTAAATAAAAATCTTGACAAGAAAACTTCGAAGATGTAATTTTGAAATTTGTAAAGCAAAAAACAACACAATACAAGGTTCAAGTGCGCTGAAACTACTCACTCAGTGAATCAGTTATTTTTTGCAATTTTATCATGTACTACGACAAAATGGAGATTTGAGTTTAAAATTTCATATTAGTACATAAAATATCTCTATTATTATTTATATTGATTGCATTTGATCTCAATTTTGTTTTATAGAACTTTGTTTAGAGAGTTTTTTAACAAAGGTAAATTCAGGAAACACAAGCTACAATAAATTTGAACGCAATCAGTTCTAAATTGTGTCGGTGACAAATATATAATATTAAATTTTCACATCTATTTAATATTTTCTACTAATGTATACTAAATTTAGATGCAAAATAAAAACTAAAATTTATTTCATTTTCTATTTGATGCCCTTAAAATGGTGTTTAATTGAAAAAGTCTCATTAAAATAATAACATATACAAAAAACATATAAAATTTTTTTAGAAATTATCAAAAGCAATAAGATAATTTTAAAACCAGACTAAACTAATGAACCAAAAATTTATACTAAAAAGAAAATGAAAATAAACCCAAATATAAAAAAAAATTCTATATTAATTTTCAAAATAATTAATTAAAATTATAAAACATTTTTTTATCTATTTTGCATTCATTTAATGATTTAATTTAGATTTAAGAATTATAAAACAAGTATTTTTATCAATTTAAATGTATCTTTATCTTAATTCGCGAAAATTCACAAAAAAAAAATTAATGCTTGCTAAAGAAATGCTTTTTTATTAATTTTTAAAAATATTGAAATAAAATTATTTCGTATTTTTTGTTTTATTAAAACACTTAAGTGTTCAAGAACCTTTAATAAAAGCAATAATAAATTAATGAAATTTATCTGTAAATTGCAAAAAAAGGTATAAAAATTAAGTAAATAACTAAATTGTTGTTAAATTTAATATTTTAAATGTCGTGCTAAAGGAAAATTTCTTTTTAATTATGTATTTTTGTTTGAAAAATTTAAGAAAACATTTTAATGATATGAAATTGATTATTAAACTAAATATATATGTGCATGTTTATTTTTAGAATATATTTAAATAAAAAAACCCTGGAAACAATAAAACAAAATTGGGAAAAATAGTTAAAAATTAGTTTAATTAAAATTTAATTATTTTCTAATAAAGGCCGCTTACCAAAAATAATTCTAATAAAGGTTGCTACAACGAAAATATTTACATATTTAATTTCAAGGAACATGAGACAAAAGATTAGCGGAAAAATGTGGGGTCTACCACGAAACCATTTGATCGAATATTATGCGGAAAATTAAAATGGAAGCCGCGTTGAATTGCTTTACTATGAAACTTGAAACTGAATTATTTCATATTAAATTTAACCTATCCACTATTATCAAAAAGCATTAGCACATACTCATTAGGCCCATTTACACTTGTTGCAGTAATTCTTGTTATTTTTTTTAATTAATATCTTATAATATTATCAATAATAGTTAAAACGCTGATCTTTCGAAGACTATTGCATAGTTAGATACATTGTCTGACTCAACCAATAAAATTGTTCAGGGCTCTCCTCACTCTGAAATCACAATTTTAATGTCCACAACCCAGACTTGCTTCGATATTGTAACCAGATGTCGAACTTTTTATGGAGCTACAACATCTCACACAACTAGTTACCAAGCCTACACGCGTTCGTGCTTATTCAGACTAAAGAGCATTCCTTTTAGACCTGTTTCTATCAACCCTTCCTGAATTTCTGTCAAATCTCTGTTAGGTAGTTGTGACCACTGCCTAATTAACGTAAATTTCTCAATTTATCCTCCGCCCGGTTAAAATGTTCCGCTAAAACGTAAAACCTGGGTTTTCAAGAAAGCCAGTAGGGACGGCTTAAATAAATTCTTTTATAATTTTGATTGGCCCTTGTGCTTCAATCATAATAAGGTAGATTTCTCTATAGCAGCGGTCACTCAAACCATATAACTGGGAATGGAGCTCTACATCTCCAGGACTATGAAGAATAACAGTTGGTTCAATAATACTTGCATAGAGGCACTTTTAAATAAAGAAAAGGCTTTCCGGATTTATCATGACAACGGAAGCCAATCTCATTATTCGAAACAAGCTAGAGATAAGTGTAAGCAAGTAACCAAACGATCGAGTCTGCCACACTGCTTTATTTAATAAACTAAAAGCTATCGGTGTTGAAGACACTTTCATTACGTGGATTGAAAATCCTTCATACAGGTCGTATTTGATTCACCTCTGACCTCTTCGAAATGACTTTCTCTCAACGACTTCGAACGAAATCCTTAGTGTTGCTGATGACAGTACACTGGATTCATCATATTGTTTCGCGATCTTAGGCGAAGCATCCCAAGGTTCTGTTCAACATGCTCGAACTAATATCTCTTATTTGCTAAACCGAAAAGAAATATGTAAGTGAGAAGTAGCATTAAAAGGGTAGATTTTATTACCACTATAATTGAAAACTGTTTCTTGTCAGCAAAACGCAATCCATCTTTATTATCGATTCGAAAGTGTAACTATCGATAACTCTGAAACAATTAATATGCTGAGCATGAACATAAATAGCAAACTGTCTTAGAATAACCATATCTTTCCCATTGCAAAAAAACCCTACTAAATGCCTAGAATTTTTGTGGAGAAATAAGAGATATTTCACAGCTTCAAATCTTCTTGTTATATACAAGACTTATATTCGTCCGCGCTTTGAATATAACTCTCATATTTGAGCAGGTGCATCACAAATCTATTTCCGATATATTGGTACGAAGGCTGTCCATCAAAATTATAAAATACGAAGGCTGTCCTTCAAAATTATAAATGATGCCAATGTCACATCCAAACTAACATCTTTAATCCACTGACGTAATGTAGACGCTCTTAGTCTGTTTTACAGGTATTTGCTGCATAACTGTTTCGAAGAGATTGTGTATATTGCCAAAATTCAAAACCTTTGTACACAATATACGAGGAGCAGCCCAGGGTCACAAATATTTACTTGAGCCTATCTTTCACCGTGCAGTGAAGTTCAGAAACTCATTTATTGGAAAAACGACAAAACTATGGAACCCACTACAATCTCATGTGTTCCCATCAAACTATTGTGTAAATGACTTTAAGAGGAATGTAAACCGTTTCCTGTTAACCTCGGTCCTTTAATCTAACTCCTTCCCTTTCTTAAATTGAAGGAAAATAAAATTCGACAACTAATTCCACCACAAGCATTACTCATGATTCTGGAATGTAATATGCACAAAACCTCTTTTTTAGGTTACTTTTTGTTCACCGAAGTTAGTATCCTTTTTAATCGTCAAAAAATAGAGTTGTCTTATATAAGGGTTTATTTTTTAAACTATCTAATGTATCTAAATTAGAGTTTAAAAAAAAACACAAAAACAGTGTAATTATTTTTAATTAATTAATATTTCCGTACTTCAACTAAATTAAATTTCCTTTTTCTTATCAATTTGAGCTAATTTATGATATGATGGTAATTAAATTAAATATCAGATATCAAAAATATTTTGAAATTTTTATTGATATAAATTTTAAAATTGAACTTATATATAAACATTACTCTAAAAAAAATCATTTTAGTTATATCAGTCTTAAATAGGAATTTATTTACTTTTGCTCAGTCTTATATATTGTAGAATAATTATACAAAAATATGTAATTAAAAAAGATGTGTTTTGTTATTAATTAATAAGTCTGGTTGTTCATAATAAATACAATTAAAGTAAATAGGTGTTATTTTAATTGCGTTTTAAAAATTTAAATATATATGATAATTAAAATCAAATTATAGAAATAAAGAAATATTTAAATTTAAATATAATCTTATTTTAATCTAAATAAAAATCATTATATATCTTTAATTCTATACCAATAATCTATCTTTCCTAATCTTTCGTCGTACGTAATTGTTTTCTTCAGTTTCTTCAAATCATTGTTAGAATTTATCCATTCATTGTCAACTTCCATGGCCAGTTGTAATACTTTAAGATTTGGACAATTTTCAATAAAACTGACAAGTGCTTCAAAGCTAAGGTTTTTCTGTTCACGGATACCTAAATGCTCTAGCTTTGGAAATATTATATTTTCCTTTAACAGTGCAGTTTTCAGGCTTCTTGATCCCATTGTTAATTCTTTCAGATTACATAAATTATTAACAGAATATCCATCTCTGATATTAGTCTGAGCATTATATCCCGAAAAAGCATAATCAGACTAAAATTTAAAAAAAAAAATTATACATTTACCTGCAAAGGTTAATATTTTTTAATTAAAAACTTACAAAACAGCAGTCATCTAGGATGAGAATCTTTAATTTGGTAAGATTTTTAAAGATTGCCTGAAGTGCAGCGTCAAGTAATATTTCGTTTCTTATAATTAAAGTTTCTAAATTTCTTACATTATGACTAAAGTAGTTGTAAAAATTAAAATCTACAAATTTTCTACCATTTAATACTGTTAAAGAAAGTAAATTGTCGCATTTCGACATGTTGCTCAGATTTTTAAAAAAGTATTTAGAATACGACGGAAATCGTAAATATTTATGACCTCTAACTTTTGTGAAATCAACTATCATGAACTCCAGTTTTAAGCTTTTTAAACTGGTAGCTCTTTGCAATACGGTATCTATATCTATTTCCGGGCTCGCAAAATCAAAAATAAAAGAAATATTCAAGTCCTCCAAATATTTTGTTCTTTTTAATATAGAACCAATATTTGCTGAACTTGTGATACCATTCAAACTTAACGATTTTAAATTTAATGTTTCTTGTTTAAAACATAATTTACTTTCTCTAAAAACTGGACAAATATCTAAATATTTGAGTGTTTTTTGATTATTTTTTGCAATTGCACATAATACTTCAGCATAATTAGAAAGTTTTGATCTTTCTTTAATTATAGCAACATATTTTTCTTCATAAAGAAATGTTTCTAAACTATGACTACACATAGCAATTTGATAAAAGAATTTCGTATTATAGGAACTGTTAAACCGAATTCCCAATATTGTTATTTGTTTAATAATATTGGAAATATTATTGATATCACGTCTCTGTAATGGAAATGATTCTTTACTATCAAATGTACAACCTTCAATATGAAGTTCTTTTAAATTAACAAAATATTCAATAATTTTACACAAAATCTTAAAAGTAATTGTACAGTTTAAGATTATAAGTGATCCTACCAGTTCTCTATTATATAGTTTTAAAAATTTGTATAAATTTTCTAAAACATATTTTTGTCCAAAATCTAAATCTTTAATTTTAAAATTATAAAAGATTCTAAAACTAGCCTTAGATATAAATTTAGAATTATTTTCAATATTTACATTACTTAAGCAAAATACGAAATTTTCTTTTTGCCATACATGATATTGAGTTATCTGGAACCATTTCTGGCATACTAAACCAAGTCTATTAATACACATTCGAGGTTCACCACAATTAGTAATACAATCAGTCAGTATTCTGATGAGTATCTGGAAAAATAAATATATCAAATTTAAATAATTGGTTTTAATAAATATATATAGAACAAAGATTTTAATTACTTCTGTTGGAAGATCATTAAAAGATTTATTCGATGTAGATACTACACTGTCCATATCTAGTTATTTTTTCTGTCGTAGTTAGTAAAAAAAATAATAAATTTTGTTATTAATTTAAAAAAAAGTTTTATATGTTTTCTTTTTTAATTTAAAATCTTTTTTATTGTTTGTAGAAGATTGTGGCGATATCTTTATGATAATTAATGATTTTTAGATTGATTGTATTTTTTATATTTAATATTTCTTGGTTTAAAATTTTTTTGAAAATAAATTTTATCTTTTTATTTATTTAATTAAAATAAATTTAAGAAAAGTAAATGATATTTTAAACAAGTAACGCTTTCGCTTGGTGAATGAACGAACAATGAAATAAATTTTATGCTTTGGTTTTATCTTTTATTTTATGTTTGTTTATATTTACACATACTATAGAAATATAAGCATTTTTTTTGTTTCGCACATTAGCTACATCATTAACCACAAAAACGACACTGCCGCCCTCCCTCTATACCAATAACTGATTTTCTGAGTGCACTGTAAATTGATATAAAATCGAAACAACTTTTACTAACCGAACAAAAAAAATTCTATGGATATTCTATTTCTCCTATTCGGAATAAATGAAAAATACATTTCATATAAAAATTTTTTTAAATTAATTTAAGCGTAAATTTTAATTATAACGATAATTTCATTTTCATTTTGCAAGTTTAATAATTTTTATTTAATACAAATGTTTCAAAATTTCAACATTCTATGAAAAAATTACGTTTTAAACAGGATGTATCTTTGACAACGAGTAAGTATTAAATGGAGTCTTCTATCTCCTTCTAATTTATTAAAAATTTAATTTATCTAAAATTGTCATTTGATTTCAAATAACTGTAGTATGTTGTTATGCGGTGACAATTGACAAAGCCAAATGACAAGACCTTTTCAAAAAATATTGAAAATTTCCAGAGAAATCGGGAAAATATGGAAATTTAATGAGATTCAATACAAAACATCAGAATTTGTAGCAAAAAAATGAAAACCCTTAAAACTAAAAGCAATCCTCACATATTTCGTATCTTCGTGTAGGGAATTTAATTTCTAGCGCATCCCAAATATTGGGGCTCTTAAAAAAATATTGTTACTGTAGATAAATTCTATAAGTACCACAGATTGATTGCCAATATTAATAGCAAATAGCGGAATTTGTTCAAATATTGTTTTTAAATTTTATTTCAATAAAACTATATTTATTTAAAACATACATTTTTTCTTTGTTTTTACCTTTATCTTTTAATATTACCTACATAACATTATTTTTTCCAGCAAATTAACCAAAATTAATTATTTTACCTGTTTTATTTTTTCCATTAAATTTCATTGTTAATTACATTCCATTTTTACCTAAATTAATTTTTGTTCACTTACATTTAATTTTTACATTATTTTCCTAAATCACATTTTCTTCCCATAAATTTGATTATGCCTAGATTTGATTGTTCCCTATATATTTATTATTTTACTTAAATTACATAATTTTTATTTATAGTATCTGAAACATCGATAAAAAACAATGCCCGGATTAAAATTAAATGTAGTTGTATACTAGTCAAGGAACGTCCGCTAGACGTTCTTCAAGATTTCTCTTTGAAATGTGAAATGAATTATTAACATTTTTAATTACTATATCTTTAATAATATTATTCGAATGTTCGAAGATTTTGAAATCATTTAATAATTAAATTTCGAAGATTTTGAAATCATTTATAATTAAAAACTTTACGAATTTTCAATTTCCAGTATTGCTGCTTCAATAACTTGAATTTTGCGATAAGTTGTATTTTATGCCGAATGTTATTAAGTAGTTGGAAATGTTCGACATATGAACATTTTCAGCAGCTGTAACAACTCCTTTAGATATTTGAGAACAGCCGAGCGCATGTGCAAATATTCAATTACCGGATGATGCTAACTTTTGAAACCGTTTTATTAAAATTTGATTATTTTATGAATTCTATTTATTTTAAAATTGTAGTCGAAATTAAAGTTAATTAATTTTAATCAGTCTCTGAAAATTCATTTAAAATTTATATCTTATATTATATTATTAAATAAATAAAGTAGTCAATATCGTAAAACGGGATTGCGCAGATGTGGATGGTGTAAAAAGGAAAATTATTAATTACTATAATATTTCAGTGCTCTATGTGTAAATTAATAGTTTTTTGTAGCTTAAGTATGTGGGATTATTTTTCTAAAATATTAAAACATTATGTTAGATAAAGAATATTTTTAACTGTTTTTATTGGTTTATTTCATATTTTAAGTGTTATCATATAAAAATTAAATTTAGTAAAATTTTATATCTTAAGGAAAGCTTTTTTTATCTTAAGAAATTTTTATAGAAAAAAAAATATTTAATAACCTTTGTTTTTATGGTTGTCTTAGCTTTTGATTTGTAATTTTTAATAAATTATAATTAAATTTAATAATTGCAAAAAAAAACATTTAATGTAATATACATAATTATATTTTCTTAAATAATAATAAATTTTTAAATATTTGTCTTTTATTTTTTTAGTAATTAGAAAAATAATATTGATATTTTTATGTAATTTATTTATTATTAAAGTATATTTATATTAAATTTAATTATTATAAAATTTATTAGAATTATTTTTGTTTCTAAATTTTAAAATAATATTTTTAATTTATTATTATTATTATTTTTTAATATTTAGGCAATTACTGCAAAATATAGTATCGTAGTATTGAGAAAATTGAGATTAATTTTACAACTTTGAGCACATAATGTTGTCAAATTATTGGAAAATTACCTGAAAAATTCAATTGTTTGAGAAATATTAATCAAATTTTAATTAAATATAAATATTGTCAAAGAGACAATTCGTACAGAAATCAAGGTTTCAGACATGAATATAACTCACAATTGAGTATACGGTATTGGAAAATAGAGAAAAATAGTTCGTGTGAAAGATTTAAAAATTTGTCAAAATATAAAAATTTTGAACAATCTAACGAAATTTTGATGTTACGCGAATTGCCTTCTTAAGTTACGCGAATTGCCTTCTTAATTCGAAATTATATTTTATCAAATATTTTTAGTTTTCTAATAAACAATGATGTTTATATTAATTTTAATTTTTTTATATAATATATTTTTTTTAAAAATTAATAGAATAATATTCAAAAAAAAAAAAAAATTAATTACTAGTAAATTAAATATTTTATTATTATAATGTGTTTTTAATATTTTACTTAAATATCTATATTTTATTAAAATTTATTTACATTTTTAGTTCTGATCTATATATCGATTTAATTAAATGTTTTTTTTATATATTGGAATATTAAATTATTTAATATTATAGAACAGATATTTTTTAAAATAAAAAGTCGAGTTTACAAATATTTGATAAGGCAAATTTAATGTTTAAAGATAAAGTTGGGTGAAACAAAAACATGAATTAAGCGAATTAAATTTGCATATATTTATATAACAATATAAGAAATATTTTTAATTTCATTCCATTTATTATCATAGTTCTGAAATTTGAGAATAATATAATTTAAATAGTTTTATTACATAATGATAAAATAGAATTTTTCAGTTCGGAATGCAACCACTATGAATCGGTTGCTAAATTTTTAGAAAACATCTATAAGTATATACCTTATATACTAAATTTATTTTTATGGAAACAATTAAAATTACGAATTTTCGAAGATTTTGAAATCATTTTATAATTAAAAATTGTAAATATTATGCATAAAATAACTCCCGGGGGCTTATCAGTTAAGTAAAATATCATATAATATAAGATATAATTTAAAAACAAACTTAAAAATTTAATTCTAAATTCCAATTAAAATCCTAAAATAAAAAATATTTAATATATAAAAATATTATTTAATTAAGTTTATATATGTCATATTAAAATTTTGAGAGCTTAAAATAATTTATAAATATGTACACCCAACTCTTTTTTTACACGGTCTTTTTTTACACGATTTTGAAATAACACGATCCACAAAAAAAGAACAAATCTTCTTTTTTTATACGAAATATTTGGTTTAACACGATTTCCAAAAAAAAATTCTTATTAATTTTTTTTATGTACTACTCGGGGAATACCCAAATTTTATTATATGATGTACATATAATCAAGAAACTGAAATCGCATTTTCTATTTTTCTATTTAAATTTTATTGTTGTGTTCAGTTCGTGGAAAAATTATGTTTTAAATATTTATTCTTTTTTTGCACGGTTTTTTAGAACAACTTATGGTTAATTTTTCTATTTTACACGGTTTTTTACAATTGTTGAACACATCCTCAATTTTAGTACGGTTAGCATGTCTTTTTTTACACGATTTTTTTTTTTACACGATTTTAGTTCGAACGTATCTACCGTGTAAAAAAAGAGTTGGGTGTATTTAAATTGATTATTACATATTTTATTTTAATATAAATACGAATATCCATTGAATTACTAAAACGTAAAATATTGAACACGTTTATTAAATATATAAAAATTTTATTTTCATATATTATATTAGTTTAATTTTTCTATATAGATAGCTAATATCTAGAATTAGATTTATAATTTTTTAATTTGGTTTGCCACATTGTATCAGTATTTTTAAATCTTATTCAAATATCTTATTCAAATTTGTTAATATTCCGCTTATAATATTATAATTAAATATCAAAAATAAAATGATTTTATTATACAAAAGATTGAAATCAAATAAATGTCATCAAAAATTCAAGTGTTCCAAAAGTTGTACTTTAGAAAATCTTGCATTACAAACCCTTACTTTTTCTAAAAATCTTGCATTGAATTTATTTAAAATTTTGTTGTTATCATAAATGAATGCTTATAATTTTTTTGACAATTAAAATTATTTTTTGGGGAAAATTAGAGTACCCCACAAAATTGTACTTTAGAAAAACTTGAATTACAAAATCTTATATTTTTTAAAAACTTACATTCAAAACATTGGATTCGTTTAAAAGTTATGTTGTTATCATAAATGAATGCTTATAATTTTTTTGACAATTAAAACTATTTCTTCTTCTACTTGTGAATCTTTTAATAATTTATATTTAAAGGTAATTTAAATTTTCACAAATTGTTAAATTGTTACTTTTACCTTAATTAATTAGAATGAATTAGAAATTTGAAATCTCTCAGAAAATAGTGATGCAAAATATTCTGGCAATAATATAAAATTTCAGAATTGCCCCAGCAGCCAGAAACTGTGATCACTTTTTTTGTGGACTAGTTGCGACATTTTTCTTTACAATTTTATAATTTTTCATTGTGAGAGCTAAATGTTACAAAAATGTAACAAAAATTTCACAAAAAAAAAATTCGAAATTTTTTTCTCAAATTACTGGGGCTATTTTGTTACATAAATTTTGTGAAATTTTTATTAACTCCCAGTGGTCACGTTAATTTGACATAATATTAACAAATTAGTGGGACTGATATTGTCGATTGTGCGCATATTTCGTTGGATTTTCTATTCATTGGATTTTCTATTTCAAAGATATTTTATAAAATTTATAATTATTATTTTCATTATCTTATAAAATTAGGGAAATAATGTAATAAAAATATAGTTTGGCAACTGTGAAGAAATGTTCCAATAACATGCACTACGTCATATGACTTCGTCATACACAAGACATGAAATATGAAAATCATTCCTAAATTCTTAAAACATTAAACAAAATTTGATTATATATTAATAATATTTTTAATTCAATATCAAAAACCTATCTGTAGTTAGAGGGCCTAATGTGGAAAAAGCCGTCAGAAACTGTATCTACAGTTTATTTTCCCAGAACTGCAAAAACAAATTAACTTCACATGAAAAAATGGAAAAAATAGATAAGAAAAATTAAATAATATCACACTAGTGCAATTTTATTTTACATAACTACGAATTTATATGGTTTATACTAATAAACCACCACCGTTTCGCATATTTGTTCATAAGACTACGACAAATTTGTACACAAAACTCTGACAATTTCTTTCACAAATGGTCTAAATTGGTACAAAATTGTCACAATTCTGGTAAATCATAATGACATTTTTTTGCACAGTTTATTGACAAATTTTTGTCGACAATTCACATTTTTCTGTGACCTGGTGACCTTTTTGTTACAATTGATTGCTGGGGGATGTTACGAAAAAATACAACTGAAATAAAATAGAGAACTGGCATTTTTGGCAATTTTTGTTTGTAAAATTTAAAACACTGACAAAAGCAATTAAATAAAAATAGTATTACAATATTACAAAGATTCATAATAACATTTCTAATCATTTTAATGAAAAATGGTGTATTTAGGTAATTGTTTGACAATTTTTGTTCTACCAAAAATGGAAAATTATTAAATTTTTCGTTTATATAATAGGATGGAAATGTTAATATTATTTAAGAAGATATTATATTTGGCTTAAAATTCAAATTTTTCTTGTATTTTTATATTTAAAAGTTGTTTAAGAATTGACATTTTTTTTTCAATATTTCGCATGGTTTTACTATTAATTATCATTACATTTTATACTCTTGGTGGTTTAAAATGTATTGATGGTGACGATGTCAATAAATTTGTTGATAATTTATCAATTGATGTATTTGATAAAGCTGATATCCCTGCATTATTTAGTTGCTGTTTTGTATTTAAATTATTTATAGATGAATTTGAATTTTTTAATTGTGTATCTAATATTATTGATTGTAATAAAATTGATGAAGATTCTTCTTCAGTTGTATCCATAAGAATAATTGTTTCACAATTTTCATCAATGGAACTACGTGCACTGGTACTGCCATCAACACTAGCACTATTATTACCACTTATTTGTGAAGCTGGTGTTAGACTAACTTTTGGATGTGGTAATAAAATTGTAGTTTTATCAAATGATACAGCACGTGATTTTCTTAAAAATTTTGCACCAGTTTGTAGATCTAAATTATCTGAACAATTACATTCACGGTTAGATTTCTTTTGACGAAAACTATTTGATCGAACGGCTACTGGTGCATCAGATGTTATTGTACAAATACTGCTGTTATTACCTGGACCACCACCACTACCAGTACCGCTACCATTTGCCGAACCACTACCACTATTTGTTGTATTACCAATTGATGATTTACCATTTTCTTTATTACGATGTGAAGACGATCGATGTGGATGATGGCGTGTATAACTTGGTCCTCGACGTGATGGACGTTTAACTGGATATTGAACTGATTCGGCGCTAGCACTTAAGCCGATGTTGCCAACTAAAAAATATAAATTAATTAATTTTATGAAATAAAAAAGAAATATGAAAATTTTTAAATAATTAATTATTATTTTATAAATGCATGACAATAAAATTAATTATTTTTATAATTATAATATAAATAAATTATAATTTATATTTATTTATAAGGTATAATTATTATTCATGCTGGAATATGGAATATTTTATTAAAAATTTGCAAATATGATAATTAAAAAATGATGATATTTAAAAATAAGCATGCAAAAAAAAAATTATAATTTATATATTAAATTGACATCGAAATAATAATTTTCATAAATAATAAATTAAAATTTAATTATACTTATCTTATTTGTTGACTTGAAATTTATTATATTTTTTATAATTGTTTTCATAAAATGTAATTAATTGTTTCTATAAAAACCTGTAAGGATTTTAATGAACGTAACGATTTCATAATGAAACCAACTTAATATTTTTTTGACGTAATTTATTACCTTAGTTAGAATTAGTTAGCTCTAATTCTATTGAATATTATTTGTAAAAGTACTACAGAAACATCAATGTAATAAAACTGCATAACTAAAAATTTTGAAATACGGAAACAGTTTCTACAAATTGGTGGCATTATCAATTCTATATCACTTTCTACAATTATGCATAATTAAAATTTGACAATCTTAAATACCAATTACGGTACTGATATTTTACAATTTTTGCAGAAGTAATATTAATTTTCGGTGCTTGCATGTTATTTCATTAAATTTAAATTTATTATTGTCATTGAATATCTGTAGACAACATGTTTTAAAATCACTGATAATTTCTGATTTGGAAATAAAACCAATTGACTTTGTTTTTGTACAAATCATTTCAAAAAAATTTGCAGATCCAATATGTTTTTAAATATAAATATTTATTAAAACTACCAACCACAAAACAGGATGACACAATATAATCTATTAGTAACAATAAAGTTTTTGATGAATGATAGAAAAACATTTAAATAAATAATTATGAAATATTAAATAGAATAAAAAGAACATAATATTAAAGCATAATATTAGTAATATGAAAAAAACACAAAATTACGATTTTTTTTACACTTTGAAAAATTTAGTTTTATTTTGTTGCCGTTTATGTTAATAATTTAATTATTATTTGAATTAATAAAATATTATAAATATATTATAAAACATTTTATAAATAGGAGAATTAAATCTTAGTTAAAACTATATTCAAAAAAAAAACTACAAAATATTGGAAATAAATATAGGCGCTAGATTGCATTACTGTGATAGTCCGGACACAATTAGTGAGGAACTAATGATCACAGAATAGTTTGATAAAAATAATTTTTTTTAAAAAGAAGACTTAAAAGTTAAGGATAAAGTTTATTTACCGAATATATAAGTTTAAAAAAATAGATCGAGATTCAATGTTTAACAAAAAATTGTTATTGATTAAATTTAAGACTCGGATAATTAAATTTATATTTATAAAATATTTGTTTATTAAAATTATAAAAAAAAACTATCTTATAATAATACTTTTTTCAAAATCGTTTCAAAATGAGATTAGCATGAACTTATTATTTATATATTTTATTTTAAATCTAAATAATTACAATTTAAATTGAATTAGCATTATTTACTAAATTTACTAAATATCTTTATTATAATTATTATAAATTTAAAATTTTTATTAAATTTGTATCAACTTATTTGAAAAGTAAATAATCTTGTTATTAAAAATTCAGCCTCATTCAGGGATGTAGGATTAATTAGAATAACTGTTTGCAAAATCTAAAATCGACTAAATATTTTATAAATTGATCAAACTGAGCAATCAGAATTTATGTTATATATTATATTAACATTACACATTTGCTTTGGTTAAAAATCACTTATTTTTACCATTATTTCAATTAAAATTGAATTAGCATATTATGGGAATCGAATTGCCTGAATTGTTGGCACACAAGAAAATTATGAATTGAATAAAGCCGCAAAGCCAAATCAATGAAACTAAAAATTAAAACTTGAAGGAAGTTTATTTATTCTTAATAACAGATAAACAGGCTATTTGATTCATATACCTTACTACTTTTTTTTAATTCTTATAGTTATAAATGAACAGGGACATTTTGCTTTGTGACAAGGAAGGTGGTCAGCGTAAATATCCAAGACAAATAATCGAAATTGAATAAAAAATGTACTATAAATTAGATTAATTAATCAAAATTAAGTTACATTAAAAATTATTGATAGAAAATTTAATGGAAAAGTGACTTTCATACTTAAACGATTAAAAATTATATAACCAGAGCTTAAAATATCTTCAATAATTAATAAAAATAATATAAATATAAATAAATATTCATAAAAAATAATATATATATATATATACATATATATATATATATATATATATGTACAAATTGAGTGAATTAAAATTAAATACATTTATTATTATTAATATTTAACACAAGCATTATTAAAAAAAAATTACACCAATTTTTTGTAACATTCAAAATAAAAAATCTAATAATGTAAAAAACATTGATAATATACTTGAGTGTCTATTATTATTTTCATGAATATCCAAATTGGTTAATTGATTACGTGCTATATTACGGTTACGACGATGTGCTGACAGTGTATGTCTGGAATGTGCAGTTATCGTGTAATCAATTTCTTCTTCATGTAATATAGATGATGACGATGGTGGTGAACTAATATGATAACTACTAATTGTATTTGATGTATCACTAAGATTACAACGACCACCATCACCATTACTAACAAAATCACTATTATTTATTAATAGAACTGAACTAGCTAATGATGAACTACTAATATCAACACAATCATTTAATATTGATTGATTTGATGATTGAAATATTGATTCGTTTAATGAAATTAATTCTGTTGATGATGATAATGTTGATATAAAATTAGATTCATTATTTTTTATAGGTGCTGGACTACGTATTATAATATGTGGTCCATCACCATGACTAGCTTCAATTCTACTAATAATTGTACCAATTGGATATTCTTGATAATTATGAACAACTGATTTCGAATTTATTTGTGATTTATTAATATTATCAATATTATTACTACAATTATTATAACAACTAGAATAATAAAATTGTGATGAAGATGATGCAAATGTTTTATCATGATTATTTATAGATTTATGAATAATTGGTGATTTTTTTTGTTGTATAAATTTTTGATTATTTTTCATACAATTTAAGTGCATATCGTTTAATTTATTATGATGATTACAATGATTTAATTTAATTGCATTAGCGTTAGTATTAGCAAGCGGATTATAACTACCGGACATTGGAGGAAAATTTGTATCCATTAAAAACATCATTGATGGAGGTTGTTGTTGATTTGTAGTTCTATTAAATTCACCAATACCGCCAGTTGAACCAATATCATGTTGTTGATTATTGGCAGTATTATTTATTGAATCTTGTTCATCAGCTGATGTATCCATTCGTTGTAAATAATCAATATGATGATGTTGTTGTTGGTATAAATGTTGATTATGTTGAAAACTTGATATATGATGTGGATGTAATAAATGATTTTGTTGTTGTTGTTGTTGCTGTTGTTGATGATGTAACATTAAAAACATTGTATTTGTATTTGGCAATTGATATTGATGATGATGATGATGATGTTCTTGTATATCATTATGACTACCACCGAAAAATTCTGTATTATATTGTGATAATTCTAAAGATGAACAACCAACACCAACACCACCACTTTCTAAAAACCATTCAGAACGGGTTTTCATACGTTGAGTTTGACGTTCATGTACCTTTTCAATTGAATCAATAATAACACAACAAGAATTTTTTATTTCAATATTATTTGATTTTTTGCCAGCAATAATATTATTTACAACAAGCGGTTTTAATAATGATGATGATGATAATGATGATGAAAGTAATGATGTTGATGATAATGGTGCAATTTTATGTTGAAGTTGGTGTAAAGATGATTGTGATTGATTTTTGTGTGATGATGTTACATGTGACTGTGTTGTTGCTGTTGGTGTTGTTGAAGAACTTTTTGTTGTATCAATATTGAACTATGAATATTTTTTGTTTTATTTTGATAATAGTAATTCTTGTTTAAAATATAAACTAATTTTTGTGATATAAATAAATAGTGTTTTGTTTGAACTTGTATAATAAAAAATAATTGCTGAAATTGCCAATGTTTTTTGGTAAGTTTGTTTTTATAGAAATGAGAAAATATAATTTTAAAAAATAAATTAAAGAAAGGAAAAGAAACAATTTGGAGGAATCGATTGATTTGTTTAGTTCTTATCTACTGAACTTATTTTTACTCTAAATTGCACTAAATATTTTCTAGCATTAATTATTTGTGATTTTTATAAATTGTTTATTTACATAGCTATTACAAACTATGATACTAGAACATTGGCTCATTGTAAATAAGAGTATATTGCCAAATAATTATACATATTTCGAAAATTCGAATTTTTACGAAAATTCGAAATTATACATATTTCGAAAATTCGAACTACCCTTCTTTTATGATTAGGACTGACAGGTCTTCGGTTTTCGACCGGAGTCTCCATTTTTCAAGTCCACTATTCAGTCTCCGGTTTGGAAATTATTTAATTTTAATATATTAAAATTAAACTGAAAGTAAAACGATATTTAAACGAAAATTATCGATTATTCAGATATAAAATATTGATGGCTTATTTATCCCTCTTTGTTGAGAAATTTATGTACTGAAAGGAACTCCCTGTCTATAGAAATTGTCAAACCTGAACTTTGTACCAAAATTAATTATAATATGTCGTGCAGTGATTTTATTAAATTTTTGAAGAAAAAAGACAAGACAACTTATTAAAGAGTTGTCAAAAAAATATTTTGATAAAAAAGTCCAAAAGGTCAAGAAACCTAACCAACCAAAGTATTAAACTTTAACTGTTTATAGTGAATTTTCAAAAACAGTATTTTTATTTTTCGTTACATTTTAATTGTTATATACTTTGTATATTCCTCCGGTTTTGGTCGTTGACCTCCGGCTCAAAAATTATAAGCTCCAGTTTTGTATGGATTTAGATCTGGGAGCCTTATTTACAATACTTTAGTCCTGTAAGTTTTACTCTCTAACAGTGTCTATATACATATTGCTAATTTTAGTAAGTGCTTAACGTGCCATTCAATACTCAAATTGTATTAAATTCGTTTTTTTTCTTACACCTAATGACTAACGAAAGTTATTGTATTTGAGTTAACTATAATTTTAGTTAATTATAATTTTAATATTATTAAAAAATAAAAATTAAATTAAATTTAAAACAAATTAATATATTTTCATTTCTATAAACACAAAACTTTTCTTTGGCGAATTAAAAAGTTTTTGTACATCTAAGTTCATTTTCTTTTTGATTCTTATTTTTTAAATATATAAAAAATAATACCAAACTAAAATAATAAGAAAATTAAAAATCTAAAAAACTTAAAATTGAAAATAAAAAAATTTTGAAAAAATAAGATTAAAAATATTTAATTTCAATTTATATATTTACAAAATCAAATAGTAATAATAATCAACTAATTAATTATTTTCTAATATTCGAATTCGTTTTATTATCTAAAAGTAATAATTACTTATAAATTAATTCTAATTTCCATATTTCTTTCATAATGTACTAATTTAATATACATATACTTCCATAAACTAAAAGAAAATTAATTTAAATAATTGAAAAATAAAAAGAAAATTAAAATAAATTACAAAAATATTTTTAAAAAAAAACTTATAAAATTTCTTTCCACCAGAAATAAATGCATATTAAAAATATTGAACATAAAATAATAACTAAACGTTCTAAATTATTCAAATTTCTTTATAAAACTTTAAAAATTAAAATTACATCCAACATACAAAACTAAAAAAATTATTAGTTTTCAGTTTAGCTTTTTTTGTTTTTGAAGAATCAAAAAACATAAAATCTTGAATAATTTTTATCCAAAAGTCTTGGTACATTTGATTAAATTGGATTAGTAATACTGCAAATTATTTAAAAAAAATAGAGACAGTATAAAAAATACAATTTGTTAGTATGATAATTATTATAAGTTAACCATAATGGACTCTCTCTTTACATCAATATCAAAAAATTGTGACTTTATTGAAAAAACATTATAAATTTATTAATTTATTCAAATAACGCAATTTTTATTAATGTTGTTATTAAAGTCTATTATGATTTTGTAATTATAAATAAATTATGATCAATTTTATAATTTTATTTGGATTATGGTTTTATTGAAATTTAAAAGAAATAGTCAATTGTTTAAATAATAAATTTAACACCTTTATACAAGACAAAATATTTTTTTAATAGTGTATAATATGTTTATACAGGTGACAAAGCTTACGATAATTTTACAATTAATTAAAAAATTAAATCAGAAGTAATCCGTATAAGTTAATCCGTTGATGAATTATTATTTAAGATATTCGTAATTTAATTAGAAATTTTAATTAACTTAAATGAAAATATATCAATTAATCATAATTTGGAATATTGATGAGTTTTTAAATTTTTGAAATTATCAAATAGACTAGAAAATTCTCTCTTTAATTTTGTAGGTGGCTATTATTATAATAGCATTAATCAAGAATTGTTCAGAATTTAAAAAAAAACATGTATTCTGTTTAGTTTATAATTATTTTAAACAAATTATGGGACATATGCCGGTTATTTTGAGAATGTCTTAAGAGACTTTTATGTTTTTAGTGATGTTAGATATTTTGCATATTTCATTTATATTAACTAATATCTCAAAAACCATAGAGCACATCTTTAATTTTAAAAAATTAATTTGTTTTGGAAAATTTGATTACTAGGTAATATTTTAGTTAAATTCATTTGCAATAGATGCGAAATATACAGATATATGTACATAGAACAAAAATATTTTTAATTTTTTCTATTTTTCAGATGTCTGCGGACTATTTTATAAATAATTTAACAGAAATTTTTATTTAAAATAATTAGTTTTTCTTGAAATATTTTTAATAAGTTAAGGTTCTTTAACTATAATAAAATTTTACTGAATTTTAAAATAAAAAAAGTAGACTTTAGCATTCAAATAAAATATGTAGAAAATCTAAGTTGAGAAAATCATATTTCAGAAATTATTTTCTTTTTAAATACATATTTTATAAATATCAATTGAGAATTCTTGATCAATTGAGAATACAATTCATAGTTGATTTCATTTAATTAAATTGGAAAAAAAAATGTTCAGATATTATGAACATTTTTTTATTTAGAAATATATTAGTGCAATAAATTAAATAATTAATAAATTAATGAAAAATCGTTTAAAGGTTTGTCAATTAATTGAGACATTTTTTTACCTTTTTTTTAGTTAGTTTTTGATTTTTATATACATTTCTCATTAGTTAATTTTTTAGATAACAAAAAGTAAAACTATAAAAAATGCAAAATAAAAAATAATTAAAAAGATAGAAGAAAATTAAAATCTAAAAAAAAAAAACAATGTGAGTTTATAATGAACTTTTTTATAAAAAAAAATTATGTAAAGCACCCATATTGCCAGCATATTTCATTATATTTAAATAATTAATCTAATTTATATTTAATTCTTTTAATTTTTTAAAAAAATATGAAAAATATTTAAAATAAAATTTATGAGTTTTTTTCTTTAAATTATATAACTAATTTAATTTTGAATAATTTTTCCAATATTTTTGAATTTTTTTAGACCGAAACTTGTGATGTTGGAAAATAATAATCCCTCACCTGTGGCAAATATGATAAACTTTTTGTACTTTCAGCGTAACGATTAACAGCTCTTAATTCATCCATTGTCATATGATGATGGCTGTTACCACTACCAGCAGCTGATGCTGATTTTGAGGAATGTGTAGATGAACAGCTTGAGGAATGTTTCATACCATTACTACCAGCTGTAGCAGCAGCAGCGGAAGATTGTAATAGTCCAGCAGTTGAACCTTGTTGTAATGTTGGATTTATACTAAAACTAGAACGTTTATCAAATATATTACCACCAGTATTAGATGTTATTGGACCAGTTGATGTACTAGCAACTGTTACAGCTGCTGCAGCTAAAGCTACTGCAATTTTTGATTGTGATGATGATAATTCAATATTTGTTGTTGCTGTTGTAGTTGATTCACCGGTTGTTGAATTAATTGCAAATACACCAGGTCCTTCAAGTGATACAGATAAACGTGCACATGATTCTAATAATGATAGTTCTGGAATGATACCAATCGAGAGGGCACTATTACCAATTGCTGAACTAGAGCTGGTTAATAAAGCTGGTGTTGATTGTGATTCTTCTTGAGCAACTACTTGGCCGTACATTTTTTTTTTTTGTTCGGCACAAGAGTTTTTTTTTGTTTTTTAATGTTATAATTTTATAAATTATGTTTTATGAATTTTTTTTTGGGGATTTTTGGATGCGCGCGTAAAATTGATTTTTTTTTTGTTTTTAATATAAAAAAAGGAAAAAAAAAAAGAAAAATAAAGTGATTTATATTTTTTTTTATTAATGTTTAAATTTGTTTGCAATAAAAAAATCATTTTGTCGATTATATGAGAAAATATGTTTGCCCATTTAATTAGATCTAACAAAATCAAATTAGAAACGAAGGTAAATCTAGTTAAAGTTCTACCCAATCTAGTTAAAGTTCTACCAAAGCCAATTACATTAAAAAACATATTTTAAGTGAATCAAAATTGAGGAAATTACGGAGAAAATTACTTACAAGAAGAAATGCTAGGCAACTTTGATGAAATTACAAGTGCTTTACTTTGATCGAAGAATATTGAGAACACAAAACCTATATTTTTTATATATTATTATTTTAAAAATGGACTTTTGAAAATGTACTGCAAAATAACAAAATAATCATGCTACAGACCAAATAATCATGATACATAATCATGCTGTTATTTTCGATTAGCAAATTAAATCGATCCAAAAATAATAAAATTTCTTAAATTGTAAAACGTTGAGTTTAAAGTAGTCGTAACAATCGCGATTTTTCTTGCAGCGGCAGCGGAGCAAATTATTCAGCAGAAAATTTAATTACATGGATGCTTATGGAATGCTTTTTTTTGTTTTATTCGCATACAGTAACAATTTTCAAAATGTCGTTTGACTATCGAGATAATTTATTGATTAGCATATCGCGGTATGAAGACATAAACACTATTCGCTCAATTATTTCGCTTCAAAATATCGCTCCGCTCGTTCAAGTTTCGCAATAGGCAAATCCGAATAGAAAATTAATTGGGAACGCGAAATTGCATTTTGACATAAAGTTTGTTGTTTTTTTTAACGTCAAAGTGTAAGTTTTTTTAAAAAAAATTAGGTGTGTATGATTATATGTTATAAATAAATTATATTTGCCAAATAAAATACTACGGGATACAAAAAAGTGTTAGATATACCACATATAATGTAATGAAATGTTATTTTTATGTTATTAATATAAATGTAACTAAAATTTGTCAGCTTCATACAGAAATTCACATCTACTAAATAAGATATAAGATATATTTATAAGGTTAGATATTTATAAGGTAGTCGTTTCGCGGCAGAAGATTGAAAATGAAATATATTGTAAATTAATAAATTATTTTTTTATATTTCTAAAATTAGTAAATTATTTTTTATATAAATACTGCTACTCTAATAATATTTAATACTAACTTTAAAACACAACTGTAATAACATCTAAATTGATTTAGTATTTTTGAACCAGAGTTTGCACTCCAAATTCAACCTTTCACAATTCAAATTCACACTTTTGCAAATCAAATTAAACCTTTTGCAAATAAATTCAACCAATAGTAAATACTGTTCTGAAAAGTTTATTTTTTGAATAACATTAATTTTATTTTTGACCAAGCTTCTTTCATCAGTAAGGAATGAATGGCTAGTCTGTACAAGACCAAGTAGATCACGTAAATCTTGCGTTTTGCGGAGGCTTACACTATCCAAAATTAACCATGGTTCTTCAATCTGATTTCTATCGTTGAAATAATTATTAGTTTTGGAATTTGTTAAAATCAAATTTTCTTTTATAATTCATATTATTAAAAAAATAAAACTTTCAAAACACTATTTACTACTGGTTGAATTTGATTTGCAAAAAGTTTAATATGATTTGTAAAAGTCTGAATTTGAATTACGAAAGGTTGAATTTGGAGTTCAAACCCTGTATATACTTAGTTTACACTACTAAGAATTACTATAACAAACTATGTTTCAGTAACCTAAAAAACCACTGAAAACAGTATGAAAAAGTTCTTTTGATAGCAAAATAGTTATCGAATGAAATTTGTTGAAAATTTATATGAAAGTGGGAATACGGAATTTGTCATATTTACGAAAATAAATTTGTCATTTTATTTTCGTATCCTGGCATTTAATTTTCGGATCCGAATTTCACCTTATGTGGTGCGGATTATTCGAATTCGAATATCATTTTGCGAATCTGGGAATATGCGGCAGCTGCTCTGAATTCGGTGTTTCGTCCGACGTTTGCTGGCGAACTTTTAAAATTTGTCAAACAAATAAAAAATGAGTGGCCGATTTCGAATGAAACGATGAACCGACTTTAAAAAATTATTTTCAAGAACAATTGTTTTTAATCATTTAGTTATTTGTTGTCCATACAATACGTCTCTCTAGAGACGTATAAGGCTATTAGCACTTTGATTTCAACTTGATTTCAGTATATCCGAAATTTAAAAAAAAATTAAAGTTTTGGTGTGGCATTCATTTTTGGTGTGAAATCTTCAAAACTTTAGTGCAAAATAAATGTCAATTTTAAGTGACATTTTCGAAATTTAGTAATTTTTAAATTATAAAATGGTAATGGAATTTTTATATTTTTTGTTGGCAATAAATAAACAAAAATGATTAAAAAAATTGTTATTTTTTTAATCATTTATGAAAAAAGTATGAAAAATAATTGTTGATTCGCCGAATAGAACCCGATGACAAGCGCCGTACTAACAATTCGAAAAATTTAAAAATATTTAAGAAATTCTTAACAAAATCACATGTTTGGACATTATTAAATGACAGCTTTCTAATTTGTAATTTGGCTTATTATAAAAAGTAAAATCAATGTCAATTAATTCAGAGTAAGTAGGAAACTTGAAAAAAAGAATATAAGTTATTTTTTGTTTTTGCTCGATTGTATATGGGAAAAAGAGCAGAATTTGATATTTCGTGGTAGAATCTCAATACCATTTGTATTATTTGTCCCATTTGAATGAATCTACCATTTGTAAGCGAATAATTTTCAACAGAAAATGCTATTAAATAAAAATAATTAGAAGAAGACTTGAGAAATATTAATAAATATATGTACTTGAATTTGGAAAACTAATTTTTTTTTTCAAAAACATAAATTTGTTAAGTAAATCGGACCTTATAGTGGACTCTGAACCATTTAATATATTTTCAATTTAAATAATTTAAAACAATATTATTATAATTAGTTACACATGAATTTTGGGATATATTATATATATTTTTTAAAGGAAGCATTGGAAACATTTGTGTATCATTTTTTAATTAAATGGTTTACAATAAACCTTAATTAATTACATTAATAAATCTAAATCTGCAATGGAAAGCCCCATATATTAATTTAGGTTACTTTTAACTTTCCATTAAATTTTCTCATATGTTCGACAATTCAATTTTGTGTAAAAAATTAAAAAATGTAAATTAATTTGTTTATAAATTAAAAAATATATTTTAGCACACGATTAAGCTAAGAACTTTAAAAACGTTAAAAAAAAAAAAATTGCCGTATGTTGGAGATTTTTTTTGTTTTATTGGAATATAAAAAGGATTTTCAAACACAAAGGATTTATTTTAGGTAATATGGCAAATAAAATTTGTGCTAATCAAATTTTTTTATATTTTTTTGTGTCTATGAAATATTCACACAACATATTTTTTGAACTCACTTAATCCCCAACGTTCACATTCACATTGTAACCATGTTTTTCCAGCTTCTAATGACAATTGAACTGAAAAATATACAATTTATTAGTACACATTTCTTATAAATAAATTATATTATTTTTTATAATTTACGTGCATAATGTTGTTGGGCTAATTCACCACGAGGCGGTGGTGGAAAACGAAAACTACAAATCCATTCATCTTCTACTTTTAATATACGTCCAGTAACACGTGCATAAAATTCATAATTATCTCGACCAAATAAATTAAATGTAGCAAATTGATCAATCATTTTTTTCATTATTCTTGTAGCAACCTGTAATAAATTTTTTTTTTGACAAATTCACAAAATTAATAGATAAAAAATGTTAAATTTTTTAATTAAATTTAAAAATAATATTGCATTATGTAATATAATTACTAAGATAGCACAAATAATTTAACATTTTTAATATTTATCTAAAGAAACCATAAAAAAAAAAATTAAAGAATAATACTGACAATTGACAGTGAAATTATAGATGGTATCTATTAATATGGACGTCACATTATCATGTTTAAACACATTGTAAACTAATTCAAATTGTTCATACCACCGTTAATTGTTTTATGTTGATAATCAATTTTCTTAATTTGTTGACCAAACCGTCATCTGTCTTATGTAATTTTATAAATTACAGAAGTATATAGTGTTGCCAACTATATTAATTACTTCTGTAGTAATTTAAATTATTTTATCCCAATTCCCAATCTTTTGTAGTTAATTAAGAATTTAAAAATAAAACTGGTGGCCTAACACTGAAATAATTTTAAATTATTATCAGCTGCTAAACTCACAACAAAGTCACAGTTGATTTATGAAAATTCAGTAAAAGTGTTGCCATTAATATAGAATAATATGGATTATATCAAAATTTAATAATGCCATCCCTTAACAACATCAAAGTAAACAAGTTTACTTTTCATCAATACGGAAATTTTTCTTGTTTAACCAAGAACGTAAGTTAGAAATTGTTTAAACTAGCTAATGTGACAAAGCTAAAGTATGACCTCCTATCTCTCATTTAACTGTCAAATATCAATGCTTTTTTTGGAAACAATAACTAATAGGAGGTTTAATTTTCGAATGTCAATACAAAGGATAGCTTTTTTTTTAAAAAGGAAAATAAGAAATTATAAATAATATTTATATAAATTAAATATAATATTTTAAATAATATTCCAATTTATAATACCATTTTTTTTTTAACTTATGTGAATTATGTATAGAAATATGTGATATTTTTAATATGAAGGGGTAGGGGTTAAGCTTTAAATTGATTTTTTTTTTTGTTATACTGTTTAATGTTTAACTTTTAATTACATGTTTGTATAGATATATTTACTTATCGTGCAAGAAATTCTAAAGCCAATTCAAAAATAAATAGTTTCAAGCAATTTGTTTTATAAATAAAATCAAAAAATCATTTATCAATTCAGAAAATATAACATCTACAAATTTGATTAGACTAAAGGTGCTTTTAGAAGATGGCAAATTTTAGCGGTTATTAATTTTTTAGACAGCGAATTTTCGAATTTAGGTATTGAACGGCTAATTATAGCACAAGACGTCTTATAACATATTTTGCAATTCATCGTCATTACATCAATATTGAAAATTGATTATTTTATTTTTAATATTAAAAAATGTTTTCTCGACAACATGAAGAATAATAAAAAAAAAGAGTACCAAGATTCATTTACATTCATTTTTCCTCCTAATCAGACTATAAAAATTATGTTACAGTAGCCATAATTTCCTAACAATAACAATCTCTGTATTTTATTTCATTCTGAATTTAATATGATTTTAGTTTTCTAACAATTTTTATTTACTGTAAAAAACAAAATCGCCATCGTCTAAACACACCTTTATATAAATAGTTGTTTTTTATAAAAGATATTTAAAATACAATTTACAAATAAAACAAAAAATATATAATAACAAAAAATTAGCTGTCAAAATATTGATCAATGAAAGTTTAGTAATTATTGACCTGTCAAAATCGATCAAACATAAAAAATAGCTTCCAAAAAAAAGTACTAAATATGCGGTTTGATTTAATGTAGAAAAAATTGTCAATTATGCAAGTATTTAGAAAGAGATAGTAAATATATTATAAGAGATAGATTGATAAAAATTTTGTTAAATTTTATTTTCGTGATACGGAAATACAATCATTAAAGTAATGTTAAAAAACATATGGAAATGTCACACTATAAATACACATTATATTTTAAAATTACAACAATCTTTGTTACAAAATTATAAAATACCTGTTTATATAAATTAAATTTTAATCAATTTTATGTATTAATTAATCAAAACTTTGGAAATGTAAATTCCAGTAATCAAAACGTTTTTTTATTGACAATATTTTCACCAAAATAAATGTTGTTGTAGCTGCTAAGCTAATAGATATTTCAAAAATATAATTACTGGTACACCCAACTCTTTTTTTACACGGTAGATACGTTCGAACTAAAATCGTGTAAAAAAAAATCGTGTGAAAAAAGACATGCTAACCGTACTAAAATTGAGGATGTGTTCAACAATTGTAAAAAACCGTGTAAAATAGAAAAATTAACCATAAGTTGTTCTAAAAAACCGTATAAAAAAAGAATAAATATTTAAAACATAATTTTTCCACGAACTGAACACAACAATAAAATTTAAATAGAAAAATAGAAAATGCGATTTCAGTTTCTTGATTATATGTACATCATATAATAAAATTTGGGTATTCCCCGAGTAGTACATAAAAAAAATTAATAAGAATTTTTTTTTTTTTGAAAATCGTGTTAAACCAAATATTTCGTATAAAAAAAGATTTGTTTTTTTTTTGTGGATCGTGTTATTTCAAAATCGTGTAAAAAAAGACCGTGTAAAAAAAGAGTTGGGTGTACTTCAAAATTATTATTAATTAAAAAATATACGTTCCAAAAGAAATTATCTCTAATCAAAGAAATATTTCTAGTATAAATCATTATTTGTTGTTCTTTTCATAAATATTAAATTTTAGCATTGATTATTCTTAATCAGATGTGTTTTTTTCTATATACTTGTAAGTTTTTAAAATTAAACTTGGCATAATTTGATTGTATTGTATATTCTCTTATGATTGGATTTGTGAATAATATTTCAATCTCTATTTTCCTTATTTTTTCCTTTGGTTAAATATCCGAGAATATAAAAAGAAATTGTTTAACTCTATTTATTCATGAGATATTTTTCATTTATGTTGCGACTTTGCATATGAATACGCGAGAAGAAAATAACAATCATTGTTCTTTATGCGAGAAATACTACGAAGTCAAAAATTTTATGAGTATGTACTATTTTTTTTTACAGATTATTTTCTGTAACGATATTTTTCTTGAATAATTTTTGAATTGAAAATTTCCATTTAGCCTATTTTAGATTTTAATAAGATTTTAGACGTTGTGATACTTCTTTTACCATTTACCAATATAAAAGAAGTACCACAACGCATAAAATAGGGCCTATAAATATACATTATTATTGCTAAGTAATTATTTTAAATAGTAAGAATATTGTAAGAATATTTTTACAATATACTAATTAATTATTTGGTAATTAAAATTACTGAATATAAAAACTTTTTCAAAAAATGTGTCTGTACAAATACTTTTTACACTGACTGTATATAGAAAAATTACATCTGTTCTTATTCTTAATCAATGATTTTAGATAATAGTATAATAATCCCTCTCTAAATACCTGCAGAAACGGTGATTTATTTATAATTCTAAGTAAATTTTAGGTGAATAAATAAAATTCATTGTCAAAAGTTAATGAATTTAATAAGGAATCGTATTTCTGTAAATTAGTAAATATTATTTTTGACAATTTCTGTAAATTAGAATTATAAATTCATTTTAATCTTTTTGACTTCATTGAAATCCATTGTGGATTTCATTGCATAGTCTTGATATATTAATTGAGTTTTGATATATTAAACCATTTAAAAATATTGGACGCGAGACTCTCTAAACCTTTCTTAGTGCAATATAACATAATTTTCAGAACAATATTGAATCTTTAAATGATTAAGTTTTGTTTTGATTCATTAACTCAAAACACGAAATGGATAATTGTTATGAAAATCTACTTTGACAGATTATAGAGTCTCGAGCATAATATAACGTCTTTAATTCAATTGTAATACCGTATTATTGTTTCTCTCTATAAGATTATTTCCTGAATACTAACATTGTTAATAAAAAATAATCCGATTCTTTTAATTAAAATTATTATAATTAAATTAACAAAATTTTGTTTAAAAGTTTTGCTTATCCAATTACATAAAATTAAAACACCTCAGCTGAGACAAGCTAATACAAACTGAAATTTAATTTAAATATAATATAAAAATATTTAAATTATAAAATAAAATTTACTACAAAAATTAAAGCATTACAATATTTTTTAGCATATTCAGCAATAAATTAATAATTTTGTTTCAACCATAAAAAATAGAAATCAATAAAAAATATTTCTAAAAATAATGTTTTTTATTTTTGTCATAATTTTGTTATTTTATTATTATTTTTTTTTGTAAAACTGAAACTTACATTCACTTCCGCCTGTGAGATGAAGACGAATGATATTTTTTTTTTTTTGATTTTATTTGATTTTTATGTAAAAATTTTTTTGGTTAAATTCGTAAATTTTTTTTTATGTTTTTGATTAGAGAAAACGAGAAGCGCAAAAAAATCACAAGAAAAAAAAAAAAGAAATTATTAAATGTTTTCTAACAAAAAACATAAAAATAAAAAAAAAAATAGTAAAATTGTGGATAAATTTTTAATAAAAGTACAAAAAATATCTTATAAATAAATATTAATTATTTTTTTTATTAATTAATATTGCATAAATATTTAAAAACAAATTAAAACACATAAAAAATTGTGTAAAATGACAAATAATTTTTTTTTCTTGTTATGAATTTAATTTTCAATTTTTAAGCATGAAGAATCGCAGAAAAACCGCTGATGTTAATTGACAAACAAGATATTTGTTAAAGATGAAAAAGGATTTTGGTTGCTTGAAGAAGATTAAATATGCTACTGCTACTAATTTCTAGGTACTTTTTGATTTAACTAAAGCAATTTGAGAACAGAGAAATCCAATTTGAGAATATGAACAACGAATTTTGAGAATATAGATAAGATCGTTTGAGAGTTGATAATAAAAAATTAAATTGATAAGCTTTTGTGTAGCTATAAAAATAAAGATACTATCAAAAATTTATACACTAGTTATCCAAAAATTTACCAATTTAATAATTATATTGAAAAATTGTAATTCTTTCTGCCACAATTCTCAATAAATTATCACTGTTAAAACTATGTTCAATATAAAAAAAAATATGTTTTTTTTTTTCAAACTATTGTGTAATCATCAGTTCACCCACCCGAAACTTTCATTATTAATTCGAACTAAATTTATGGAACAAAATAATATAAAAGAAAACAAAACCAAAATTACTGATCTTATCAGAATTGAATTCATCATAATTTTTTGTGATATGCAAACCAAAAATAATAATAATTTAAATAGTATAAAAATATGTATGCGCTTATGAATTAAGTACGCTCCCCTTACTGCCCTTCAACAATTTTTAAATTTGCCCTAAATTCCGTAAACATTTTTTTTTATAAAATGTGCGTATTTCAAATAATTTTTTTTTGTCTTTTTAACAGTCATGGGCATTGTAAGAACAAATGGGAGCATTAGCTTGCTCTTGTTAATGTGCTCTTGTTAATCAATTTTATTTACTCCCTTATGGCTTCAAATAGCTCTTATAGGGTTTAATAAGAAGTCCAATTCATTAATTAATTGTAAAAAATAAAATGTCGTCTTACAGTAATCTTATAACATGATAGATTATTATATTGCATGGCATAAGGCCTTATTTCACGGAATCGCAGTCAATTATCTACGCAACAATTTCTTCTATAATCTTAAAATTTTACTTAAATATATTTTATAATGTTTATTGGGGTCCCGACTAGCATTCGAGACCCCAACACACAATATAAAATAACATATGTGACACACAAACCCCTACACCTAATCAAAACTACGCCAGCGCTGCTTTATTATTAAACATTTGTGTTGTAATTGTGTAATGTGGTAACTGAATAATGAATTTTCAGGTCATTTATTTTATGGTTGGCCGAATTTTCATCATAGATGTTTATTAAAATAAAATTTACGTTTGCATTAGTTTTGGAATTTACAGTAGTAATGAACTTTAATTTGGGTCTCATTGTATTTTAAATGAAAATAATGAAAAATGTCAATTTAAAAAATGAATTTCCTTTCTATTTTTTTATTAATTGATTTAATTATTTAATACTTTTTTGTTAGTAGTAACTTTAAAAAATTTGTTGCGCCGATGTGGAACTAGTTCTTCTGAAGATGGTATTGCAGGAGCTTTTAACAATAGGATAATTGCTAGATATTAAATGGTTTCTTTTTCCCCCCTCACAACCCTTTCAATGAATATAATTCCTAGACATGTTTTTCCACTAAAAACAAAAATGCTGCTCTCCGTTCCCAGTGCCTGCATATGGAGTTTCGTACTTGTTAAGCCTACTTAATCCGATATTGCAAGAGTTTAGCAAATTACCGCCAATTGTCATTTTTTGCTGCACTATTGCTTAATGACGTTTTTTTCTGTTTTATTTCTAAAAGCTTCAGATTTGTCTGACATTATCAAACAGTTATATTAAATATAATTGAATTAAAAAATTATTTACTGCAAAGCTTTACTTAAATTACACTTAATATTAAACTCAATTTGTCAGTTTTCAGATATAATAAAATTATGACAAATTTGTTGAAATATAAACAGGTTACCGAAATATTCTTTATATCTATTATTTTAATAATCACTTTCCGGATATAACAGATATTATTTTGGTAAAAGTTGTTAATTTAAGTAATTTATGTTTTTGTGTATCTTTTATGTAATTTGAGTTTTATGGGTGTCTGTCTCCCTTATTATGTTCTTAATAAATTTCATAAAATGAGAAAAAATTTAATGACAATTATTGTCAATTAAGTTTGTTGTTTTGTCGTTATAACATTAAGATAAAGAATTTATAATTTTTGGCTCACTGTAGCCAATCTTTATTCAATTTTAATTTACAATACAAAATTTTAAAAATGTTTAAAAACATGAATTAATAAGATACGTAAGTATAAACCTAAAAAGGCTGTAAATTTTTGATGTGATTAAAATTTAGATGAAACAATAATATTCACGTGTCATAATTATTAAAAATAGTTAGATATGTTACAATAATGAAAAATTAAGAAACGTGCTGAGCTGAAATTATTTTATATATACCTCAGTGTTTCCGAAAAAATATTAATTTGGCAATTAAATGTTAAATATGTAATTGACAGAAACAAATGTAATTGACAGAACAAATGTAATTGACAGAAACAAATGTCATTGACAGAACAAATGTAATTCTTCTCGCATTGACGATTCAATAATAGCAATTAATCATAATAAATAATTGTAAATCCTTGTTGTTTATCATTTTAGTTTTCATGAAAATATTATAAAATTTTAGATTTTGAATTTCGTACCGTTATATACTATTCCTATAACCGTAACACACTTTAACTTCTTTCATGTTATGAATTTTACAAATTGGATTAAAAACAACAGAAAACAAAATAAATGATATAATTTTGTTTAGACGGTTTATGATTCAAAAAAAAAAAACAATGTTATGCTCTGTTGTCAAATAATGTATAGAAAGTATTTTATTTCGTTATGGGAGGTAAATATGAAATAAAATTACCAGGTAAATGACCAAAGATATAATAAAAATTATACCAAAGAAATACATATATTTATACAATTTTAATTCTTATAAGTTTAAATTTAGAATTGGTTTTGTTATTCCGGTAGACCAGAAATTAAATCTTTTGTAGGCAATTTAGTAATTTAGAGTTTTATGGTGAAATGATTTACATTTACATAAAGAATATAGAATCTTCTTTATGTAAATGTAAATTTGTAGCAAGAAAATTTGTCATGAATCAGAGTAAAAACTCTAATTTATGACAAATTTTTTCGCTACAAATTTTTAGGACAACCCTCAAAAATTGCACTAAAATTAACCAAATTCAACCAGATTATCCAAAAAATAAATGTGACAAATTTTCTTTTATTAATAAAAACGAAGCTTCCGAAAATCACCAACAAAAACTAATCATTACACACAACTGACCATGCCTTTTAATCGTAGGTTTGTCAATGGTAGCAACAGTACGTTTCAACAAACCTTCAAATATGAGTAACAGTTTATTGTTGTGAGAAACGTTTGAAAATGGCGGCAACAAATTACAAAAACCGACATATTAGAGAAGAGTCCGGAAATCAATTAGCACTACATTGTTCAAAAAAAAAGTATATTGGGTTTTCTAACAACATTCTGCACCAGCTAATAAAGTGAAAATTACATTAACTTTATTGGAGAATAATGTAACCGAGATGAAAAAAAAAACTATTATTTCATAAATTTAAATTGTTTATTAATAAAATACCTAATAAATCATAAAAATAATTCATGCAAAATTCCAACATAACAAAAATATTGAATTTCATTTAAAATTATATTTAGAATTCTTTAAATTCTGATAAATAATTATATTTATTTTAAAAAAATATTAAAAATTTATCAATTTACTTAATAATTTTTATACTGTAATGTATATTTTTTTTTATATAAACATTTTTACACCTGAATTTACCATACTTTGATCCTTCTGATTTATCATTAAATAATTAATCATCAAAAGTAATTAAAATTTCACAATTATTTTAATGTAAATATTTATTATTATTTAGCTGCAATAAATTGATAATAAATATTTTAATTATTTATTATGAAAATTTTTTTTTATTAAATTAATTTAATGAAAATAAAAATTATCAATCAGTGTTAAAAAATGAAGTAAAAATTTCCACTGATTTATATTTCTGTTATAATTTTAGCTAGAATTTGGTTCTTGTTTTTCGTTTTTCAGATAAATTATATTAAATTAAATGTAACTATTGTAACTATAATTGAAATTATAGGAGAAAATTTAACTATAATTTTAATTTCGCTATTAATTTATGAAATTTTAACTATAATTTCAATTAACATTATAGGTGATTCCTATATGTAAATGTTTTAAATAACAAATCGAAATAAATAAATAAAGTTAAATAAAGTTTTTAATGCACAAATGATTTATTTATGGCAACATTTCGTCCTAAGGGTTTTTTTGTGTATGAGATGCTAATTAAAAATAGGGTTTAAAAGAAGTAAATTCAGGACATTAGGAAGTTATAATGAAATTATTGACGTTGCATTTTGAATTTAAGGAAAATGTTAGAAAACTTAAGTATGACTATATCATTGTGATGAAGTGTGAAGATCTTGACCAGAACGAAATCCAAAATATAGTTTTATGACTTGTTTGATAGAGAGGCACAGGCACGCACATCTCCAAAAAATATTGCAGACGCCGATTTTATGCTGAATGGATATTATTCATCCAGCGGTACGGTGTATGAAGACGCCAATTTATGGTAAGTATCTCGACAAACATACTTCCTATAAAAAAGATGTGAATGTCAAAATTAGTTTTCAGCAAAAAAATTTCACTTCATCATAATGAAAATGGCCTCATCACAATGAAAACCATACCTTATGCTTATCGTAAAATATACTTCGACCACGAAAACAGCTTCATAAATTCCTGCGGCAGTTATTTGACAGGGATTGATAATCCTTCAATTTAGAAATTATATTCAGGATTCAATGTTTATGAACAAATTCACGCGCTTTTTTAAAAAGTATTTTCGTATGATTTTTTGTGTTCGATAATGATAATGATTTTTGCTATCAAATACAGATCCATTTTAAATAGTTTGTCGGATTTCGTGGCATTTCACAATTGCAAATAATTTTGTACTTTTGTTGGAGTATGTATATATACTTCTATCTTAATATATGGACATATAATGCCCAAAAATCTCTTCAAAAATCTACTCAGAAACAATCAAACTATTTAATTAGGACTAAGCAAAATATTGCTTGGAAATTATTGCATAAAATTTAAAATTTTCAATTCAGATATTTTCTTAATTTGCTCCAGCTGACCTTAACTCGACAACAATTTTGACTCTTTACATTTAGGGTTTTGTAATTAAAAATTATGTATTCATTCATAAATCTACTAAATGAGTTGTCATAAATCTATCTATACTCAATAAATTTCATAAAAAATATTAGTTATGTTTTCTTAATTCCGCAAAAAAATGGGTTAATTGTAACAGATGTGTTTTATAAAAATGATAAATAAAATATTTTTTGAATATAGAACAAATTTTTTAACATAATTATTTCAAAATTACATAATCTTTGGTTTTTAAACGAAATAATTATTATGAATAAAAATATGTTGAATTGAATTTACGAGTTTTATGAGATTTTATGAGATTTTAAATTACGAGATTGAAATAAAATTACCTTTTTTGTATGCGAGTTTATTTTAAAAGATTTCGTAGCTATCCCGAATTACGCTTGTCCACCAATTCATTTATTTTGATCACTTTGCACAATTTTGTTGGTAAAGCAAAGTAAATCATTTTTAGTTTTGTATTCGCTTATAAATTAACTATAAAATAATAAAGCATTATCGGTAAAAAAAAAGTAATTAAAGGTTTTTTATGCTGCTTTATCTTTATTATAAAATTGTTTAATTAAAATACTAATACTTGAATAAATGAATCATTATTTTGTTTATATTCCATTGTGATTGAGTAAATATATATTTTTAATTACATTCGATTATTCTGTCAGATCAAGAAGACGACACTCTATAAATTTTATAGTGAAATTGTGTTTGTTAAATACATAAATTTTATAATTTTATGAAACATAATGGAACAAAGGATATTTTCTTGTTCAATTTATCATATTATTGATGTGTCACAACAGATTTACATACTGTCTGTGTAAAAAGTCTTCGTACAGACACATTTTTTTGAAGACAAATAGTTATCGTTTCTATATTGAGCAGTTTTAATTAAATTTAATTTTACCAAATAATTAAAACTATTCTTACAATATAAACTATTTAAAATAATTACTTAGCAATAATAATCTATGTATATTCATTCTATTAAAAGCCATATTTTACGCGCAAAAAATATGCAAGACCTAAAAGTTAAATTTATCTGTAGTGTATTATTTTTAAAAGCCAGATAACTGGTACCAACTTTAATATTTGGTGTGACAGCGTTTTGATTTACTAATAGCTTGGATCCTCATAAGCATTGAATGGACAAGCTTTCTAGTGAAATCGATACAAATTCTACTCCATAACTTATTGTACTCCATGAGTTAACTTGAACTTTCTGGTTGGGTTTTTTTCTCATTTCTTAGTTTGAGAAATTTTGATTTTAAATTTCAGTGTGGATTTTAATTTCATCAATGATATGCAAATTTCCAACACCTGAACTAATCGTCTGTACGAAAACTTTTTACCCTGACTGTATACCTTTTTGAACTTTTCTGATAATGAAAATAAGGTATAATTTAATTAAAATTAATCCTAAAAGTGTGCAAATGTTTATTTTACAAAAAAAAAATTAGAAATTATTGTGTACAGGAGAAATTAACAAATATAACTTAGATTAAGATTAGCAAAGTAATTAATTTAATGTCAAAGTAGTATTTGATTATGGATATTAATTGAAATATATTTAGAAATTTTATTTATTTAAAATGCGGTACAAATATGCATCTTTTCAGAAATGTCAAAAATACTGCTGACAATACTGTCAATACTGATATATTTAGTTGATTGTACAGGTTTCAAGGCTTAATACTAAACGTCTTTTTACGTATGTGTGTCAAACGATTGTACAACTTTTCATGCGACAAAAATCATGTGATTTTTTTAATAGACGAACTCAGATTTGAAGATCCAAAAAATGTATAGAATAATACAAAGATGACAGCTCCAGCAAATTAAATTTTATTTTTTCAGGTACTCCAATTAGATATAGAACTAAATGTTGTTAGAGTGCAACAAGTAATACTTACTACATATGCTTTGGAACGTGACTGTTGGCACGACGAAACTTTTGATAGTCTTCAAAAAATTTACATTTCTATCTATGCTAACCACTCATACAATTAAAATACGTAATCAATTTTCGAGCTATTTTACTGGTTCTAGAGCAGTTCTCTGGCAAAATATGGCTAAATTTTAATTTTAATACTCAATGTTAAAATGAGAATTAATACTCAATACATTATTGTAATATATAATTCATTGGTGTTTTATTAATTCACAGCAATTCCATGACATTTCAGTCAAAACTGATGACAGCAATTATATAAATTTTCATTTTGATCTTAGTGCAATATTAATTTGTGAGCTCCTAAAATATATAACGTTGTTGTTTATTTCCACAATTTACTTGTGATAATTTCTCTATTTTTTTCCAACAAATGTAATACGCAATAAGTGGTGTCAAAATGTTGTACGAAAAATTGAATCAAAATAGCAACAGTTGCATTTTTCATGCAATGTCGCATACAACTGTCAATTTTTACTCTCACTCGCATACAACTGTCAATTTTTATGATTTTTTGACATTCCAGAGATCGAATCAAAAGTTGTGCAACATATATTAAATTATTAAAGGACTGTTAAGCATATCCTAGAAATTTTAAAACTTTCCTCTACCTACAAAATTATCATTACAACGACGATACTTGTCAGAATTTATGAAAATTTCTCTACTTTTAGTATGTTACATTTATTCTTTAATAGCACCAAATTTTAATTAAATTTAATGTTCATAATTTTCAACATTATCATAAAAATTTGTTATTATTACATAATTAAATTTGAAAAATTTTTTTTTTATATATTTAACCTCATTATTGCATAAAAATTTCCCTCAAATTATCACCCTATTTATTAGATTACAATTACAAATTTAAATTCATTTATGTTCATATTAAAACTTTATATGTGAATATTGCAAATGGTCCTGGTTAAATTATTTATATAAAATATGAATTGCTATAGCAATCTTTTACATTTTTATTATAGTTTAATAAGCGCCCTTTTATAAATCATAATTTTATTAAATAACAAAAAAAAAAATTAAGTTACAGATTGGGTCTGTTAGTCACTGTGTTCTCACTACAAGCAATTTAAATTTTTTTTTTAATTTAATTCAAACGATAAAGTCAATAAGAAATTTTTATATTAAATGCCATCGTTGTTAATTTAAATATTGATGATTATGTCGGCACTTTTAAAGCGCTAAATAATATTGAAAATTTTGATAACTAAAAGTATTACTGACCCCATTAAAATTATTCGATTCTGTAACATCAAACTGTTTTGTGAGCTGAAATTCATTCTTACGAATATGAATAAAAAATGTGACATTATATATCGGCATCTCAATGGGGCACATTTATATCTGGTACAGTCTTATTGTACGGGATCTGGTAAAAAGTCAAAAATTCGATATAAAAGGTTAAAAAGGCCGCCGAATTGATGTCATAAATAGGCCACCGAATTTGTTGACAATAATAAGAAAACCACGATTTAACTTACCAGGTTCCCAAATTCAGTAATTTTTTTACTGAATTTTGGAATCTGGTAAGTTAAATAGTTGGTTTTCTTATATTGTCATCAAATTTGGTGGCCTATTTATGTATCTTATTATTCTCGAAACAGAATTACAGAGTCTCTGTGCGCCATAAATATAATATCCAGAAATTTATGTTGGAATTAAAACACTTTAGTTCAGACAAATTAATTTCTACAAATCTATCAAACCTGAGTGTAAATTATGAGTATATTTATAATAAATGTTAGATTAAAATCACTTTTCATTTTAACCGAAGAGAATCTTCACAGGTTTTTTTAAAAAAAAAATTTGAGGAAAAATGATTAATTGCAAAATTTAATATTTCTAAGATCCAATTAACACATTACACCGTGTGCACAAATTTGTGTGTTTTATAAAATTTCAATCAAAGTCCGTATGCACAAATTTGTGCTTTACAATTAATTTTAGGTCCCAAGAACATTTCTTTTAATATTTTACCACGGTTCGAGGAACTGTTTTATACAATTTGTCCATGCGGACAATATAATTATAAAATAATTATAAAAAATTAATATAATAATTATGGTATATGATATTGACTCCCAGAATATACCGATAATCCAAACAACTTTAATATTAAACTATTATTATATCAATTGTAGTTTACACTGTCTGCACTTAGACAAAATTATTATTTTTGCTGATATTAAACTTTTATTCTCACTTTTTTTTTTTGTTGGTAACAATATTTTATAAAATTTAATTTACTATTTTAACATAATTATAAAATTCAACACACGATCTGATCTACAAAACACCTACAACACCGAATATAATCATCAATTTCACGCCCACAAAATGTGTAAATAAAAAACACATAAAAAAAAACTATTTGTTAATTATTGTTGTTTAAGTCAAATTAAATATTTACTTTTTCGACAACCACGAAAAAAAGAAACATAAATTTTATGTCTAATTTTATTATTTAAAGTCAATAAATAATAAAAACTAAAAATTATTTTAAAATCATTTAAATAATGAAATTTTGTGATCATATTTTTAATGACAAGACAAAATAAATTTCAAAATCAAATATACAGGTAATCTTCATTTAACACGGTACTTTGAGAACACGGAATTTGTATAACACTGTAAAAAAACATGCGACATTCCTTGTTTAACGCGTTTGTATTTAAATCTCAAAATGGGCATTTAATAAATAACTCAATTACTACCGAACAAAATTCATTTAATCAAATGTAGTAATTGCGTTTTTAATTAATTATTAAAATTTAAATTATCAGTCATTGCCAATAATTTTTATTGCAAATAAAATGATCCGGTTTTAGCTGAATAAAAATTGGAAAAATCGACAGTAACAGTGATGATGACTGATTAAAAATTAATTACTGATTAATGAATTTCATTTCTTATTAAAAAAATTTTTTATTATATGAAAATTTCTAATTTTATTTAACCCGGTTTTAGATAACACGGTACCAGTAAACCGTGTAAAACTAGGGTTACCTGTACTTTATTTCTAAATCCAAAAAAAAAAAAAAATATGTAAATTTGCAAAAAAATAAAAATCGTTTCTTTTGCTACAAAAAAAAAAATGTGTAAATTTTGTCGAATGTGTGCTAATTGATAACAACTTAATATGTTTTTTTTTATGTTAATGTTTTGATCGCTGTTGACTTTTTAAGATGAAAGTGAGAAATTTGTTGTTTTTTTTTTTTTTGAAAAAGGAAATCATCAATGAATAAATTTTATTTGGGGAAAAAAGCAAATATGAAATCGAAATTTTATGAACATTTATTCAAAATGAAAGGGAAAATATTTAGAAATTAAAATAAAATTCATTAAAATCAAAAGTTATTTATATTTTCATTATTTTAATTATTGAATTTTGATATTTATTTATTTAATGATATTTTTATGATTATTTTTTTATTTATTTATAATAAGTAATCTGAGATAATTCTTATTAGAGATTAATTATGCAAATAATAATTATTCATTAATTTGTAAATCACCAAGAAATACTGAAACTGATTATTCCTTTTTAAAATAACTAGCTGGCGTGTTGAAAAATTAATCAAATTCTATAATATATATAGATGAAAATTTTATCTGGAAATTTTATGTGAAACAACTTAAGAAATTGATAGAAGAAAATTTTAACAAATTAGCCAAAAACTTATACTAAAAATGGCTTTCAAAATATTCGTTTTTATAAAATTGTATCCAGGTCTAATATAAACATTGAACGAGATAAGTAGGGTCAGACGGAACAAACTACAAGCAAGTCCTGTCCACATCAGAGGTTTAAATATATAACTAATTAGGACCTACTAATTTTTTTATTGACAAGATTCCGAACCATCAATTTTTTTATAGTGAAATAACTTCAATTGCAACAACTGAATTACTTAATTGGTTTATTAGTGAGATATTTATTGTTAGCAAATGACCTCGACCATTAGCATTTTGTCCAGTCTTAAATTAAATTTTATTAAACATATTTTTATTACTAGTAATAATTTAAAACTAAGTAAATTTAGAATAATATCACGGTCTGTGATCGGGTGGAATTCGCAGTACCTATTCCACTTTAGTATACTAACGCTAAGTTACCGTCGGGCCTCAAAAACTTCATATTTTTAATTTTACATAATTTTCTTAATGTTGTTTTCCACCTGTTCACCTCATTGTTGAACATAGGGCTCCAAGTACCGAGTTATCTGCGCTTGAAGTGATAAACATTCTGTATTGCAATTTGGACCTACTAATTTTATATGGATTCCGAACCATAAATTTCTTTATAGTGAAGAAACTTTTCATTGAAACTAGTTAATGGCTTTATTAGTGAGACATTTGTTGTTAGCAAATGGCCACGACCGTTAGCATTGTTCTCAGTCTTAAATTATATTTTATTGTAATTTTATTACTGGTAAAGCTGAGTAAATTTAGACCAACATCGATGTCTCGTACGGTAGTTGAACCCAGTACCGAATGCACCACAGCTAAGCACACTACAACTTAAGCCACCGTCGGTCTTAATTTTGTTAATAATTATGTTTAATAAATCAATTTATTGCAACAATTTGATACAAAAAATATTAAAACTTGTATTGGTATTTGTAAATTTAATAATTCAAATTAATATCCAAAAAAAAAAAAGAGCCACTAATATCAATATGGCAATAAATAAATTTCATTTACAAAATTAAAAAATTAAATCACCAAAATAAATTCCGTTCAAGTTGACATCAAATTCTTAAAATATTTATTGAAATTCCAATAAAAAAAATTTTGGACAATTAATTTATCAACGGTTTAGTAGTTTAAAAAAACTTTTAAAGCCCACATATGTTGAAAAATTACTTAATAAAATTATAACTTCATAAATTTTTGTAGAAAAAATTATTATTTACTTAAAAATTGTTCGATATTATGATGACATACATCTGTCAATAAATTTATCGTACAGAACAAAAAAAAAACATATAATTTATCATAAAAAAAATATATATTAAATAAAATTCTATTTGTCATCAAGAAATCAACAAATTTGTGCCCAATTAAATTTCCAATGAAATTTGTGCCCAATTAAAGTACAATGACCTCCTGATTCTATGGTGCAGCATAATATCAATATAATAAAAAAAAAAATTTCATTACACTCGCATTAATGTGCAACCCGTACAGGGTGTATATCTTGTCTATGTATAATCAATTTAGTCAATTGATCAATAATTCTAATCATTTATTGTAACGGAAATCAAAAATTATTAAAAGTTTAATCGATCTTCTAATTATATTATTAGACTTAATCTTAATTTCGATCTAATTAGTGTACAATATTCAGGATCTGATCAATTCAATTATTTGTCAACTTAATAGTTTTAACAAAAAAAAGTAATTGACAGAAATATTTGACAATTCAATTATTCGTCAACTTAATAGTTTTAACAAAAAAAAGTAATTGACAAAAATATTTGACAAACAAAATTTTGATCAAAATCTGAAGTATTAGACAAATATTTTTATTGACATTTTTGGTCATCACGAAAAATACGATTGGAAAAAAAATTAAGAAATTATGTTGAATGATAAAAAAATTATGCAATTTAGCTAAAATTCTAATCAACAAATTGACAATAATTTAAATATTTTCAGTTTATCTTAAATTCTTTGTGATATTTTACAAATTTATAAAAAAACATAATTTTATAAATCAACTATATTTAAAAAAACAAGATAAACTAATCAAAATTTATAATCTTTAATTCAATTAACAAATATGTTTTTATATGCGAAATTCCAAAGAATTTCATTGTATTTCCAACAATTTAAGTTAATTTACAATATTCAAGATAAATTCTTCAGAAATATTTTCAAAGTGGATTTAGGAACATAACAAATTTATTTGATGTAAAAAATAGAGATAATTGTAATCAGTTGTCATGAAATTGTAGGAAAAGAATGATAAATTCGCTGGGTATACTTCGGAAATTGTTTAACCCAAACTAGAAAATTCTTTAAATATTTTACTAGAAATATTATCATTCGTATATATATTCCAATAGACGTTTTATTGAAATTTGATATTCCAGTAGCCGCTTAAGTAGCACTTATTTTATGATTCTACTAAAGGTTACGGCGAGACTATAATAGTTTTTCCGCAAAAAACTAGGTGTCTGAAAAGTATTTAAGTATTTTTAAAACAAAAATTTTTTGAAGATAAATTTTTTATTTATTTACAACAGCTTTGAGCTTGGAATTACATTCAGAGCGTCAGCGTCAACGTAGCGCAGACAGATGTGTAAAATACAGGTTTATATCCTTGCTATTGCATCAACCAGCGTTGACGGTGACGCTGGTTTACAAAAATTACAAACGTTTTTTCAACGGCGATATTTTAATTCCAAATTCAAAGACAGCGTGAACTTGACGGTGACGCACTGAATGTAGATCCAACTTAATTCAGAAATTCAGCGCGGAACAAGTAAAATTTTAAGGTTACTGAATTACGATTTTATCCCACCGTTACACGTCCCGCCGTGTAACGGTGGGATAAATCCCGCCGTGTGTGAATCCCGCCGTGTAACGGTGGGATTCTTATTCCTGTAGTCACAGGAATAAGAATAATGGACTTCGTTTCAAATTAGAATTTTAAGACCATATTATTTTGAGTTATTTACTGTTATATAACTGAAAATCTTTTTTTTTTTGGAAATTACCGTCCAGCTATCTCCACAACAAAAGAGTTTATTAATAGTTAAAGTACTCAGTAAAAACAAATTTTTTTTGTAGCGGTAACAATTACAGTATACCATGACACATTGCTCCTGTTCCTGACGTAATTATTGCTTGCATACATTACGTCAATAAGTTGATGAAAGTAATTTAGTAATTTATTTAATTTTAAAAAAAAAAATAAGATTTTTTATAAAAATTTACCTTATATCTAAGAACATCTTCCATTCTAGCTGTTTTACCATCACTAACACATGATTGAAAAAAGCTTGGTGCAACTGAAACGCCCAGCGCTTCACTTGTCATACCAGTACCAGCACGTTCAGCATTACTAGCAATAACACGGAATGTTCCAAATAATAGTACCAATAAACGTTGTGTATAAATTGGCAGTGATGTTATAAGTCTGTAAAAATAACACAATTAATTAGTACAAAAAAATGGTGATAAAACGGAAAATAAATTAATTTAATATTAAATAACAAATATTAGTATGATTTTAGTAAGGTGCTCAATTTTAGGATGAATTATTGGAGGAATTTGATGAGTAAAACTGGTACTCAAATGAGTTATATTGAAGAATTCAAGGATGAATTATTGGAGAAAATGATGAGTAAATAAACTGGTACTCAAATGAGTTATATTGAAGAATTAAATCGCTGTGCAGTTTATGGTACAACTCCGACTACAATTCAGTAAGGAAACGTTGCCGGTCATATAATTAAACAGCAGAAATTTCCCGTATATCGGATGCTTTACAAAAGTTTTAGGAAGCATTGATTGATCAATCATTTAATTCCTAGTTTTGCCCAAATAATTTATCCTACAAATCCAAATAGAAGCTAGATGATGAGATATGATTTTGTTTACCACGGCGGTAAATAAATCCTAATTAAGGAGTTGATGGCTTAGAAGATATTGTGTTGAAAAATCTGTCCTAAATAAAATTGAAAATTTTTTTTAACAATTATTATTAATTTAGTTATCTATATTTAATTCAAAATGCTGGCCGAGGTGAAAATTTAAATAACTAATTACATTAGTTCTTCACAATCTATTCATTCTAATAATTATTACCCACAAAAGGGTTGGTTCGCTAAAAATTCTAAAATAAAAAAATATATTTGTTTGCCTTGACATCAATTTACTATATTTATTACATCTCAGTAAATATTTAGTTTTGTTAGCATATAATAAAAATAAATTCTAGGCAAAGGTCAACATTTTTAAGTCACACTTTAAATACAACATATTTTTTTATTATTTTTTTTCCTATGGTTGTTAATTTGAACACTGATAAAAGCAACACCTTTTGATATAAAATATAAACGACAAGCACCCCAGAACAAAACCACAAAAACCTTCAAATATGATAAGTGAACCAAAAAAAAACAAATTCGATTATAAAGGTTCTTTAATCTCGTCACATCTGCAACTGAAATGAAATTTTAAATATAATTTATAATACGTGTTATCAATTTTGAATGCGTGAACTTGAATAAATTAAATAAATAAGAGATTAGTTTTTAAAAAATATTATAATTTTTGTTGGAGTTGTAACGGATTAACATTATTAACGGAGTACGGAGGGTATAATATAAAAAATTTCAGAAACTAACTTTTAAATTTATCTAACAAACTCAAATTCTGTGGAAATTTGCCAAAACATGATAATTATATTTATTGAAACTTTTAGATAAATTATGCAATTAATTACTAATTAATCATCAAATTTCTCAAAACCTGATAAGATTTTAGTTAAGTAAAGAAACTTTTTTAAGATTTGATTTTTTAATCGAAACTTACTACATTCGAACGATTTATAAATTAATGCAAATTTACGTAAATTTATTTTTGATTGATTTTGTTGATTTCAAATAGCTAAGTAAAAAATTTCATTTTTAGAAAACAAAATCAGTAGATTTACACGTTCAATCTATAATTATTGCTGTAAATTCTAAAAATTTTAAAATTTCTTTTGCAGTTTTAGTAAAATCCATTATATCTGTTTTTCATGAAAACTGAAAGCATACTGATTTTAAGAAACTATTTTTTTTAAAAACTTGCACAAGAGTAGTTGAACTGAAATATGTTTTCTGACTATACATATAATAGCACTTCCTCCTCATTGAAAAGATATTGGGATATCTTAAAGTTAAAATAGCGATTGGAAATATTTTCATTTAAAATCAAAGATCCAGAAGAATTAGAATCATAAAACTTCAGTAATATAATTGTTGCACCAATGTTATTTGAAAATTCAATTAACTATTTCAAATTAATTCTTAATCATTCCCAAGGTGATAGATAATCAAGGTTTTGACAGATAAACCATCCCCACAAATAAACTTGACAGACAAACCATTCCCAAGATAATTTAACAATAACCTGTGCTGAATTTGTTAGCAGTTATGCGGCCTGTACTCTTCACTGTATAATTTATAATAAATGGTATAATTAATTTAAATAGAGTGAAAAATATATTTTCTTATTTTGATTTATTCAGTGGTGGCTTTTAAAATTTTTCATAAACATAATTTATAATTTTGTGAAAAGCGTAATTTCACTCACGCTCAATGTTTGAGTTAAAATAAAAACTGAGTGTAATCCGAAAAATTTCAAAAATTGTAATTATCATGTTTAGGTAAATATTCACACAATTTTAATTCAAACGATTTAAAACTTTAATATAAAATAAACTCACTCAAAATTTACAGTAATTTATTACTGAATTCTGATTGGGTAAAGCATAATCACATTTATCTTGTTTAAACTAATTTCTGGTTTACTTCTGCGTTATAGAAAAAAATACTTTTTACCTTATTAATTATTAAACATGATTACATATGTTGTGAAGAATTAAAAAAAACATACTGCGAAGAATATGTTTTCATTAACTTATTATGAAATGATAAAGATATTTCGTCAATAAATTTAAATTTTTGATTATTATTAAATTGTAATGATTTGCTTTACTGCATTAGGGCAAGCGACATAAATCAAATTTAATCAAACAAAAAATTTACTTATCCCTCTTTTTTAATTTTTTTTAATCACTTTTTACTTATTACGATATTTTTATGATCATAGAATGGTCAAAAATAGATATTTTTCAGATAAAATATTTTGTTTTTAGCTGATTATTAAATTTTTGTTAATCAATTTTTGTAAATAAATGTTTTGTAGATTGTGATTTCATAATTGTAAACAATATATATATTTTTATAGTATCTATTAATCATTCAGATCATTGCGCGAAAATTTTGTTGATTAAGCATTTAATTAATTATAATTTTATGTTATCGTTAAAACAAATCAACAAATGAGAATAATAAAATTCTGTCGAATTACTATATTTATTATTCGTAATCTCGACACTATTTTTGTTTTTAACTAAGATAAAAAAATATCTTATAATAATATTTGTACATTTCCCTTTAATTTAATAATTTACGCGTAATAAAAACTATGACTTATTGTTCCATTATTTATGATAAGAAACATTAATTCTACATACAAATATTTGAATCAGTCATCTAAAATCAAAAATTATTTAAATATTATTGAAGTTTAGTCATCTGATTGGGATTGTTTCAAAGATCGGGAGTGAATTGTAGCCGTAATGTTTCAGTCGTAAACTTTTTAGGGATTAAAGTGCTTTGCCATGTGTAAACTTTTTGAAAAGCGTTCATTGTAAAAGCTGAACATTTTTTGCTATATCAAAGGGAGGTTAAAATTACTTAAAGACCATTCGGTAGCTGAAAAATGTCAATTTAATATAGTAAATATCCTCCAAAATCAATGACACCTAGGATTGTAAGGGTTTAAAGAATATTTAAAAAAACAGCACTTATCAAATTTAAATTTTCTTGCAATAAAGTCACTTATGCGGTGAATTTATTTGAATCCTGCTTGATTTAATTTTAGCATACAATTAATAGAGGCTCGAAAGTGCTGGGCGAGAAATACTAGTTTAAAAGCGGGGAACAGAAATACTAGTTACAATATGTAAACAAAAAAAAACAATTCTAGATTTAAATGCCTAATTAAAATTAAAGCTTGTACAACTAAGTATTAAAAAATATTTGAATTAATTATTTTATTGGTATTTAATCAATAATTTACAAATTCAGTTTAAAATAAATTGTTAAAATTTCCCAAACTAGCCTTTTATTCAATTAATCTGTGCAGTTTCTAAAAAAGTTTAATTTTTCTAGTCATATAATTTTAATATTTGTGTAAATATCGCATTAGTCAACTTCCTGTTTTTTTCTTTATTTAAATTTAAAGTAAAATTTTATAAACTTTTAAAGATTCAATATTTTCCCCTTAAATGCATTTTCAAAAAAATTTTCTTCTTTACTTAATTTTTTTCTACAGAAAATATTCATTTATGTCGATTCCTAATACAAAAAAACACAAGAATGTTAATCTCTGGTTTGTGTCTGTCAGAATGTGACTTATTTAATGGTCCACTAAAAAAAAGAACTTATTCTAAATACTGGGTTTTTTTTTGTTCATTTTGCCTTCAATACTCCAAAAATAAAAAACTAAGATTCCCTATAAAGCATTAGTAGCTTTGCTGTCTAATATTATAGATAAAAAAAAAAGAGTATCTGGAATTTTCTGAAACATTTTGCTTTTCCTATAACTTTCAAAACAATTTTAATATTTTTAAATTTTTTTTAAGTTTCATTTTTCTGATTCAATTTACTTTTAGTTTTGTTTATGAAAAAAAATGCATTTTTTCACGAAAATTAATCAAAAAGAAAATACTGACAAAACCATGAAAATAAACAGGAATGCAAGGAGCAAGTTGAATTTTTTTTCCCAACAAATAATTGATTGTAATAAAATGTCTGTGTAAAATTAAAACTATTAACAAGTTCATTACAATTATTGGAAAAGTCGACTTTAAAATAAGAAATTTGTGTCAAACATCATCATTTAGTGCTACAGCTTGCGGTGGGCCTTGACCTCCTTTACAATCTGACTCCAACCGTGTCTATTTTGTGCAGCTGATTTCCAATTTTGTACTCCAATAATTCTTAGGTCTTGTTGAACGTTGTCTAGCCATCTTTGTCTGGGACGTCCCCGATATCTAGTATTTGTTGATACTGCATTAAAAATAGATTTTTGAGCTTTGTGGCATTCTACTAGCATCTCCAGCTCATTTTATTCGCATACAAACTTTGAGTTAAAGCAACTTAAAAAACATCGAGCCACAAATTTCTGTTTTGGGGTTTCACCTTTCAATAAAGAAAAACTACACAATTAAATTTCAAACAAAATCAGATTTAAAATTTATAACTTAATTCTGCAACAAATTCAACCGCTTTTTCTTCAAAAATATAGAATTTTCGGAAAATATACTCTGCGAATGCAGGAGCCAGATTAATTTCTAGAACTAATGTTCTCTAAATTGAACTAATAACCTACTCCACAGCAGAAATGTTTGAACCAATAAGACAAAATAGTTGGAAATGGAATTGCAAATGGAGAACTATTTTTCTTTTTTTTTTCAAAATTTAATTATTGTGGATTAATCTCGACGATACCCGATATTTTAATTTATCTAATTTATTAATTTCAACTGAATCATTAAAATTCAAATATTTTAGGGAATATTTTACTTGACGAATCATAGTTAATTCCCTAATATAATAGGATTTGATCTTTTCCAGTTTATGTTTTCCAATCAGTGTACGTGATCGACCCTCTAAATTATCCCACATATAATTTCGAAAAAAAAAACGATTTTGTAAAATAATTTTCATGTGTATTTGTTTATATTAAATGATTTTTAAATAGGAGAAAATTTATATACAAAAAAAAATATTGTTCCACGAATGACGTCAGAGGAAAAATTTATTGCCCTAATTATATATATTTACCTTAACACTTTTATATACATACATTTGTTTATTTATATTTGTATCTTTTTTTTTTATTTCAATTTTTTTTTATGTTTTTAGCAAAGTCAATTTTAGTGTTTATTTTATTTAATCGATTCAAAAATAAAATTAGGTTAAGTGCGCGAGACTTGATTTTTTTTTTAATTAAGCTGGAACAACATCAAAAAATTCTAAAAAAAATTAATCGAATTTAAGGAAAAAAAAATCCATATTTCAAGTTTGAATATGACAATAATATGGCGACAATATGTCTTTGCTGGATGTCCATTTTGATGTCAATGGTCTGTTATTATTATTTTAAGAATTACTACTTAATTCTATAAATGAGGTGAAAAATTAAATTGTTTTATATCAAAATTGTTAGAATTTCCTTGTTAGAAGAACTTTGAATCGCGGCCACGAATTATTTTAAATGATAAAACACATTAACACGTTAAACGCTGAGCTAATATTACTTAAGGTTGTACTTAGCGTTACCTAAAAAACAGATTTACGCCAAATATTTCTTGCATATTTTTAGGACATTACAAGCATTTCAATATTTAGTACAAATAGTTTAAATATTTACGTTTCCTGAACACTTCTGTTATAAATGCACTAATTATACGTCAAGAAATAACAGGTAATAATATGTTAATTACATTTCGAAAGGAATTAGCTGACGCAATATCTCCTCATTTCAACTTTACACAAAATAAGGGAAAAGTGATTCTGTACAATCGAAAATTCTGGAGGAATGTTACAAAGTCAATATAAGAAACAATTTGCAGCACAAAGTGTTAGTTTTTATAAAACTTGTATTTGTAGTGAAAAACTTTACATAAAAACCATTAGAACAGTTTATAGATGCTTTTTAATATTATATGACATTACTTTTCAAATATAATAACTGTCCATAGGGATAGGCGTGCCATTTAACGTAATTAAATTAAGCCAATGAAATTTTAGAATGAAATTTTTATCCCAAACTCAAAATTCTTTCATTTTAAAGTTAAACCGAAACAAATTTTGTAAATTATCAAAATTCTTAATAAACACAAAATTCGAACTAAAAAATTAAAATTTAACCTTTAATTCCATTAAATTAAAATAATGAACTTGGGAATTTTAAGATTTAATTAAATTTTATCAAATAAAATAATCAAATAAAAATTTGGAAAACTTCAAAAAATGAAATTAAAATTAAATTTTGTGAAAATTGAAAATAGTCTTTTGAAATGAGACTACACATTCAACTAAATGAAATTATTTATTATTAACAGCACACTAAAATATGTCAAAATCAGTAAAAAAAACAATATCCGTCAAAATCATTAATGATTAATTATTGATAATAAAAATTTGTCAGAACTAAAAATTGGCAAAAAAAAATAAATGCTTTTTGATAGGTCACAAAGTCGCCTGTTTATGATTTTCCAATTTCCCTCGGTTGTGTCCGAAACAGCTAAATTATTATTTAATTTAGGCTTTTGTATCACGTAATCTTCTGTAAAACTACTACAAAGAAACTGGCACACCAACTATTATAGTTCATGATAATTACACAAAATATGATTTCTAATATAAATTTACGATACTCTCTATGGTTTTTTTTTCAGATAACTTAATTACATTCAGAAATTATCACTTTTATAATCAAGTATCTATTAAATTATCTACTTCAAAGTTTCACACTACTACATCGATGTAGTAGTGTGAAAAAAAAATACTTGAATTGTCTGAACAAACACATATATGGAAATATTTTATTTTTTTTAAAGATTTATAAACAAATAATAAATAATCAATATTTTTTTTACTATAAGGTCGTGTATAGTAAATTTGAATAAAAAAAAAAGTGATAGCCACTTGAACATCATAAATAATTTCCGAAAGTATATAAAGTTGCAACAAAAACGCTTTAAATACAAAAATGGTAAAGTAAATAAAACTAAAAACCAAAATAAAAACATAAACTCCATAATTGCATTTTCTGGTAGTTCAGATAAATTTTAGGATGTGGGCAGACGACGAGTACAAAAAAAAAGCAACTAAATCACAAATATAGAAAAAATATACAAATATGAAATGAAAATAAGTAGATATGCGTCTTGCTTATGATTCATAAAATAAATTTATATTTTGTTTAGTTATCGGCGAAACCGAATTTATTGTAAAATTTTTTTTCAATACCATCTGGAATATCACTTTAATAGTTAATCTAAAAAAGATCATGAAAGAAGTGCACTGTAGCACCTGAACGAGATTGTCGCAATTATAGATTTTGATGTTTCTCTCCATGTACGACGACAATCATTCAATAATCATTCACTACGACTTGATATTTTTTTCGTCTGCTTAAAACTTGGTAAAGTTTCAACGAAAATAATGATCTAAATGTGAAAGAAAATGTCAAATGGAAGAAAATGTCAAACTGACAGTGATATTTTTCACTTCATCCGTTCAGTAACCATACTAGTCAAAAACTATTAAAATTTTAAAGGATAAGGCGCACGTTATAATACCATTATTCGGCAATTTGCTTAGTCAAATATTGAGAATATTTTCCCTTAACTGTGGGCACACAGCATTTCGTTAAGAGGAGGATTGGGTTCTTAAGTTGGGAAATTTTGGTTAGGAATTTTAATGTCATTAATTTTATCCCAATGACGAATCGTAGCTAAATCGGGGTTTAAAAGTGGATGTGAACCCGGGACTTTCTAATTGGAAGATAGGTACTTTAACCACTCCACCACTTAGCTATGCTCATTACATCAATTTCGAATAGACAGCTTATAAAGTTTATTATTTGTGAAAGAAAAATCCCGAACTACAAATTTAGGAAACTATGATATAGAAAAATAAAATAACAGGTTTTGCGTGGTAGTTAAACTTTGCACAAGTCTCATTACATCAAAACATGATTCAAACAAGGTACGACATTTCAAATTGTTTACAATTTATAGGACTTTCTTTCGTTCCTCTCTAAAAAAAAAAAAAAAAAAATTGAAAATTTTCATTTTGTTTAAGTTAATAAATTTAAAAAATAAAAAATTTTGTAATAAACTAAGCTCTGACTGGATTGTTTTTTTTAATACCTTATTCACGCGCGCGCTTTTAAAACTTTCTCCTTTCCAGTTCACCGAAGCCTTTAATGTCTAAATTTTATTTTTATTTTATTTTTTTCTAATAGAATTAAAAAACCTTTTTTTTTTTACAATTTCACAAAATATAAAAAATAAAAAGTATTTTACTTGAGTCACGTTTTTTTATGCTAAAAGCAGGCAGCAGCAGCAAAAAAAAAAAGAATACGAATCTTTTCAAAATAATAAACACAAAATATTAAAGTTTTTCGTAAATCAATTTACACAAAATTTCCGCTGAAAAATCAATTCATTTAGTTTTTGGACGAATTTTAATTCGTGATTCATAAATTTTTTTTAAACAGTTTTGTGTGCTTTTATCGTAAATTACAACACGTTTTATAACCACAAAAAAAAAAAAATTTAGATATAAAATTATTTTAAATTCAAATCATTAATTAATAATAAATAAATATAGATTTTTTTATTTTTTGGTGGATAATGTGATAAGAATAAATTTTAATTAGGTTATTGAAGTTTGTGGATGAAATTAGTACGCGCATCACGATAAAATATCTTAGTTGATTTGTTTTGGAGAAACTTATTGTGTGGTTTTGTCATTATGATTGAGACTGATCTAAATTTGGTAAAATTCGATTATTCTAATCGAATTTTGTAACTATAAGTCGGATGCCGAACTATAAATACTGCGTTTTAAATAAGTATAAAAACTATAATAATGTAAACTGTGTATTGTTTTGTCACTACAAACTACAGGTTCAGCGTGAGGATTATGTTCAATTGATTCTTCGCCTTTTTACCAGTATTTTACTGTTGTATTCTGCTATCGTATTTTACCAGTATTTTACGGTTCACCAGAATTTACTTTAGTCAAATATTTAATAAACCGCACGAAATTTTATTTTTAACATTTTATTAGTATCGCTACTTAAATCACTTCTGAGCGCAAACTAAATAATATATCTGTTTGAAATTACCTATAAAAATCTATTAAAAACTGCTACTTCATAACGCATACTACCATTTTTTTTAATATTTAACCTAGAACTAGGTTTCACTGGTCCAATCTACATATACTTTACTTTTATATTCAGATTTGACATTACAATGCGTTTTATAATTGCTTTAACTATTTGCAGTCAATTAGTGACTGGCAACTCAACGTACTGCAACAACTAGAGTGGCCACCGCATTGAAAGTTTCTAACAAGAATTAGTTTCGTTACTTTAAAATAAAATCTCCGACAGTAAGGTTATCAAATTCAGGACAAAATTTTAGCGTAATTTCGAAAACCAGTTGGCCGAAAAAAACACGCACAATATTATACATATAAAGCTTATAACATAATTTTTTAACCACGACAATTTTCTATTTTTTATTTTGGAATTTGAGCTATTTTAGACAGAAATTTTCGAAAACTCTTAGTGTATTGATGGTTAACAAAATTAAACTTTGATCGTAAAACTTGAAAATTTGTAATTATCATTTGTGCTTTCAATTTGACCAGAAATTCATTTAAATTACGAAACATAATATGTACTAGGGATGTCCCGAATACTCGGTTGCGCCGAATATTAGGTCGATTGCGCCGAATATTAGGTCGGCACCATTTTTTAAGATTCGGTTAGATTCGGTATTCGGCGGTTTAATTCAGCCGAATAACGATTTTTTTTAAACTCAAGGAAAACAATCAAAATACCATTGAAATGTCAATTTCAAATACATTGTTCCCAATCAAAATACCATTGAAAGTCCATATAATGATTCGGCCGAATATTCGGTATTCAGCAAATTTTTTTTCGATGATTCGGTATTGGGCCGAATCATGAAATTAGTGATTCGCGGCATCTCTACATAATACATAATACAATTTGAAATTGGATAATCGACACGAAATTTTTCAAAGTATACAAACAAAAATTTATTACGAATATCTCAAATAAAAACAATAAAAATATAGATAATTCTTTCATTTGATAGTGAAATAATAAATTGATTGTAATTTGATTATAAAACATATTTTTAATCACACTTTTGGCCTGTAATACACATTGTGAAAAACACTAAACTTTATCTACCCCAAAAAAAAAAAAAAAAATGATTTATCAATAAAATAGTATTAATCAAAAAACAACAAATAAATAAAAATATTGCTTAAATAAATAATTTATCATTTCAAAAAATATTTATAATCTTGATTTATAAACATTCTTCCGGTATTTTGTATATGGGACTCTAGTAAAAATTACACCATTAAGCATAATTATTTGGAATAAACTGTAATAAATGATAATAAATAGAAAAAAAAAATAAAGATTTAATTATAACCCGAAAAAAAATATAACATAATCTATTTCTTCACCGTCAAAAAATAATTAATTTAAATACAATTAAACAACAACACGAGAATTCATCACTTTCGTCTGATGTCTACTAACCCCCCCTCTTATTTAACCCATAAATCATTTTCGTTTTTATTCTGTCTTGTTTTTTTATTTATTTATTGATTGAAATGCACTTTGACTTCCTGAGTTTAAAAATATAACCACAAAAAATGTATACTAACGAGTAGTTCCACTTAATAAAAATATAACACAATTTAATGATAAAAGGGTTTGTTGAAAACATGAAGTGCCAATTGCCATAAAAGCAACAAATGTTATAACAAAATTTGTTATATGTGAATGTGACCAACCAACCCATCCGATATAAAACTATAATAATTTAAAATCACTGATGTAACTTAATTCTCTAACAGGCAAGATCGCCTTTCAGCGGGGTACATCTTTATTGCATTTTCTAGCCTTTAAAAATATAGCGATAGTAGCCAATAAAGGTTTTAGTAATGAAATCATGTTTATCTCCATATAATTCTCGTGCTTTATGTTGTGAAAAAATTATGTAAACATTTATATTTGTGCGATACTGAATGTGAGTAAAATATTCTTGCTTCCACTGCAACCTTATTCTTGCTTGCACTAAAAACCCGTAAATGCGGGATTGCCCAGTTGACTGAAGTTTTTGTTTAGTGAATTTATAATGTTAAGAATATTTTTGTTATTTTATCAATTATTTTATCCGTAATGGCTTTAGTAGAGGGGCATTTGATGTTAGCAAATTCCCTTTACAGGTACCCTAGACCGTTAGCATTTTCCCGGTCTTAAATTACATTTTAGTCTAATTTTATTATTGGTACTCATTTGAAACTGAGGAAACTTATTCCAACATCGGTACCTTCAAATGGAGTTGACCCCGGTACTTATTGCAGTACCGTTATAGTACATAGCAAAATATTATCACTACACTAAAAACCGGTTACCGCGTAACCCCACCTTTGGGCGGTTTACATGTTTTCTCACTTGGAGAACCACTCAACCGAGTTAAATTCTATCTTCATTTTTGGCTTTAGTACTCACCCCTAATTTTTTCAGAAATTTACTCACCCCTAATTTTATCAGCTAAAAAAACGGGTTGTTAGAGCATTAAAGATTAATCTTTTTTTTTAAAGGGATTCTTCGTTTCTTTTATTGCCAATATTTTAAAGTTTAAATCTCATAAATTAAAACCCGGCCTAAAGCACTTTCATGTAATACAAGATATAAAAGGCAATAATCATTACTGGCTTAGTGAGAGCAAATTCCGAAACTTTCATAAATTTTTGACAATCAAATTTTTGACAAAATAGCCTAATTATATTTTGGACACTTCATATTTAGCGGCAAATTGTTTATTGTGAGACTACAAATAAGTATAATGTAAACTGTGGATTGTTTTGTCACTAGAAACTACAGATGTAATTAAAGGTCAAAAGCACTAATAAAATATTTTATTTTTTATTTAGAATATTTAGATCTTTTCGGTTTAAAGACAAATAGCCAAAACTAAAAATAAAATTCAGAATTTTTTTTTAGAAAATTGTCAGTTACTACTGAATGGTCTGCGACGACGTGATGACATTTTGTGCGGTAATACAGTACACTCGCTATATAATAAATATGCGATTTAATACCTATTTCGTATTGTGAGCACAAAATTTTTGAAATTGAGTATTTTAAATAATGAATAAATCGGGCACTTTAAATAGTGAACAATATTATTGAAGTTTAAAATTATTAAACTTTAAAAATATTGAAAATATATGAAAATATAATTTATTATTTTGAACTCTCTCGAAACAAAAAAAAATAAAACATGTTCAAGATGGAATTGAAACAAGCTAATGGCTTTATTAGTGAGATATTTGTTGTTAGCAAATGGCTTTGACCGTTAGCATTTTTCCCAGTCTTAAATTACATTTTATTGTAATTTTATTACTGGTACTCATTTAAAGCTGAGTAAACTTAGACCAACATCGATGTCTCGGACGGGAGTTGAACCCAGTACGTAATGCACCACAGCTTAGCACACTACAACTTAAGCCACCGTCGGTCTTATTTATATATCTCGAATATTATAGTTTTTAATTCATTATATCGAGAATGTACTGTATATAGATATTTTGATAAAAATAAACTTGAAATATTTCATATACATACACAATGTTTTGGTTAATTTCTGTGTTTATCTGTGGTAATTATCGTTTTCATGCCCGTCTTTTGTATACACATAATTAATCCATGCAACGAAGTAAACGCCCTATAACCCCCAGAAAAAAAACACGACATATTTGTATTAAAAATTTATATTATTATTATTCATTCTCTTGCTCGGATGATGATGCATCATACATAATAAAAAGTTCAATTAAATTAAATTTATAATTACAATTAGCCTCGCGATTACACAAGAATGAAAAATATTGAAAAGAAAATTTTCTTATTTTAAAAAATAATTATTTTACTAATTTTTTTTTATTGTTAGATTGATTGTAATTATTATGTTATCGAGCTAATTTATAATTACCCATTCAAATCGGCTTGTATGTCAATGAATAACAAGAAAAAAAATAAAATTGATAAGAAGAATTTTGTAGTGATTAAGCAGCATTGAGCATAGTGCAGTAAAAAATAAAAAGAAAATATATTTTAAATCAAAAGTGTGAAATTTTGAAAATTAAAATTTAGAATATATTTTGGTAGTTTAGAAGATATTTTTGTTTTTAACCCTTTGCACTACAATTCGAAAAAGAATTTCCAACTGGCTCAGTGATTTTGCTGCCAAGAAACCTAAATATACCTAATATATTTTTTTTTAATTTGGCCGGAAAGAGTTAAAATATTCGCTACATAATTTTTTTTAAAAAACACAAAATTTGGATTTTGTATGACCTACATCGAAAAAAACATATCTACACCTTCCCGCGGAAATATATTAATATATTAACTGAATTATAAATTTCCAGCGGTTTTCAAAACCTGTAATTATAAATTTCCAGCGGTTTTCAAAACCTGGAAATTTATAATTAAATGAAGATGTGACTAATTTGATTATGAAAGAATAACCCATTTCTAGCAGCTTGTTCTGGATGTTTAAAAATTAAGCAAATTTTAGTGAATTTTATTTATTTAGTTTCCAATTAAGACTATTTCAATAGATTTTAAAATTTTAGATTCCCATGCTCTACCGAAAAACACGGCACGTTAACTTAACTTTAGCATATTATGTAAGATAAGATAATAACAATTTTTCTTACGAAATATAAAAAAAAAATTGTTTTTAAATATAACTTCACTGTGCATTTCTCCAAAATAATTTGCAGCTTTGCATCCTCATTTTTTGCATTTAGAATTTGGAAAACTTTTGGGTGCCTTGTGTAATAGCAGGTTTTTAAAATGAGTTCAGATTTACGACACATGTGACTACACAAGCGATTGTATAAGTATTTTAAAGATACTTGGCTGTGGATATGTTTTTGTAACATAAATTTAATCATGTGATAAACTCGTAATAAACATATTTTTGTTAATTTTTTTCGAATTAGATAAGTGTAACAAATATTTAACGAAATGTGTTACTGAAAAATACAAGTTGAGTTTTCGTTCTTGACAAATCAACAGCTAAAGGTTATAGAATACTATTTTAGAATCATTGCTTTCAAATTGTAACTAAATTATGTATAATAGTTAAAAAATGACTCAAACAGTTTATTAAAAATATAAATATACAATTAATTTCAAAGATCATTTGTTCAAAAAACTGCATTTCTAATTTTAAAAAAAATCAATTTTTTTAAATCGTGTGATAACGCGAGCGAAAAATGAAATAACCAGCAATATAACCTCAAAATTCTGCTATTAGAAATATCAAATATCCTCCACATTTGAAGATTATTTTGCTCAGATATTAATGCGAACTCCAATAAAAAAAACTGGCAATTGTCCATGACAAATTTTATCGAAAACCTGGTATCGAATCATTTTCGAATTTCCATTTGTAAAAGTTCGCACTGAATTTACGCGAATTAATTAATTTCTAAAACAAATTATTGTTTGTTTGATGTCGGAATTGGGAAAACGGAAGAGAAAAACTGAAACTGAAAATAAAATAAGTACAAAAAAATGTCGGAAATATTACATCAGTTCCATTTTTTTCTTAATAGATAGTTTGAATTTCAATACCACACATTTATTTTCAGTTACTGTAGGCTGGACAGCCTCCACAATTTTGCGAAAATCTACTATATCTATAGTATTATCATTTGCGAGCAATAATAACACATTTTAAAATTATTCACGAGTTTCATTATATTCCGGTGCCCATTTTCTTTCTAAACTTCTAAATTTGATTTGTTATCAATTTTAAAATAATTTTATTTTTGGCGGCATTTTTAATTTCCATTAAAAAAAAACACTAATTTTCGAAATCAATTAACTTATAGGCAATTTACATAGGAAATCAATTTAATATTTGTGTTCAATTACTAAAAGTAACAACAAAAAAAAAATGACTCCAAAGCACCGAAAAATATGACCACAAAACGATAAAAAAAATCAATTTGAACAAAAAAAAAAATGTTTTTTTTTATTGATTTTATTTATTTAACAATTTATGTAAACATATGTCAAATATAGGCACTGACACAATTATTTTACACGTTTTTCTAATTCAATATCGAACTTAATTAATTTTTCTCATTATTTGTCGTAGATACTAGATTTTTAAGTTTCTTTTGTTGTTGTGATATGTTGTGTCAATAAAATAAAGGTGAGATTAAAAATAAATAGTTTATGTACAATGTTTAAAAAAAAAAACACAACAATAATTTTATTTTATTACATACAACATAAAAATATTTTCAGTATATAAGTGACACGAGAGATGTTGATCATATGACGAATTTAAGTCAATGACATTTTTTTTTTCTTCTGAATACTAATTCTCTTTTTTGCAATAAATGAACAATTTTTTTTAGATCATAAATTCGATTTTTTTTATCTAAATTCAATTTTCATTAACTAAAAATTTACTTGACGTGCGCTGTCCAATTTTTTTTTATTTTAAATCAGACGGTCGCCATCAAAAATTCACAAAATAAAATTCCACAAAAAGGAATTATATTTTTAAATGTATCTAGGAATTACAAAAAAAAATAATAATACATATTTACATAATTATTTCTATTTGAATTTTTTAATCGGTCAGTTGATTAAAAAAATAATAGTAAAATTGTAATTTTTCCAAGAAAAATTACAATTTTTAATCAAAGTAGAATATTATTAATTTTGTGCCGATAATTTTAACAATTTTCTTAATTCCCGGTCCACAATTTTCTAAAAATCATTATAGAAAATTTTGAAAATCTGATTCCAATTAATAAATTTAGCTTAAAAGTAAATTATATACTTCACTAGCATATTCTAACTGAGCATAAATATAAACTACTGGAATCTAAGAACTGAAAATATCAATTATCCTAGAAATTTTATTAATTGATTTCGATCGACATTAATTTTTAATTTTTACACTTAAAAATTTTTTTTCTATTAATTTACAATAATTGAACTAATAATAACATAGCGTTAGTCAATTAAATCTGAAATTAATCTTAGAGACTAGTAAAACAACTTTCGACTATAAATATATGTATATGTATATGTACCTAAATGAAATCACCAAAAATATATAAACTAGTTTTTTTTTGTTGTTATTTACAAGTTATTAGTTATATGTTTATAATGATAAAATTTGTTTTTTCTATGTTTTAACATCTTCTAAGATATTGAAACAAATTAATTGGATACTCATTTTTTTAAAAAAATGTAGTGTGTCTCAAAACATTTTGTCGATTTACTAGCAGTTAGGTTAGACACAAGACTTATTACATCTTCATTTTACCAATAACTTATGTCCATTGTACATAATCAACTTTGTATCTTTATCATTACGAATCTAAGGACTTCCTTTAATAAGATTTTCTGTTCTCAAAAAGCCGTTGAATTAATATTCTATAGTCTTCTCCTCAGAATATCTGAATATCGATTACACCTTCAAGATTTCATTAAATAAATAGATACTACAACTTTTAGTCAATAAATTTAATATATTTTAAGTTTCTTAACTTAATTTACTAGAAGCGAAAAAGTATGTCAGTCAAAAAATCTAAATATTAGCTATAAAAAAAAAAACTAAAATTAAACATTTTACTTTCTATTATAAATATTTAGGAATACAGTGAATTTTCGATATTAGCGACCATAGCTGAATCAATTATTTTATTAAATGGAAAAGGTAGCGAAAAAAAGAATTAATTCGTATTGCTTTTTATATAAGCACTTGTGCTCCAAAGGCAAATAAAGATTTCCATAATTAAATAGTATTTTATTTGAAAACATATTATTTCATTTATTAAACCTATTAATTCCCAGCTTAGTTTCGAATTCTTCTTGAAATGAATTAATATTGTAATTGGTATCAAGGCTCCTGTTAAAATCTAAATTTTCATCTTTAATAAATTTTGGGTGACTTATAACGAACTATGAATTAAAAATGGTTGCTATAATTGAGGAGAGTCGCTATTAAAAAAAGTCGCAAAGTATCTTATATCGAATTATCAAAGTATCTTATATCGAAAACTCACTGTATATTTTAATGTGAAATCGAATTTTTTTTTTTTGTTTAGAAGAATTAAATTATTATTTTTACTTCGTACCTCTTACTATTCCTCAATAATACTATGCTATGCTTCGTTTTTGCAAATTGTGAACTAGAAAATTTGGGGAAAATCAATTGGTTTTTTTTCATTTTTTTGTAACATAGTTCAAAACTGTCTGACCTCAAAAAATATTTCACTCAATATTTTTAATTTCTCTAGTTTGTACATTCAATTTTGACCAATTAATCACATAACCCAAAAAATTGTTCCAAACCATCAATCAAAATCAATCAATGAATCCAAAAAAAAAAATAAGCATCAGCTGAGTTTTTGAACGAAAATAAAAATGAATTTGTTTTTTTTAGAAATTTCTCCACTTTTTGTTAATCTTCCAAATACATAAAAACATGTAGAAAAACAATAAAAGAAATAGCAAGGATTCGAGCAGATACCAAAACATATTCAGAAAAAAAAAAAAAGTAAAAATTGCGGCGTCTGCTCTCTTCTAAGATGAAAAATTATTACAAGTAGTTTTTTTTTTTTAAAAAAATGATAAAATTAATAATTATTAATTTTTCAACATACTTTAAAAATTTGTTGATACATTTTGGTTACATAAATTATTACGTTAAATATAAATATTTTAATAGAAAATTTGATAATTTTTTTCTGGTAGAGATTAGAATTGCGTAAAATATGCAAAAAAATTTATAATTTCCAAATAAATTTTATCTAAAAACTTGATTCACATTTAAAATTTTTGAATTTCCGACAATCAATTTATGATTTTTATTTTTTTTTATTAATTTCATTAAATCATTGCGATACCAGAAAATATTTTTTTGTTTGTTTGACTTCTTTTTTATTTCGGGAGAAATTATCATGATTTTTCCGGTACATTTGCACATGACAAGAAGGTTTTTCTTGGAATTTATAGAATTTTTACAAAAGAAAAATAATATTTTTTCTGGAAAATATGTCAAAAAGCGATAAAATTATAACATACAAAATTACTAATAAAATAATTTTAATTTTCTACATTTCTACATTTTTGAAATTTTCATTTACCTATGAATTCTCTCTTGTTGTTCCAAATCATTGTCAATATCAACAATTGCAAATAGTTCATCTTCACCATTACGTCCAAATATACCATTTGGTATTTTACGTAAAAATTTTTTTAATACACTAGCTATTGTATAAACTGAAAAATTATCAACATTTACTAATCGGCCAGCTTGTAAAAAATGTATTAATTTTTTCATAGCACTTTGATTACCAGGTGCACGAAATACATCTTTACGTTGTGGTGCTTCTTTATTTAATTTTAATATTAATACAAGTAATGGTCCTGGTATATCATTTTTACATACTTCATTTAATGGTACACCAAATTTAACTTTTTCTAAACGATATGGATATGGACCAGGACCAGGATGACCACATGATGTTACAACTGAACCCAAATCAGCAGCACGTCGATGAACTCTTTGTGCCCAAGTGGACATTTTAAACGCACAAAAAAAATTTTTTTAAATTTTTATAGGAAAACTTAATTTTCGATTATTCAAAAAAATTTCTTTTTTTCTTTTGGGGGTGGAAATGATTTTTTCGTTAAATTTATTTTAGAAATCACAGTAAATAATTTTTTTTTCAGTTTTTTATTTCATTTAAATTTTTAAAACTCTTTTTTGTTCAAAAAAAAATTATTATTGTTTCTACACAAATTTTAATTAACATTTTTTTTATCTTCCAGATTTTCAATCTGCGAGAAAAAAAAAAAAAAATAAGAAAATCTCACAGACACAAAGTAAAACTTTTTAATCAAATCATAAACACACACACACACACTATTAACACATAATTCTTATTGAAGAATTGTGGGCGCGCGATATATGAATATGAAAAATAAATGTCAGAAACAGAATATTAATCGTTGTGTTAGTGTTAATTGTAGTAGTGGCATTTTTTTTTTCTTCACCGCCTTTTAAAATATTTTTGTTTTTTTTTTTCAAAATTTTCAATTTGTTAAAAAACTAGTTTTGAAACAAAAAAATAAGAATCTTTATGTTTTATTTTAATTAACTTTAAAGTTTTTTGCTTGTTGTTTTAATTAATTTTTGTCGAATTTCGTTTCGAATTTGAATATTTTTTTACAATCGATTTTTTTTAATAAGAAAAAAATTTAAATTAAACACTTTTCAAAAAAAAAAAAAAAATACACGCCATAAAAACTCACAAGATCCAACCATTCACGGCAAAAGTCTTTTTCACAATGAAATGAATAAATAATGAAATGAACGAAATGTACGAAGAGAGAAAGAGAACTGAAGAAGATTCAAAAATTGTATATGTGTGTAGTTTATTTTAATTTTTGACTGTTGCCAGATCGTACGAAATTGCCCAATATTTTGGGAATTTTCAACATGACGACAGAAATATTTTAATATTCAGGGAATTTTTAATATTTAATATAAAACAATATTAATTTAGTATTTTATAAAAATTTCGCATATCATAAATCATACACGTCCCCAACAAATTATTTCGCATGATATTCGAGCACAGAATTCCCTTACTTTTGCTGAAGATAATATAAGCCCGAAAATCCGCACGTTTTAGTTTTGTTTTAAATTGCCGCTTGGCATAGCAAAAAGTTCTAATTGGTTGAAAAAAATTTCAAAATATGACAGAAAGTACAGTATTTTTTTAAATAATATTTTTTATCAAACGTTGTAATATAATTTTTTTAGGTTATGCCAAATTTTATTTTATTGCTAAACTTTGTAAATGCTGAATATTTACTTTAAAAAAAGAAAAAAACTTATTGTGAGAGTACCGCTACGATAAGAAGTAAGCCTATGCAAAATGTCAAAACTAAACGAATGCATCGATATTCTTCGTTATGCACTGTCATTACATACGCCCAACCATAATAGGCATGCGAAAGTTAATATATTTTTTTTTTGACAAGTTGAGATTACATTTTTTTGTAATTTGAAAAAAAAAAATACAAGCTGAGATTACATTTTTTTGTAATTTGAAAAAAAAAAATACATATGTAATTTTAGTGAAAAAGTCAAAAGAGGAAACATTATTCTTACATTGTTTTTGACAAATTCAAATTCAAAATAGCCAAAAAAAACGTTAATATGTCAAGCTTCTGTACTGCGAAACCGATCGTAGTTACAGAAATTTGAAAATATAACGAAACAGGGAGCAAAATTTAACAAATTACAAGTAGCAAAATTTAACGAAGTAGCTACTATTCTTTGGTTTACATGTAAAATCAAAATCAATATGAATTGCTTAAAGTAAGAAAACTTAAATCTTTTTTTGTTTGCTTTTAAATTGAAGAGAGGGCAGAATGTTAGGGCAGAGTCGCCAGAATGTAGCATTTTTAAATGTAGAATTTTTAGTCGCGAAACAAAATCCCCTGAGTTTTGTATAGAAAAATTTCTCCCAGCAGATCATTCCTCTGTTGGATTCAAATCTTAATTTTAAATTTCTTGTCAAAGTCCAGCACAGATATGGTATAATCGGGGGATTCCGAACATGTTTCTTCTCTATAGACTATGGAATTTTCCGACGTCAGCGTGAACTAACTACAATACAAGCAGCTGAATATTTAGTGTGGTTGTCAGGTGAAAGAAAATAGAAGCACTCCAAACCTAAAGCATCCCTCGATAACGCTTCCTGATTGCAACAACACTGTAATGCACCTGCTGTTCTATGAATTATACCTATGTAGCTTGGTACAAATTTTAAGGTTGTAGTTTTTTTTTTTGGTTTAATTTGTATTATCCAATAAATTTGGAATATTTGCAAAATATAGTGTCGTTATTTGAACAAGCATCAGATTCAGATGATGTCAGCATAGAAACGCAAGGTTTTTTTCCAAATATAGTGTTTGTGGGATTTTCCGGGTATTTGTGCCCAATCCATTATCTATTCTTGACGTACATACTTTAATAAGAAAAGAATTAATACAGAAAATTTACCATTCACTTAACAAACCTCCATGCAATAGTAAGAAAACAATACATAAACGAATAAGAGCTCCAAGATAGAATTCATCGGAAAACTATAAATCTGAATTGTTTGCCATGTACACAAACAAAATTTGTTAATAAAAAAAATAAATTATTTAACTGAAATAAAACGTTTTATTTCTTTTTAGCTTGAACATTGTACAATAATATAAAATTGTTATTTGTTTATTAATACAGGCGCTGTGGTGGTCCCATTGTTGATTTAATATGTAATGATCGAACATTTTGCCAATGTTTCTTCAACAATGAAACTAAGAAATTAATTGATAAATGTACATTTTGTACTAATTCATCGGGTTTCATATCAACATGACCAACAGCAACAGACAAGCATAAAACTTTTTTCATTTGGAACTTAATTGTTGCTTTAACTTCATCGATTTTGCCAGTCATTGATTCTTGATGTGACAATAGACCAGGAAATTTACCAGCTTTATTTAAACCTGGACCCAATAAACGTGGAATTTGTTTAATCAATGATTCAGATGCTAGGAATGCATCATATGATTTAGCTAATTTTTTAACCAATTTCTTATTTTTGTTTAATTTTTTTAATGCTTCAGCATCCATACAAGGTACATTTTGGGCAGCAGCTTCATCACAATGTTGTTGATCACCCAAAATACAGACCTTCATTTTTGGTCTTGGAATATGCTTCAATCTAAATAAATAAATGAAAATTTATTAGTATTTTAAAACTAATTTGATATTTTAGCTTGAATTTTTGAAGAATTTTGTAATCAGTTTTAAAAATTTATCTTCAAAAATTTCAGCTAATACATGCAATAAATTTTGTCATCATTTTTTTTATACAAAACTTTTGGGATATTTTAAGAAAAACTTACCACTTGATTAGTGCCAAGTGATTTTCTTGTATAATTAAAAATTATATTTTTTATTCAGAAATTTGAATATAATTCAAATATCTTACTCAATTGATTTTAAGACCCTGAGTACAGGTCCGCCAAAAATTTAATTACTTAGGCGTAATTTTTGGCTTCCTGATTGTACCACAAACAATTTATTTTCATAATAATTTTTAAAATAGTATTAAATTGTTGGTGGAACAATTAGGCATTTATTTTTTTGATAATTGTAAACGTACTTTACAGTTCCTGAAAAACGTTTGTCCTTCTGTGGATCGTAATTTTTCAAACCAATTTGTAATTCCACTGATTCTAAAAATCCACGTTTCTTCTTTAGAGATAACTCAATAATGCTGTTAACAGCTTCATAGAGAGTATCTCGAGATACTTTTGATCTGGAAATATATTAAAACTTTTAGATCTTTTATTTGCAGTAGTAAACCTAGAAAAAACAATTTTAATTACGAATGTTAGAATTGATTTAAGAAATTATGACAAAAATAAGTATTTTTAATCATTTTACACTTAGTAATTCCTACTTTATTTTGCAATCTTTTCCAAACTTATCGAAATATTAAGAAATTAAAAAGCTGGTTTAAGATTGCACTTGTATACAAATTAAAATTTGATATTAATATAAATTATTATTCCGAAGAATAAAAAATTTAATAATCTTTCATATAAATCATCATTTTAATATTTATAGTGACTGATGTTTTAGAAAATTGAGGAATTTTTCAACTTACGCCATTTTCGGTGTGTCTGCACAGTTTCAGGTCTTTGAAAAGAAAGAAACGTCAAGATCGAAGGAATTATGAATTTGTATTTTCAACTTTATTATATTGGTACCAAAATTTAACGAAGTTGGTTGTGACTGATTCACAGGCGCCTTCCCATTTTTAGAATAAAATGTCAAAAATTTCTAGATCAAACTTTTAACCTTTCAAAAAATTTAAGCCAAACATAACATAATTTATATAGTCCAATTTAGACAACAATAAAACATACGCATATAAAAAAATAAAAACTGTGACAAAATGAATGCTCCACCAACATTTGAATCATTTCTTCTGTACGAAGGTGAAAAGAAAATCATCAAAGAATTGGACACAAAAGTAACAAATGCGGCAATTTTTACTGTCAATAAAGAGGATCATACTTTGGGAAATATGATTAGAAACCAATTATTAAAAGATCCAAATGTTTTATTTGCTGGTTATAGAAATCCACATCCATTAGAACATAAATTTGTTATTCGTATACAAACAACAGCAGATTACTCTCCGCACGAGGCTTTGATGAATGCAATTACAGATTTAATAGCTGAATTATCATTATTTGAAGAAAGATTTAAGGATTCTATTAAAGAAAAGAAAGAAGGAGGCGATTAAAATTATTATCTAAAATCTAACAGTTGTATACTTTATTAAAAATGCATATTATAAAACAGAAAACTTGTCTTCATTAAAATAAAAATTTTAGATTCTTAATTCTTCAATTTCTTTTGCTTTTGCAGCTAATATACGTTTATGGCGACGAACTCGTGCTGTCGTAAATTGATTCCGAATAGATTTTGTATAATTAGAAAAATTTTCGAATGCTGATTCACCCCCCCAGGCTTCTAAAAAAGTAAAATTTTGCAAAATTATAGAAATTACATATATTAATTATGTTACCAAAAAGTACACGATTTAAAGTTTTAAAATTTTGGAAATTTAACCGTCCATGCGAACCGTCCCAATTATATCGTGACAATAAACTATCTGAGAAAGTTTTGGACAAACCATAAGAATTTGGACATTTTCCTTTTGTCGGTTTATAGATCTTAACCAATTTTTTCTATAAAATATTAAAAGTACAATTAAAAAAAAAAATAGTATTCAATTACTTACAAAATAATGTACAAATGCTGGTTCTCTACTTAATTTTAAATCTAGCTCTTCTAAACATCCAGTAATTGGTAAATTAATTACAAATTCATTTTGTGTATAAAATATATAATTTTTTATTTCTCTAATATCTGCTTGAATATCCGATATTGATTTCTGCATATCATTTAATTGTAATGAATTTTGTGGTAAATTAACACCATAATTATTTAATGCTAGTATAATATCATTTGCAGCATGTATACTTAAATTATGTTTTGCAATAATTTGTTTTAATTCTTGTGTTAATACATTTAAACGATTTAATTCTGAATTATTTACATTATCATCTTCTACTGTTATTTCCTCTTCCAGTAAAACTTGATTTTGATCATCAGCTTTCATTATTTCATAAAAATATTGCACAGATTCATTTTCATTCAGTTTTTCATCTTCTTTATTTTCAATTATCATTGTTGTTGAAACTGTTTCATCATTTCGTCCTTGTTTTACTTTACCCATAATTATAAATTTGAATTTAAACAGAATAGGATATTATGGTTAATTGAAAATAATTCGAAGTAAAATGATTTTTTACGTCGAGTTATCGTAGATTTTAAGACAAAATGAAATGACAATTCTACGATTCTAAAATTTCCTATCTGGGCAGCAATTAATTTAGTTCCGATTTAAGTGCCGATTATAAACAAAACTAATGTATTACTGGTTAAATATTTTCGAAAATGACCTGATCTAGTTATAAGAATATATTCTTTAAATATATTCTGTAGTCCAAGACGGTGTTTATTGAAATCGTTGTAAATTGGCTAGTAAATTTATTTAGTATTCGAATAACAATATATATGAATGGGAGAAAATAATAATAACAGCAAAATAAAACTTATGTTATTTAAGAATTAAAACCTGTGTTATTTAAGAATTAAAACTCGTTGGTATAACGTAAATTCGAGAAAATGTTAAAGAATTTTGTAGCCAATCAACCGACGAAAATCTGTGGACTTTATGATTAATTATTTATTTGCCTTTTTATATGGCTAACTTAATTCTCAAAGCATCTCATACGTAATGACACAAATAAGGAAAACTTGACTTATTTCCCAATACATATAAAATTTTTAGAGCTCTCTAAAAATTTTTATGGGATATATTATATTATTATGGGATATATTTATTATTTTCAGGCCTATTCTCTTCGTCAAAAATAACGGAATTCCATGTTCTTTTTTACGTATTAGTCGTGCGATTTTCGAGCTGTAAACCGATACTCGAATGTGTGTGGACAACTACTAAAATCTTTTGATCCGTCCAATGTTATTGGTATATGGCTTCCATTAATCACTCCTATTATCTGTGGAATTTCGGCAATTTTGGAAGAATCTTAGAATATTTAAGGCGTCATAGTGAAGAACTGATGTTGAGAAATCTCGTTCCTAAAAAATTCTTCTCCTTATGACTGCCTCACAGACACATACGGCAGGTATGTGTTCTGCAGTTTCTTTATCTTTAAAATAGGTACTGCAAATATCTGTGTCAATTCGTCCTAATTAGATTTTTTTTAGTGAGAATGCAATTTAACATAAAAAATTATCAATAAATTACCACAAATTAGTTATTTGATTCAATTTCTTTTCGATGCCACAATTTTTTTAAATTCTACCATAAAAAATAAGGGTTGGCGGAATCTTCTCGAATGCCGTGTCAAAATTAAAAAAAAAAAATCAAGCGCCAAACGTGCCATAGTTTTTCGATTATTTCAAATTTTATATATTTATTATTTTTTTATAATAATACATATACGAAATTATTTAATATTAAAATTATATGTATGTATATAAAAAAATACATTACAGTATATAATGTGAATTATGCTGTTGTTTTTTTATTCGTGGAATATAAATCGAACTTTTTAAACCGACACATGCAGCGGTCATTTCAACTCGACTACTTACTGTTGATCTTATATATTTTATAGAAGAAAATAATTGTTCGCATCCATTTGTTGAGCCAAACATTGTTAAAATCGCTTTTCAAACTAACTTCATAGAGTAGAATTCATCCGGCACCGGATTCCATGCAGTTAAAATTAAATTTTCAATTCTAGTTTCAATTGGTAGTTTTTGCATTCCACATTTGTTACAATTCATTTCTAACTTGAGATTTACATCCATAAACTTATTTTTTCATACAGCACTTTATTGAAACTGAAGTATTTTCATTTCTAGATCATCTATTTTTGGCTCCTCACACTGTTCGAATTTTAAATTGATATTTTTACAAGTATAAGAAATTGGAATGTTTCAACTGAGTGGCAAAATTGAGAGTACATTTCCTTAACTATTTCCTTATATATAAGAAAATTAAAAACAAAACTGAACTTTGAAAAAAATATTTTTTCCAAGGTTCAGTTTTGTTTTTAATTTTCTAATATAAACCAAACTACGGAAGTCGGTTGACAAGTGTTTTTATTATTTGTCGACAATTCAGTTTATCACGACCCAGCAAGAAAAATTATGTAAAAACAAAATGTAATTAAAAACAAAAATATCTTAATGGTGCACTAAACAGAATTAAACAGGAAAATATTTTTTTTCGGATGATCGTGCCACGGCAACTTATAGACAGTGTGTCACTGTGTGACGTAGTCATAGTTTTGCCATCCCTGTCCTTTAAACTACCATCTCAATAAGGATGAAAGCAACAGACTTTAACAACTTCACTACAACGAATTTCTTTCAATTCTTTCAATTTTTTACTAAAATATTTCGCAATAACAACAAAATAAAATGACAAGGCATTGCAAGAATTTGCCACCACGAAAAGACCACCATAAGAAACATTACTGAAACTACATATATTTGTTATTTGTCGTTAGGTACAGATTACACCGTAATATTAATTTGTATGAATTAACTGAAAATTTTGTTTCTATAAATATATGTTGAACATCATGAAACTCAATGAATTGAGTTCACTAAATGCGGTTAGTATACGTAACGCTCGAAGAGTTTCGTTTTGTTGCCGCCAATACATCATGTTAATATTATGGTGGTTCCTTGCCTAATTGATTAACACCCAGGTAGTGAGTCACGTTTTCCGGATTATTTTTGTTTCCCGGGAAGGATCTCTACACCCAAGCAATTGCTGTTGGACGTGTTATTGCTGCTGGTATCAGTACTTTTTTAATTTTTAAATAATTGGAAAGATTGGGTATTTACTCATATATCTTTAAATACAAAAATCTATGAGGAACTACTTTTTAATTTGGAGTTCGATTTGCATTCGTAAAGCTTAGTAGCGTACAGTCGTGAAATGAAATTTTCCACGCTCGTGAAAACCATCGTGAAAAAGTTTTATTATGGAGAAGAAAACATTCAGTCGTATTGAAAAACTGTAAAAAAGCAAATTGACGAATTTTTTTGGAAACGAACAATCAAACCAACCAAACAAAATAATCAAATGACAAAATTCTACCGTGAAATAATGTTTTGAACATTTTTTCACCATCGAAATATTTTTACATTGAAAATTTTTCTTAACTTTTATCTTTGCAAAGTAAATTATTTCACGATGGAACAGCGTACCACAAAATGAAACCGCTAGCATAATTTTTCACGAGATGTATGAAAATTTCATTTCACAATGGATAGCATACTAAGCCTAAACCGCAAATAAATTTTGTATAGGCTTAAAACTTGGAGTAAGTCAATATAAACCGATAAACCGACTATATCTGAACGGAAATGTAACCGTCATACTTAATTTTATTTAAAAACAATTAGCTAATTTTGTTATTTAAACATTTGCTATTTGGGTAGTCTGAACTCTTCAAAAAACTAGCAACCAACTTCACAGTAATTGACATATGATTTTTTTTTTTGTGTTGATGTATTGTCGTTGTGTGTGGTTTTTTTTTGCTGTTCGTCGCGAAGAAGGGATGATAATATTCAATTAATTTTTTTTAATTTAAATAAAATGAAAATTATATAAAATTAGTAATTTATTAAAAAAGTAAAAAATTATATTTTAATTAAAAATGAATTAAATTTTTTTCATATATTTTTGTATAAAAATTCGGTTTCGAAATTAAAAAGTTTAAAAGTAAAATTTTTCTTATATTTTTTTTTTATTATTTTATTTTTTTTGTCAATCGATTTCCTCAAAGTTTATAAAATAGTATGTGTGTGTGCGTTTAATTGTTTAATAAGATTGTGTTTGTGCTCTAACAAAAAAAAAATTTAAAATATTTGAGGAAGTAAGAAAAATCATAAAATTCACACATACGCATACATAAACCACCCAAACGTGGACACAAATAAAGAAAAACGTCAAATTTTTTTTCTTGAAAAAAAAAAAAATAAAAACAACAACACAAACGTAAAGAAATTCTTCCTATCGTCTTTAGATTTTTTTTTTTTTTGCAAAGTGTTTCTATTTTTTTTTGACTTTTTTGCGTAGTTAATGAAAAACAAAATTTTCTAATTTTAAGAATTTAATAGTTTTTTTTTTTTAGTAATGAAAAAAGTGTTAAATTAATTGAAAAATTAAAAAAAAAAGTTTAAGTGCATAAATATTTGCAAAAAAAATTTTTTTTTATTTCCAAGGGCTTTGAATGCAATTATGAATATCGTTGGTGACTATGAATACAGTACAAAGGATATGCTGGGCCATGGAGCCTTTGCAGTTGTTTATAAAGGACGGCATAGAAAGGTACAATTTTAGAAATTTTAAAAATACCTTTTAAATGTGGTGGATTTTTATGCAATCAAATACATTTTTTTTTTTGTTATATTGAAAATTTTCTTTGTCTCTCTGTGAATTTTAGGTTCATTCACAAAAAAACTGGGTTAAATTTTACATCGGCTTTGATAAGTTTTTTTTTTTGTATTAATTTCAAGTAATCTTACAGAAAATTCAAATTTATTTCGAGTTAGGTAAAAAATATGTTCGAATCAGGTAGTTAAACTGATTTTATACACTCAATTACCGATTTACAATAACGAAACTTTAATTACATAAATGATACCATTTTTTTTTTATTGTTTTCTAGTTGGGCCTAGAAGACAAAAATCCTAGCAAATTATATTAATATAATAAGAATGCCAAAAATTGCGTCCATTGTTTTGTTAACCTAACCTAAATAAGGAACAATATTATAATAATAATCAAAACAGAGCGTCGAATCAAAACAGAGATTTGTTGAAAAATATAATAATAAAACAGAACGTCAAACCGGAACTGAATTGAAAACCGCTATTAACCCCTATTTTTAAAAAAACGCAAATCAAACTCAAAAAAATTAAAGATTAATAAACCGTAACCATAACCGGAGCAATATGTTTATTGGTTTACACATATTTTTGTCCTTAATTATTTTTACAAGTAAAGTTGGAAATTAAGTATACATACGTATTTCAATTTTATTATTATACAACGACAAGTTAGTGCATTGTCAAAATTAATAGTTTGAATTTTGAATTTAAAAAATACGTCAATTTCAATTGAATTGATAAAAAAAGTGATGGTACTTATTTTTGTTAAGGTATAATATTTCATGAATATTTTAAATCTTAACCAAAATATATTTTTATATAAGAAACCGGTTCAGTTATGCACCATCAGAGACAAACCCAAAGTCGATGAAGAAAAAAAAAATAACCGGAACAGAAACCGAAACAGAAAAAATAAGAAGCGATTAGACGCTCTGAATCAAAATACAAGCTATTGAAGTAAATAAAAATTAGCTAGTTTACAAAATTTATATTATAGTAAAAACCTGAACTGATAAATGACTTTAGTAAATTTTGGTAATTTCCTTGTTGTTTTTATGATTTTATTTAGATAATATAATTTTAAAGAATTTCATAAGTTCAATAAATTTAATGAATCTGAGAATTTATATCTGTATTTCACAATTTATTTTAATTAAATATTAAACTAATCTGTTAAATAAAATATGCATTAATTAAATTTAGTTAAATATATACATATTTTTTTTACATAAATAAATTGTGACCTGTTTCAAATTAGCAAGTAAAAACAATAATATGGAACAATAAATTACGATGAATAAATTAAATTAATTTTATTAGAAAAATGTAAAGTTAATTTTTGGGTTAAAAAATATTTAAATTTTGTGAAAAGTATCGTCATTTTGTTTTATGTAATTTTAATTACTTATTTCATCATCGGAAATATAAAAAATTTTGTTACGGAACAAAAAAAGATTTAATTGAAAATAAAAGTAATTTACACCAAAACCGCCTTTATGGTTTTTTATTATTTTTATTTATCATATTTCTATTAATAGAAATTTTTTGAAAAAAAAAATATTAGTATACATATTACCTGTTGTTGTTTATTAACAAATTTTGTAGTGCTCTAGTATCAATATTTTTAAATTTTTAAAAATATGGTAATAGAAATATTGTTTTTATTCTGGACAGCGTGAATGGAGAATTTAAAACAGATGTGATTATCTCATATTTCTACCATCAGTATAAAATAGAAAATGGAAAACAGTATAATTTTGAATTATTTCAAGATTTTGTTTGAAGAGAACTCAACTGAATTGAAACTATGAATTTCGTTGATAGAAAGAATACAAAATTCTAGTGTGATGTAGTAATGTAGTTTGTCGTGTAAAAACTTTAACCATAATTACTGAAAAAAAAATAACTACTTGAATGAAAATTAAGAAAATATATCGAAATTAAGAGAAGTAATTTTATATCATTTTTAATCAATTCTTAAATATTTTATACTTCTACTTGGAGGAATTTTGCTGCAATTAACTAATTCAATTAACTATCCCCATGTTCAGTCCTTTGTTGAAAAGAATACTACACTACTTCATACTATGACTATGAAACACCAATATAGTTGCGTATTTCCTGAGAAAAATACAATTTAATTTCTCGAGATTTGGGATTTCTGAACAGAATTCTCTAGAACTCTCAAAATATCGGGAAAATGAAATAAAACCGTATGGATGCTCTGCAAGTGACGATGAAGTGCTGACGTTAAGGATAACTTTTAATGATTTTGTTGCATTTCAAATATTTCGCTTCCTCTTCAAATCGTTTGACAAGCTTCCGCACTTGACCGTATTCATTTTCTGAACTCATGACCTGAAAATTTAACCTTTATTTGAATTTGTTCTTAAAAATAATTAAGTTTAACCAGAAACTAATGATCTTATACAGGACGATTATATTTGAGCATAATTTTTGTACCTTCATTTATAATTATTTCATTTATAAACACGGTTGGACATTCGCAATTCAAACTCAAATTTTCTATCAGATAATGCTTTTTATACTAATTTATTTCAATTAATATTTGAAAAAAAAACGGGAATTCTCGAGAAATTTGGAGAAATTCTCGAGATTCGGGACGGGAAATCTCGACAATTTTTCGAAAATTCCCGAAACCCAACTCTAGAAACAAGAAGTCATTTGTTCGTTAGTAGGAGACCACTCTCGCTGTCCGGTATCTAAAATCATTTACATAAATTTACATGATTTGTAATGAGTTATTGATTAAGATTATTAAAATAGCAATTCATCGATTGCGAAAATCAATTGACAGCAACAAGAGCTTCATTTGCCATTAAGAGGCTTTGTAATGTGAAATTATAACATAACCTAAATTTAAATAATAAATGGAAAGAAAAATTCTTTTCATTAGTACTATCTGACATTATAATGAAAATCAAATAAAAACCCCCGAAATATGTTATCTAATCTTATGGTACTGATAATTTCTTATGAAAACCAGGCTACAAATACCAATTAATATTTTGTTCAAGCCAAGCGGTTATTATTATTAAAAAATTTACGAAATATAGAAGATCTACAAATTAGTATATATTTTTTAATAATTATTTTACCCAAAATTTTACTATTATATTAAAACAATGATAATAGTAAAATTTAAATAATAACCGCTTGAAAAAAATTATAATTTTCTTTACTTGTTGCAGATATTTACTTATTTTTAATTCATAATAATAAAATAATCATAGATATGCACAAAAACATTGTAAATATTAAATTAAAATTTATTCAGAAATAAAGTATAATAATTATCATCAATAAGAGCACGTATAAACCTCGTGTCTGGTGTGATTTAAATATACTTACAGAAAGTATACTAAATTTATAAATATTTGTTTAATAATAATATTTTCATAAGTTTTAATAATAATTCAAATATTATTGTGTATAGGAAAAAAATTCTTAATGAAATGATAATTTTTCAGAAATAATTATTGAAAATTTATATTTCTGAAAATTTTGAAATTTAAAATTTGATCTATTATTTCTCGTGTTTCAATAATATTCTCTTATCAATTTCTGGTAAAGTCTGTACCTATTATTATATTGATTGGTTTTTGCTGGAATAATCAGTTCAGTGTAGTCTTAATGATTACTTAAAACTTAGATTGGTTTTTGCTGGAATAATCAGTTCAGTGTAGTCTTAATGATTACTTAAAGAAAAGGAGCTGTTCACAGTTTACTGGAAGCATTCTATTTCGTTAATTTTATATATATTTCCGGCTTCAGAAAAAACTCAGCTTCAGAACAATGGAATTAAAATGGTATTTCAATGTTATTTTGATTGGTTTAAACCGCCGAATACTGAACTTAAAAAATGGTGCCGAATCGGCCTAATATTCGGCGCCACCGAATATTCGGGGCATCACTACTTAAAACTCATTTTGTATCTAGATTAGTCTGAGACTCTCCATACCACAAGTGGTTTCAATAATATTCTCTTATCAATTTCGGGGAAAAGTCTGTACCTATTAAGTGGTTAATAATATCTGTGTTAAATGTAGAAATATACAACATTTTTTTTGACACTCTCTCTGGCATTAACCAGAAAAAGATGGTATATCTATCAGACACAATTTATATAACACTTGAAAAATTTTCGAAATTAAATATCAAACTTAATTCGGTTTGCACGCCGTTCTACTAGAGTTGAGTGGAAAAAGTTGTAGCAAAAATAAGTTCTCTCAACAATTAAATATACTTACAGTAACTATATTTTAATAATAACAGTAAATTTTAAATAATAACTGCTTCCAAAAGGTTATCAAACAACCGCGGCACCAACTTTTTTAAATATAGCGTAAACTAGAATTTTTTAATAACTAAAACATAGCTTAATCTAATGTTGGTACAAGTATAATGATGTTATATAAATTTTTCACCAATATTCACACTTCACAAGCATACACATCGGCCTAAGCACGGTAACAATATTGCTTAGAACACCTGATAATCAATCCATAATCATAATTTTAATGATCAAAATGTGGGGCTGAACAAAGAAATTATGGCCGACTTTTTATTTAATTGAATATTTAATGTTTTCGTAAAAAAAATTTTCTGAACATTAATTTCCAGTTTTTATCTTCACTAGTCCTCTTCAGTAAATCATTATTTTGTATTTCATATATTTTCAATTATGGACAATTTACTTAGAAACTAATCATTTTCACAATATTAAAAAGAAAACTGCGATATTTTAGTAAATATTTGTTAGTAAATACATAAAATTTACTACAACCTCTGGACAGTGATAATATAAGAGCATAAAAACTAACACGATAACTTAATTATTTCGAAATAAAATTAGCCAGTTTTGTTTTGTATTGATAATTTTAATATTCGAAAGTTTATAAAACTATAGCTATAGGCATTATTATTGATTGTATTTGCACTTACATAGTAAAATCAACTGTAATAAATTTAATGTAAAAAAGAAGCATGCAGGTGTTTTTTTTACTGGGTAATTCTGGACTAAATTAGTAAATTCATTTAGGTGACATCAATAGTACCTACTTTGATTTGGGATTTAAGATGTTGTATAATAAAAATTAAATTATTTTGAATAATCGAAAATCATTTTTAACAGAGAGAATAATGTGGAAATTACAATAATTCGTGAATGACTATAAACAGGTGGAACAATTGTTATGGAAGTTTATACAAGTTGATTTGTTCCACCTAGAAATATCTCCAGTAATACATCTATTATTTCATCATTTTTAAAATCAACTTGTATTAAACTTCCATATAATTATTACAAAAATCTTTTTAAGGTCAGGTTGAATGGCTATTGACTAACCCTGAAAATCGAAACACATTTGTAAATTGTCGTATTACTGTGAGTTTTTCCGTTGCACATTTATATATAAAAAAAAAAGTAGAATGTTATTTCCGAAACGGAAAATTCATTTTTATATAGATTTGTTAAGTCGCATAATATCAAGTAAAAAGTAAAAAAATGCTACGCAGCAGTATTACTTTGCAGTAACTTCATACGTATGGGATTTCCTTGCGTGCGAGTATATGCACTTGTCAATGTAAAGTCATAAATATGTAGTACCAAGTACTTGCAAAAACCTAATTAAAAACTACACTTTGATATTTTATACTATCCGCCCCTAGTAGCAAAATTCAGAATTGCGGAACTTTTTAATCTTATTCTACTTTCATCTCAGCGAATTCTTAAAATTTTCCAACGTTTACTATGCTAAATCATAATTTGAAAAAGTTTACACATGGGCGGACGGCAAAGCAGAAGGTTTTTTTTAACGAAAATATCCCTAAAAAGATCAAACAGCGACATAAGCAATTAAGCAAAATTATATAAAAAAATATAAATAGAAAATAGTGAATTTATAAATACTATTTTTTTGTAGAGTAGTTTTGACATAAACAATTGCGGAAACAAATATCAATTATTCTTTTCCCCCAAATGCGTTATATTTTATGCAACTTTAATGTATAATGTGCCTGAGTGACTTCATGGATTACAATGGAGAAGAATTGTAGTTCCATAAATTTTAAAATATTTATCACTTTAACTTTTATAAGGTAATTTTTGAAAAGGGGTTAAGTATTTTACCGTCCGTCTGGCCGTTCGTGCGTCAGTAAATTTTTCCAAACAATGATTTATCGTTAAACATAAAATATTTTCAGACTTGAAGAATTTGATAACCGCCAGGTAAAAATTACTGTCCTTGTTCGAAGGGTATTAATGAGTAGCATAAATGAACATTTTGTTTTTAAATTGAAATTTCTGGCAATGGAGGCGCAAACAATTTATTTATAATCATTTGTAAACATTAATTTTGCTTGTTCTTCTTAATTTGTCAGAACCTTTGTAAGAGAGATAACAATAAGTAGACCTAAATGCTATATTAAGATTTGACGAGTAGAGGGCGCTAATTATATTACACTTGAAAATGACAGATAGTGAACATTTACCAAAAACATGATGCGTTTGAACGATAATGAAGAGCGGAAAAATTAGTTGTGAAATTCGTTTTTTTCCCCACTTGTATAATATCAATGCAATATTTTAATTATTAAACAAGTCTTTGGAACATATTTTTGTAAAAGATTTAACATAAGTGCCTGTTTTCATCTGTACGCCAAAAGCTTATACGTTTGAAACTATTGCTCATTCGTTCTGCTGCGCTGAACATTTGTTTATATTGTTCTTTTTTTTAAATAGAATTCGCTATAGTTAAATTGCTGTCAGTAGTATAGGCAGTGCACTTCAAACAATAATGAACTTATAGAAATTATAGAGATTTAACAGGTGTTGTACATGAATGTCTTAAATTTAATTGTTACATATTTTATGTGAAGAATTTTAATTTTCAATTTAACCAATAAGTTTTATTTTAATAAAAAATCTAATATTTTTAATTATTTTTTACTTTAATTTTATTTATTTTTCATCGTGGCTTTGTAAAAACTATTCCAATTAGCCAATTAAATTTTCGTTAATCCATTTTAGTTGGCAAAAGTTGACTGTTGTTTTGAAAAATATATGGAATTTCCAATATTTTAAAATGTGCACATTTGCGATAGGATTAAGAGTTTTGTTGTGCCTAATTTTACAGAACTCTAGTTTAGTTCTGCCTCTGAGTATTGCAGTTCTTAACGGGCTATTTTCTGCTGAAGGACCAGATAAACAGTGTTTTATGCGTGTACTATGATGCGTACACGAAGCACTTCTTTTATCATGAGGTTAAATATTGCCTTTATAGTACCAGAGTGGATATGAATTTATGGTTCTGTTTCTAAATCCGGCTAATTCACTGTACACAATTCACTGCGGTGACAATTCACTGTGGTCCCATTTCTCTGTGGACAATTCACTATTCCATTTCACTGTGAGGATAATTCAATGTGGTGATAATTCACTGTGGTGATAATTCACTGTGATGGAAATTAATCAAACTTAAATTCGCTCTGGTTCGAACTATATAAATCGTTATAAAAATATAATTTTGAATGTTTTGAATGTAATTTAAACTGTCCACAGTGAATTGCTCATAGGGTGAATTAGTCTAGCTCTAGAGTTTAGACTCTAGACAAGTATAAATTCTAAATTATGTCCGTAAACTTTTAATGAATAATTATTTATTTTCATAATGTAATCATTATTTATATATTTTATTGTTGACCTAGTTTTAGAGTTTATTATTAATTAATTGAATTATCATCTTACGCTTATCAGTTTTATATTTATAGAAGGGGCACAGATTCGTTTGAACTTGCCCTCTTAAGAAATTTATAGAAATTAAAAATAATTTCTTTGTATAAAAAATAATATTTTAAATTTGTCCATAAACCTGTTAGATGATTAATTTTATTTTGAAAATTCTTTTCTCGGTGCTTAATTAAATTTTTACGCGATGACACTTATTTACGACATTACCAGAGTTAACATGTGCTAAGAATTCAAAGAATAGTAACGTTTTTCAATTAGGTTTTGGCTGTATTGTAAAATTCTTGTAAATAAAAAATTAATTATGTTATGGCAAAAAAAACTTTATAAATACGCATATCGGCATTAGCAAAATATGATCATTTACCATGGACGCATACGCATATATGCGACAGAAACAGCTGACAGTTTAAGTAAAAGTAGTAATATCATATTATTAATTTTATATATGTACAAATATGATTTATTTAATTAAAAATAATTTCATTTTTTCAATTTTAAATTCGTAAAATTGTTTGATTATTATTATTTTTATTTACAATTCAATTTGTCTAGACTTTTTAAGTGAAATATAAATGAAAATAAACCCACCACAGTGAATTGTGTTAAATAACAACGTAATAAACTATTTAATAACTGATTAAAACTTGTAATATTTAATCAGTACATATATATTTAAAAAAAATACTTTTAATTATTTATGAATTATCTAGTGTTTTATTTAGATTCTATTTCTAATTATAAATATAAGCTTGAAACTAGAACGAGAAAATTTATTACGAAATTTTTATATTTTCGTCGAAATTAAATTTAACACTAATTTAACAAGTGTGCCAAAAGGCAGGTTTGAACAGTTTAACTTAAATTAATTTTGTTAGTTTAATTCATTTTGAATTTTGCAGCATCTGGTTCGATATCCCCCTGGATCAAAGATACGTAGTAAACATATTTTTACCGTGAGGTGTCTTTTGAACTCTTTTGTAAAAAATAGGTGCATACAAATTTGCGATCAAAATATTGTTAAATAAAACATTTTGTAGAATAACTCATGTTGGGAATAAAAATTTATATTAAAGTATGAATTATTATATTTGAACAATTTTTCCATTTACATAAGAACAAGCGCGCAATAAAATTACTGTTGAGTTTTCTTACTTGAGTTATTTTGGCGGGCGGCAGCAAAATTATCACATTTTTACTTTAAACTTTTATTATCTTTACACCTCGATTTAATATTTGATTTATTCATCTCCCACAGAAGCAATACGATTGTGTTGTCATAAAAAAGTTAAATACCATCTATGTATCTTTTTTATTCCCTATTTTTAGAACCCTTGGAGCTAATCTTTTTATTCCCTTCTGAAATCACCTACTTGACCATTTTTCCCGTGATAGAAGAGAACTCTAATAGAAGAGAACGTAGTGACTCAATTTAGTCAGTGTTCCATGAATTTGTCATGAAGTTGTTAACGGAATTCATAAAATAAATTCGTATTAATCGTTTAGTTAGGTTTAGTAGCTTGATTATTTCTTCATTGATATTCATCGATGAATTAGGAAAGCCTTCAAAGAATGAAATCGATTTCTAGCTTGAGATTTTGAAGGATCATTTGTAAAGGATATGTTTTTCATTCCCAGTAACAATATTTTCCACAAATGTTTCATGACGTAGTCTGCAGAGTGAACTCTTAATAGATCAATTTTCTGGCGACTGCGTTAAACAACAATTTTACGAAAAAATTGCTGACAGTGAGACAATTGCGAATCGAACTGAATTTTCAGTAGTAATATTTTCGAAAAGAGATCTACCACATTATTAAAATCCATTTAGAAAAGTACCATTTATCTAAAATACATTTTAAAAATATACTTTACTCTGTATCCTTGTTAAACCAATTTTCTGCTAAACTTTCTGCTAAACTAATTTTATGGTTTCAATTATATAAATTAACGTTTTATTTACAAAAGTTGTTTCAGCTCTACAATTGTATTTTTGTTTGTTTTGTTGGCAACATTTTAAATTATGTTTCTCTTAAATGTAGTCTCTGAAAAACATTTTCTTTTGGATGTAAACAAGAAACCAAAAAAAAATAAAAAAGGAAATAAAATAGTTACTGGCACATTCTTCCGTTTGAACAGTTTAAGCTTACACATCACACCTTGGGGAGTTTCTATTTGTTAGAAAAATACTTTTTTTTTTGTATACAAAACATTATAATTTGCACAAAAATATGTGATAAATTTTAACGTTGATGGTAGAAACGAAGTTTATATTAAAATATTTGTAAAGTTTCATTTTAAAAAATTAAAAAAATTTGTTACTGATACAACTCAGCGGGAGTTTAGATTTTCTTCATGTGGCAACTTATTATTTGGTCAATCTTTGCAAGCAGCTTTCTATGATATATCGCACATTCTAATGACACGATTTCTATGTCTTGTGTCTGCTTTTATAGCATCACTTTATATTACTATTCCACCGACTTCTACACATTCGAGACGAGAAGAGTTTTTTTTTTTGGAAAAATGAAAAACAAAACCACTCAGAACCAGAAATTGGTTTTGTTTTTTAAATGAAATAAGACAAATAATATGGAATGTGTGAGAGGCAGACATTGTAGACGTTTTTGGTCTAAAGGCACCATGTGAACCCAATCAATATTTTAATACAAATAAAATGAAACATAATGTTTATTTAAAAAATAGTATTAGAAACATACAGAAACACAAAGTTGTCCGTCCTTGTTTTATCAAATGAAATAATCACAACGCTTTACTTAAGTAATTTTTTTATTTTGTTCTTTTAACCTTAACTCGAAACCAATACATATTTTCCTTTTTACACACCCTTCTTTGTTATTTTAGATGTGTCCATTTACTTTTTAAAAATTATGTGTGTCATAAGTCTCACAAGGGTTAAATATATGTTATTCCTTGTATTTCGTGAAGAAAATAATTATATTAAAAAAATAGATATTAACAAAAATTAATTAAAATGATTTTCAACTTATTTTTTTTTCAGAAATCTGGTTTTCCAGTTGCAATTAAATGCATAACAAAAAAAGGATTAATTAAATCACAAAATTTACTTGGCAAAGAAATCAAAATTTTAAAAGAATTAACAGAATTACATCACGAAAATGTTGTTGCTTTACTGGATTGTAAAGAATCACAGGATTGTGTTAATTTGGTTATGGAGGTAAGTTATTACAAATAATAAAAATAATAAATTTACTGAAAATTGTGATAGATTTTTTGGAAGTCTTTTGTTAACAAATCTAGTTAGTTGCTTTTCTATTGAACTCAGTGTTTTTTTTAGTGCTTTTTAGTGCATATTGTCAAGGGATAAACTAATCTATTTGTCCTATTCTCGTTTTTTTTGGATAATCTAGTTTATTTTTATTTTTTTAATGTCTTCTTAAATTGCACCGGAAAATGGTTCCTTTTCCACAAAATGCTCTTCCGCGCCTTTTTTTTTTACCTTGAACATATTGTAACAGAATTTGATAAGAAATCCATATTTTCTTTCTGTTAACGTTTTTATTGGTAAAGTAAGTTACGCGATATTAACCCACATGTTTAATTTATCAAGTTTATCATTTAACCTTGCCACACGTTACCATAAAATAATTTTCCAAAGACAATTTTACCATTTATGATTATAATACTATTTTAAAGTATTTTTTTAAGATATTTCTTATGCTAGCTTACAATTTTCTGTCTGTCTATCCATCTGTTTGTCTATCTGACTAATATTTGCAACCTGTTACAAGTCTAATTACATGTCATAAAAATATAATTACATGTCATAAAAATTTGTGTCATTAACTGCAAATTAACTAACCATTTTTATTTTACGAATATGTTTTTAATTGTCATTTAAAAAAGTCCATAAATTTACAACAACTAAAACAACATTTATGCTACGCGACATTTTTTTTTTATTGTGATCGATTAACTAAACATTTAATTCTCATAAAAAATTAATGCAGAGGAAATTATGATAATAAATGTTTTTTTGATACTTTCAGTAAATGTTTAATAAATATAAACGTCGTCGTTACGTTCTTCCGGAAAATGAAATATTAATTTTACGTTAAAAAAAAAAAAAATCTCCAGAAAATAATCAGAATTGTTTGTATGCTAAAATCAATGTTTGCTGGTTAAGAACACCGCAGTAATAAAGTAAAAGAATATCGATTTTCATTTTTGTTTATAGCATTTTTTTTTTTATTTGGGTGTTGCTTAGTGGGGATGGTGATAGTGATGGTGATGGTGGTAGTTTCGTGTTTAATACCTAAAACCAATATCTAAATAAGAATTCGTTTACGTTTCTTAACACATTTTTCTGGGTGTTGTTGCTGCCAATGGTAGTTTTTTTTTTTAATATGCATTATTCTGATTACCCGAAATAATAATAATAATCCTACGGCATCCAATATTATATTACCTTCCCATTTTGGAAAAAATATATAGTCACTATGTTTAACAAGCTATAAGCTATTATTATTCCTAATATGTACAATAATAGAATTTTATGATGATTTTTCGATATGTGGAAAAAAAAAATGATGGTCGAATAAAATTTCCAAAAAAAATAAACAACACAGAAATTAAGAAATTTATGAACGTGACAATTTTTTACTATGAAAATTAAGTCAAGTGGAATTTATTTTTTTTTAGTTTGAAAGGATTTTATTTTTTTCCGGTACAATGAAGAAAATTTTTTGTAGTAAAATTATTATTCATAAAGTTAACATTTTTTTTTTCACTCGAATGAAATGAAATGATTATAAGAAAAAAAAAATAGCTTAAGTTGCAATTAAACAGCCTTTTATGTTGTGTGTGATATGGAGAAATAATTCAGTCGAAAATAAGCTATTTTTAATGATTATAAATATTTTTTTTTTCGAATATAAAAATATAGCAATTATTTTTAAAGTTTTGTGGATTTTGTTCAATGGACATTTTCTATTTCATAACATTTTCTAAAGGATTATTTAAAGTTCTCTGAAAAATTAAAAAATGTTTCTAATTAATTTTTATTTACTGGAAAACTGGAATTTTCTGCAGTCCAAAAGTACAAATGTAAACCAACGCTTTCAAAGAAAAAAAGGATTTTTTCCTAGGTAAAATTCAAATTTATTGGAGACATTTCAGTTAAATTAAATGGAAATTCGTATTTTTTTACACATTTTTTATATTCCCCACACTCCACACTTGTTATCTTTTTTTTTCCTTTTTCTTATGTTTAATCGTGTGAATTTGATTTTTCCGTGTTTCGGTAAAAATTTCTATAAAAACACTATTAAAATCATTAAAAAAAATATAAATACGGAAACATAAATTTTTCTTATTTTCATTTTGGAAACACTTATGTCGTCACTTTTTTGTTGCACAATTAGCTTGTTTAAATCTGACATTGACATATAATTTGAATATCAAAATTCGATGACACATTGGAAAATTCATTAAGAGAGTAAACACAAATTTTATAATTACCGATGATAAATTTCCAATACACCTTAAACTAAATAATATTAATTTGCTTAAATATATTATATTTTCTTTCAAGTTTAATTTCGTTGAAATATACAATAAATTTTTATATTTTCCGTTGTCAGGAGGAAAATCCAATTAAAAACTTTCTTTTAATAAAAATTCCAAAAAATAAAGTGGTGCATTTTCTTAAAATAGTTTGTTGTCCCATTTTTAGTACAATTTACAAATAAAATTTTTCTGTATAGGAGTAGGGAAAAATAGAAAATCGAAAATATTAAAAATAAAAAAATATTTCCTTTTTTTTAGTATATGTATTTTCATTTTTTTTCCAATTTTGAAAATATTTTAATTTGCAGAACACGAAAACTTTTAATATTTCACCAAAAAAAAATTGTAATGTTGTGGTTTACAATTACAACATGAATTTTCATTTTTTCCAACAAAAAAAAATATTCTTTCAAGGATTTTCATTTAAAAGGACGGGCAGAAAAAGTTATTTCATAAAAAGGTAGAATATTTTTTACTTTTCACAAAATTAATGAGCGGTTAAAAAAGGACAATGACAAAATATAAATTAGTATAAGAAATTATGATAATTTTCTTGGGAAAATTATAATACATTAAAAGAAATAATGTGGAAAATTAATTGTTTTTGAATAAAAATATCGTGTATTATTATTTAGGTATTAATGTTATACATATATATTAATTTGTGTTAAAATTTAAGCATACATTTAGGCTCTAGCATTTATTCAAGTATATTTTAATATCAAATTAAGTAAACTCTGTGCTAGTTTCGATTAGAACAGTGATGAGAGAACTTTTTATCGATCGGGCTACATTACAAAACCTATATTTCTGTGGGGGCCTTAAAAATTTAGTCCGCTTAGATAAAACAATTTATTAAAAGGGAGTGCAAAATGAAATTGCGAATAAGTTACTTGACTGATTGGTCAACTTATAATTTTTTTCTGACTAAATATTATAATGGTAATTTTGACGCATACATTTGGTAGGTATAAGTGTGTATATCTCAAGTTACACAGTAGTGTGTATATCTCAAGGTGTGTATCTCAGTTTACACAGAAGAAATACGACGTATTTTAGAAATTTTACAAAATTTGCTAATCTCATGTACCTTTCGAGAAAAAATTTCCTGAAGTAAGGCAACCTGTTTGTCATGGTGGTAGTTTATTTAAAATTTCCAAAAAAATTTAAGACCACTAAATTAGTTATATAATTGGGAATTTGTTGAAAATTTTAATTATAACAAATTTATCTTTTTTTTTCTCATTAATCTATGACCACTGACCATTTTATGACCAAAATATTTTAATCGAAAAAGTAAATTGTAAAATTATAAAAAATATTATTGTAATAATTGTAGGTCAAAAAAGTGATTTTAAAAATATATATTTTTTCTTATCTGTAAAAATATTATTTTTTTTCAATTTGAATAAAGGAGTCATTAACAAAAGTTTCATAAAGTTATCTGTCTACTTTGGTCTATGTTTTAATTAATATCATTCCATATAATATTAAATATTTAATTAAATTCTTTTATGTATCCTATTTTTATATCTGAATTTCTTCGGTTACATAATTATATCTTTAAATAAAACAGAGCACCTGTAGCAAATATTTGTCTCCAAAATGAGATAGTTTTTTTATAAATTATTAAATAACCTGGCTTTGTAAGAACAAATAACCTTTTTTACTTATATTTTCTATCATTAAGTTGTCTCCGTCAATAAATGGAAATATCTATATTTTGAAAGATAGAAAATATTAACTGAACATAAGAACAAATAGAAAATTCTGAAATATTTAATGTAATGATGTCAACTGTTTTTTAGATAATGAAGAAAAATTAACCTTCCAAAATTGTCAGTTCCAAAACTTTTATGAATAAATTTTGGTGTTTTTTTTGTCTGACAAAGAGTTTTTAAAGTTATGCTCATCATATTTGTACATATTAACATAGTTTAATTGCCGCAAAATACATATTTCAAGTTTTTCATAAATTTGGAAGTTCAGTGATTTTTAGAGATTATGGGGGTATTTGAAGTTTACTTAAGTTTTGTTTTTGTAAATATCAGCTGAAATATATGGCAAGGTTTTTGAAAAATATTGTTATAAAACACCGAAATTTTTTTCAATATAATTTCAGAACAATTTGCAATATAATCTCAGAGAAATGTCCGTCTCTATTGTCCGCCTGATAAATACGAGGTCTTTGAATGACATTTTTCAGCTGATATTTTGTTTTTACTGGAAACAGTGGTTGGAGTAATTGCATTGTTATGTTGGCAACCTTCGTTAAAATCACATGTGCACCAAGCACAAACCTTTCAAATTCGGTATATACAAAATTTAATTCTTGTGACCGTATCGTTCTCTATTACAATCCAATGACCCAAATAGCACTTCAAGCTGTCACTTTTCAGAATATCAATTGCGGATTTTCATTTGATTAGAACTGTCATTTTTCGGAATGAGTAATTTGGGGATTTTGATTTGTGCAGAACCTTCTAGTTTGTTTATATACATTCAACTTAAAATGTACTTGATTACTCATTAAGATTTTTTCATGAAAATCGATGATTGATTTTGTAAAATGTTTTAACCACTAAAACACGTTGATTTATTGAATTGTCTTTCCATAATAAATTTGCCACGTCAGCACTTCATAACTATCAAATATTACTTAAAAAAATGATGGCCTGTATACCTTTCTGTAGCACACCCTGCATTTCAAAAAGTTTAGTATAACAAATTTAGACTACATTAAGTCTGTTTTTCAGAAATTTTTTATTTATCTATGGAATGTCTCGCAGATCTAGATTTAGTTATGTTTATATACTGAAGAAATTTAATTTAGATCTAGATTCATTATTGAAATTTGTATATGATTTTCTGAAGGGATAAAAAAAATAATTGAAAAAATCACTTCTTGAAAATATTTTACGGTAGAAGAGAAAATGAGTTTTATTACGGAATATGTACTCACATTTACGTCAATAAAATATTTTATTTAAAACAATTTCTGTTAACTCCATGATGGTTATACTCCCAAGTCGTAAAATTTAGGGTAAAAATAATCAAAGAAAGGATATTTTTTTCTATGATTGATATAAAAAATTAAATATTAATATTTGTAAAAAAATACATAACTAATCTTCGTCTTAGATGCGAATTCAGTAATTTCTTTCAGATGCTTGCTATTTCCTTCGAGAATATTATTAAAATAATTTGTCCTTTAATATCCTACCTATGTTTTGGGACGTTTATTTGTCAAATTTTCGAATTTAATATCAAATGATTTAAGTTCTAAAAATTATTGAAAGTTTTCGTAATTAATTGAATTTTAAATACAAATAATCTACCTTATAGTATGTATGTGCTCACTGGGCCGAAATTACATGAGGTTGCGTCATGAAGTCGAACACTGCTTTGAAATAATTTTTTTTTGTTTATTACGTTTTGGCAAATCATCAAGACTTACACCTAACCGAACAACATTTACAAATTGTGGAAATTTATTTCCGGAATTCGCATTCTGTACGCCAAACTCAGAGATTGCTGCGTGAATTTAATGGTCCACACAATCGACCATCTGAGCAGTTTATACGCAATACGATGAATTTGGGGCCTTTCGAAAATTTTCTTTAGTCGAAAATGTTCGAGAGGTCACAAATTTATTGATTCGACGGCTTGACCAAAAGTTACCAAAAATTAGACTGATGTTTTATGGCATTTAATTTTAACACCAACCTCGGCATATGAGACGCAGTCGCGGTGCTCATATGCCCGAAGTTGTTGTTAAAATTAAATGCCATAAAATAATCTTCTCCATAAAAAATTTTTTTTCCATTTACTAAATTTCAGGTGTTTTTTTCCAAAAAGAAATTCTATATCTCTAAGAAAACACCATTTATGTTTCTTTGTGAACACCTTTTTTAGGTACATATATTGTTAGACATGTTTTGGGCATCTGACTCAGACTTTAGTTAAGACTACATCTAAACGACATGGTGAGGGTAAGTGTTGATGGTGGGTTTTGTTGAGGGTGGTGCTAGTGGATAGTGAGGTTTCGTGGTAATGTGGTGCCACCGTAGTGGATGGTGATGTTGAGTATTGTCGATGGGCGATGTTGGTGGGGGCTGGTACTGATGGGTGGTGCTGGTTCATGGTGATTGTGGGTGTGTTGGCGGTTAGTAATGGTAGGGTGTTGTGAGGGCTATAAAAACACAAATAAATAAAAAATATGATATTTTATGGTTAAAAACTTCTGTAAAATAACCAAGAAAAAAACATTTTTTTGTTATTTTGCAAAAGTGTTTTTGCAATAAATTTTCACATTTTTTTATGTGTTTGATTTTTTATAGGTGTATTGAATAAAATTATAAAGTTGTCAGGAAAATAATATTTAAATAAAGAAATTTGGCAAATTACAAAAAATTTTTTAAAGAAATTTAATGTACATATTTTTATTTATTGCTAAATCAATGAGAAACTAAATAATACTGCCATATTAAACCAAAATTAAAAACTATGTAGTTTCACCACAAAATTTACAGAAAATTCTGAAATTTTGGTTTACGTAAATCCAGTCTTGATTTCTTTTTATTGACGCAAATTTTTATATTTCGGACAAGATGCCATTAAAAATCAATTTTTAGATTTGAACATTCGCTTCCGATGTCATGTTGTACATAATTTAAACAAAATTTCAATAATTTGAAAATCATTGAAACGTATGGGAAACTTCATGTTTTTTTAACTTGATTTTGGTAAAAATTATGAAAATAGTGAAAATCACGTAATTCCGGGTCAGTCAGAATCAGAACATACTATTAGATTGTATATCATTTCATAACGCAGAAGATCTGCGGGTCAGTAGTTAAAAACTGCTTCATAAAACGTTTTTTTTTATTATTATTATTAATAAAGCAATCAAATGTTTTTAATACTACACATAAAATAAATATACATTTTTTTTGACCTATTTGCAACACAAGTATACTTTATATACCAAAATACAAGAATAATTTATGTATCTGTGATTTTTTATGAAAAGCTGCAAATAATAAAAATTTTATTAAATTGCTGAAAAGTAGAGCAGACATTAAATTTTTCATATTATAAAAAACAAAAATTTTCATTGGTTATATAAGAATTTCCTATTTTACAACGAATTAGTTTATTAAAGCTTAGTATGCTATCTATTGTGAAATGAAATTTTCATACAAATTTAACATGTTAAATTTGTATGAAAATTTCATTTCACAATAGATAGCATACTAAACTTTAATAAACTAATTCGTTGTAGAATAGGAAATTTGTATGCAAATTTCGTGAAAAATTTCACTAACGATTTCATTTTGTAGTACCTAGTACGCTGTTCCATCGTGAAGTAATTTACTTTGCAAAGATAAAAGTTAAGAAAATTTTTCTGTTTAAAAATTTTTCGCTAGTGAAATTTTGACATTTGACATTATTTCACAGCAAATTTTGACATTTGATTTTTTTTGGTTGGTTTGATAGTTCGGGTCTAAAAAATTCGTCAATTTGCTTTTTTATATTTTTTCAATACTACATACTTGATGTTTTTTTCTCCATAAAACTTTTTCACAACATTTTCACGAGGGTGGAAACTTTCATTTCACTGCAGTACAATACTAAGCTTAACTGGTGATATGAGAAAATATGTGGAAAAACAACTAAATCGACAACCTATTAAATTTTTTAAATAGAATAAAAAAAACCGCTTGTTGTCGTTCGTCAATAAATTGACATTTTAAATTGATGATTTTAAGTAGATTGACAATCAGGCGAAAATGATAAAAATTTAAAGACAGTTAGATTGGTGTAAAACTGCATCGTAAAATATATTTATATTTATAATTTTGTAAATTAATTTTTATTACTGAGAGTGCATAATTCTAGCCTAGCATCTTAAAATTAGACATTTTTTCTCCTTATAATGACAGATAATTATTGCCATTAATTTTAACTTAATTGAAATAATTTTGATTAATTATTTAGAAAAAGACAAATTTGCATTAGTTAATAATTTTGTTTTCTGTAATTATCATAAATTATTATACAATTATAATTTGTCAACTTTTTTATTTGTCAACTTATGAAAAATCATTAAATTTGTTTTAGTTGCGGAACGCGTTATTCATTCTGTAAAAAAAAAAACTGAAATTATTTATGTACAAAAAATAATATAATTTTTTATTTATGATAATATATTTAATCTTAAATCTTTTCCGTTTGATTATTAAATTAAATTTCTTAAAAATATAATTACTTAATTTTACTCACACATACAGAAAAAAATGTATAAACAATTTTTTTTTTACAAAAATTTCATAAATCATAATCTTAATTATAAATATTTATTAATTTTTTTTTTAAATCTAATAAATTTGTGTAAATAAGATGATATGCTAAATTTAAATTTAGTCTTTTCCAAAAATTATTAACACATCACAATTTTGTATGCTTAAACTTTATTTAATGGTATTTCTTCAGCTGGTCGAACTTGATCAGTTGATGTTGGTCTTCTTGTTGGTTTTGTTCTACACATTTTCGTTTTAATACCAAAATAATCTTTACGACAAATTATACCAATTACAAGTCCCAAAACTGCAATTATTATAATTCCTAAAAATCCAAAAAAGCCATATTAAAATCAAACTTTTTATAATTAAATTGTAAAATTTAGTTTGGGGGAGGGAAAAAGAATTTTCTTACCAAATAAAATATAATTTATTGTTTGTGATGATATGGCGACCATATATGAACTTTCTTCATTCTCTAAATTTATATTTTCATCATCATCATCACCATTATTTCCAATAGTATCATTTGATATTAAATTTGTTGTTATAATTGAAGTATCATTCATTTTATTAATTAATTTTTTTGTTGATTGTAAATTATTCTTCACTGTTACAGAATTGTTTTCTTCTAGTTCTTCACCAGGTAAACTGAAGTTTCCTGTACACAAAAAAAAAAATCGTTTATTGATTTTTAACAAAAAAAAAATAAAGAAACTTTAATTTGATTTTTTAAATAAATTTAATTTTACCTATAAAATCTGTTAATCCATTTCTTAATATTAAACTGTCATTAAATGATGAACCAGCTGCTAATTCATAACAACTAACATCAAAATATTTTAATGCAATATTATCAATTGATGTTAACACTTGACATAAGTCAGTGATTGTATTTCGTTCCAATTCTGGTAATTTTAATTTTACTAAATTTTTCATTGGCTCAAAAGCTTTTATATTGATTTTCTGAAAAAAGAAAATTTTTTAACCATAAAAAACAATAACAATTATTAAGAGAGAAAAGTTTATTAAAGGGAAAAACTGTATGCTTTCTTAAAGTTTAACATTAACATATACGCTAGGGAAAAAGAGAAAAAAATTTCTAAGAAAATCTAAAGAGAATAAAGTTATAGCAAAAATAATAGAGAATTCAAGTATTAAAATATTGTAGAATATTTTTAGGAGCATTTATATATTGAGCAGCATATATTTAGGTGTTTATACATTTAAAATGACTCTCATTTATGGTCGGTTTTAAACTTGAAAGCCTAATTTCTTTAAACGAAATTAAAACAAAAAAGGAAATAAAGTCTAACTCCTTTCTGAAAATTTATAGAAGGATTTTCAAACTAAAAAGGGTTTTTTTTCTAATTTATTAACCTTTTTTTATTTTCATGTAGCACGAAACTTTCAATTTCTAATTAAAATAAATTACATGCTGAATTTTAATTATAAAGCAAAGAAATTTTATATGCCTTGATAATTGGAATTAGTTTAAATTTACCTAACTTTTTTAAATCATTATTAAGCGATATTTAGTTGTTTAGTCAGTGTATTGATTTTTTTGAAAAAATATAACAAGTCCTTGTAATCATTAAATGTGGAGAGAATTAACTAATTGCATAACTCTAGGAGCATATTTAATACATAAAAATTTGAAAAGAGGTATATTGGTGTTTTGCATTTACAAAAATCATTTAAATTTATTATTAAACCGCTTGGTTTTGATTATCAATTTTATAGATTTACCTTATTAAAATTATTTTGATCCATATCCAATGATGTTAGTCCACTTAAATTACTAAATGTTTCTTCAAAAATTTCAGTTAAACCAATATTTTTAATTATTAATGATTGTAAATTTGGTTGATTTAAAAAACTTTCATTCTTTGGTAATTTTAATGGATTATTACTTAAATCCAATTTTGTTAAATAATGAATATCAGTAAATGTATTTGGATTAATTTCATTTAATTTATTATATGCTAAATTAATTGTATCCAAATATCTTAGTCCAGAAAATGTCTAATAAAAAATATTAAATCAAAATTCAATTTATTTCAAAAAAAAATTATTAAAAATTTAATAATTACCTCTTTGTCAATATTACTTATTTTATTATCTTCCAAATTAATATCTTTAATTAATATTAATTTTTGTAAATCACCATCTTTTAATGTTTCAATTAAATTATGACTTAAATCAATATGAACTGCTTGTGATGGTATATTATTTGGTATATTTTCTAATTGACTATTTGAACAATTTATAAAATAATAATCATCTGAACAAATACAATTATCTGGGCATTTTTCATCATCAATTGATTTTGATTCTAAAAATATAAAAGAAAATATATGAAAAATTATCTTAAATAAATTTTTTTTTGTTAATTTTTTATTACCTCTTGTCATGCCAGCTAAATTTAATAAATTTGTTAAAATTGGTATATTTTCTATAATTGATGCTGTAGTAGTAGTAGTAGAGTCTGTTGAACTATCATTATTAGTACTAATTATATATTGATTATTATTACTAGTGTTATTATTTAAATTATTATTATTGGCAGTATTATTTAAATTTTCATTATTGTAGTCATCATAATAATAATCGTCATCACCATCACTCCATTTTCTCCATTCATTATCATCATCATCAGTTTCTGGTGATGGCATACTATAACTGAAATATAAATATATAATAATTAATATTTTAATAAATCAGTAAGAGTATCTTGATTCAATAAACTCAATAAACTTTTTTTTAGAAATTTAAGATACTTTAAGCTGTTGACTTTTCAATAATATCCCATATTAAAATTTGTTCAAAATCAATCTAATTGGATTAAAAATCTCATATTAAATAGTTTACTTAGGCTGTGAAAAGTTTTGAAAATGTATTAAAAAATATGAATTTAGAAATATTTTTGAAATCAGTCTCTGGACGTAAATATCCTATTAATTTAGGATAGATTACGGAAAAATATAGACTTTTCATAATCATTGGCAGACTAAATAGTTACTCTAGAAATTGCAATCCTTGAAAATTTCTAAAAATTAATGTATTAATTTTAGTTCACATGACATGTAGAAATGCTTTTCAGCAGTTTTTGTAGGCCTTTTAGAATTTTCAATATATAATTTATTAAATTATTTTTCCTCAATTTGATAAGATGTCCCTTCAAAAAAAATTAACTTTATAATTCAATTTTATCAAAGATAAAGAAAAAAATCGACAAATTTTCATCATCCACATTTTATTTATAAAATTCATAAAATAATAAATTTTTCACCTTCATGTAATAGACTTAAAATATTAAAGATACTAAACACATCATTATGTAAATCTATTATACTCATATTACTTAATAAATGTTTAAATAACTAAAAAATATTTCTTATGCAATACTCATCACCTATTTGTCACTTTTAAAATTCAATTATGATATGAGCTAACCATAGAATATAGATAATAACAAATATCGATGTTTTTTAATCTATATATCTTTTATGTGCAAAATATTTTATGTAGATACTGAAAATTTCAATTTTTCTAGTAAGAATCTTATGAATAAAAAGCATTCTTTATATTATTATGGTCACTTCCAGGTCATTGGCACTTTTAATGAGAAATAAAACTGATAATAAAAACAATGTTTTTTTTTTTTATTTCGAAATTTTAAATTTTTTTAATGTAAATAAAAAAATAGCCAATTTAAAAATATTGAATTAAATTATGTGAAAATAATGATAAAACTATAAATTATCATAATATGTGTAATTATTTGAGATAATTAAAATCATTGAATTAAAAATGTATAAAATTAAAACTAATCATTGGAAATGTAGAATTCGAGTTCCCAACATGTTGGAAACATAAAATTCGATTTCGAAATATTTTGTTAAATTTAGTAGGAAATCTATTATCGCGTCACCCTGATTTTTTTATGAAGAACTAACAATTTATTTTAAAATATTTATTTATCACTTTGTATAAGTTTTAAACTTAGCCCGTGAGTTTATACTAAAAAAAATCAAAAATTCACTTGGGGTTGTATGGTTAAAGATGAATTCATTTAGTTATTAGTTGCGTAATATATAAAATTATTTTAACAAATATTCGAACTTGGGGTATGTACTTTAAAAATTTTTTTGTCAGTCTACTAAAAATATTTTTTTTTTTAATATTGGTGTTTGTCTATCTGTCGGATTGTCTTTATTATAATTCCGAAACTAAATTGATTTAGAAATGTGGAACAGAAGCTAAATTAAAGATAATTATATTCAATGGCCCAATTTTTTACGTATATTATTTAAAAAACTTGATTCAGGATATTCCTAAATAGCTGAAAATATGTCACTCTAGCTCTAGCACAATAAAAAACCTTAATTTGTGCTCAATAAAAATTAGGTTAGTTAATAATTTAAAATATGAAATTTCTCTCTTAATTTATTAATTGACATTTTTCGTAATGTTTTTTTTTATCTTTCAAAATTTTAAAACAATTTTTTCATAATTGATTTATTAATAAAATAAAATTGTTTTTTTTTTTGTATTTGTGTCCCAATAATTTATTGCCCTCCTTTAACCAATTTGTTCATGACTGAAATTATGTCATTCATAATTATTTAATAATAATCAAAGTTCAAAAATCTAAAATATATTTTTATTTATTTATATTTTATTACATAATTATGTAATTCTTAAATTATTGCATTTCGTATTTATGCAATTAATTCAAAATAATAATAAGAATTTTAACACTGTAACTGCCACGACATTTTTAAGCCTTTTTCGAATATTTAGTTGTCAGTTCAAAAGGCGTGACAAAAATAAAATACAAAATTGTTTTATCAGACACTTCGACTTAACAAGGAGCTAGTCAAAACAGCTTGAATTGTCAGACAACCTTAATACATTTGAGAGTCTGACGGTCATTATAGACAAATCAAGAGAAATTTTGAAGCTGGATTTCTGCTTTTCAAAAGGTATTTAAAAAATGCACTAAGACATTAAAAAAAAAACATTAACTGTTTTTAATGTTTTGCTAAAAAAACATTTTAATAATTTTTCATAATGGTCGTTGTTTACAGTTAGGTGTCAGGCCTTTTTGATTGACGTGGCAGTTAGAGTGTTAATAATAAATTAAAAAAAACATTACAATGTTTTTTACAAAAATCATAAAATATAAAATTTTAATGTTTTTAGTTATTTTGTATTTATGAGATTATTGTAATTTAATGTTTTGAATTTTGTTAATTAAACTTAAAAATGTGTAAATTGATAAGATAAAAAAAGTTTGATTACAAAAGTTTTAGAATCAATGAAACGATTAATTAGTATTATTAATTATATTTTTTTTTATGATCCAGGATTTATATTTTATTAATATTTTTTTCAAAATTAATTTATGAAATTTTATGTTATCGTTTCTATGGAATTTGTTAAGCCCAAAACAATAAAGATTAAGAAAGTTTTAATTATTAAATAATTTTTGCCAAGTGTGTGTCACACACCACTACACAGACATCGAATTGAAATATTATAAATATGTTAATGTTTTTTTTTAGCAAAAAATTAAAAAAAGTTAATGTTTTTTTTTTAGTATCAGTAAAATGCATTAAAAATAATCATAAAAAATTCATTATTGACTGAAATAACATTCGATTATCGAATGAGAAACTAAATTTTTGTTTTAAAAGACATTGATGCAAAACCTAAAACTTTCCATGTAAATTGTCAGCAAAATGCGTTTTCCGGCAAATAAAATCGACAACATAAATAAATATTATTTCAAGTTTAAAATTTAACTTACAACTTACATAATTACGATTACATAAAAAATGTTTCAATTTTTTTCAATTCATTTTCATTGTGGAGTAACAAAAATTTTCACACTTTTTCAAATTATGGATATAATTGCAATATATTTACAAGATATTTAGTATCTAATATTTGAATAATGCATAAATAATTTAACACTTTTGATTTTCATTATAAATCTTTTAACACGTCATTATTTTTTTCTGGAATATTGTGAATTTTGAGTAGTTTTTCTTGTTTTTTTGTCTGTTATGATAAATCAATTTCGTGTCAAACATACAAAAAAAAAATAATAAAATTTTGAAAAAGTGTTAATTAAATGATACAAGAAAACACTTAGTACAAAAAAAAAATCCAAATTGAATTAAGATTTCTAAATATAAAATTTTATGAAATTTTTGAAACGCAATTAAAAAACTTTGTTTAAATAAATAAAAAAGTATATTTGCTAACTTTTTCTGTGAAATTAAAATAAAAAAATGTTAAATTATCATTGAATTAAAGAAAAAAACTAATTTTGAAGAAGTGATGATGAACAGGTTACTTTTAAAATTGGGATTTTAATTACTGGTTTTTAATCGAGCTTAAGCTTAGTATGCTATTCATCCTGAAATGAAATTTCCATATAACAATAACATTACCCTGACGATTTCATTTCGTGGTACGCTGTTCCATCGTGAAATAATTTACTTTGCAAAGATAAAAGTTAAGAAAATTTTTAAGTATAATAATTTTTCGCTACTGAAACATTATTTCACGGTAGAATTTTGACATTAGTTCAGTTTATTTGGTTGATTTGATTGGTTTGGTTGTTCGGTTCTAAAAAATTCGTCAATTTCTTTTTTATACTTTTTCAATGTTTTCTTCTCCATAAAACTTTTTGACAACATTTTCACAACTTTTTCACGATAGTTTCCACGATGACCATAATGAACATAATATAAACACCTTTCCGCGAAAAAGTATTAAGTGATCTTTCAAAAATTTTACAGGAACCGTAAAAATATTTCTATTCATTTTTAATAAAGTGTTTTTTTTCACGATTTCGATTAATTAAAAATTTCTGTCGGTGTTTACAAAATCGCAGCAAATAGAATACTGATAACAAAAAAAGGAAAATCAACCATGAAAACTAAACCAAATCATGGCATTTCTTCCAAACTATTAATTTATTATAAAAAGTGGTTTTTGAAGATTTAGTTGCTTAAAACATTTCCCGCAGGAAGACGTCGATTGGAACAAAGTGGTATCACTGGTATTTTACTTTTTCTCTCTGAGTTGAGCTGAAACACCTTACAATTCAATATTTGCAATTTAATAAGGAATATTATTTGAAACTATTATATAGTCATTTTGTTCCACACCTTTTCCTTACCAGTTTTTTAGAAAAAAAATTAAGAAAAATTACAAATTTCCTCAGAAATGATTAAATATTATTTTTCCAAGTTTAGCTTAAAGTATTATAGTTTATAAGAAATTTGAGTCAGAATTGTAATAATTTTCAATTTTTCTTATCTAAGTTTTGGTGTCATAAACTTTAAATAATAAAACTGACTAAAAAAAAAATTATTTCAGATTTTATTATTTAATTATTTACATTTTAGCTTAAAATGAAATTAAATTAGAATTTACCTTCTTGATAATAAATATATCATAAATAATCCAAATGTGTAATAAAAATGCATTTTTCTGCTTCTAAATTTCATAATTTTTTTTTTGGTATTTTATTTTTTTTTAGAAATTTTCTTTTAATATTTTTTTTATTATTAAATTAATTTAATTTAATTTAATTAATCAATAATTAATAATTAATCAATTAAAATTTTAACTTTATTTTTATTAATTTTTGACATAATTTTATGCTAATTTCTTTTTCAATTATTTTTTTATCATTTTTTTTTTATTAATAATTTTTTTTAGCAGATTTTTATTTTAAAATTGTTTTTTTTTAATGTTTAAGTTTTTACCTAAAATAACCGAAAAAAAATTAATTTTTTTAAAAATTTATTTAATTAACTTTAAAACAAAAAAAAATATCTTATGCAAATTTATGCATAAAATAAAAACGATTTTTTTTTGGTTTAAAACATAACCAAAAAATATGTTTTTATAAATTTTTTACATGATTTGTAAAATCAAAATAATAATTTCTTGGTTTATGTTTTTTTTTTTTAACCGGTCTTTGACTTTTGATCGCTTGACGTTTAATGTCGTTAAAAACATTTTCCAAAACAATTTTTGTTGTTTTGCAAAAAATTGTTACTAATTAGAATTTTGTTTCATTAAAGATTAGATAAAATCTTATCTTATCTCAGTGAGTAAGAACAACATAATTAATTTTTTTCTATTTACATTTAGATTTTTGTTAGAGTTTTCAGTAAATATAGATGAGAAAAGACTACAGAATAATTTAATTTCTTTTTTTTATGTAAAAAAAAGGAATGTTAATGTTAAGAAATTTAACATGATCTGTCAAAATCTTTTCAAATTGAGTATAGAATTTTAATATCTTAATCAATTATGAAAGACTGGATCACTGACTTGAACTGACTTGAACTCAAATAATAACTTGAATTCTAATGTATTTCGTTATTTAAGATAACAACATCGATGACGTTAAAGTGCAGAGTGTAAAAGTAAAAGTGCAGAGTACAGAGAAATTGTAGAGATTAACTTAGTTTTTTGGCAAGTAAATGATTTATTTAATTTCGAATTTATCAATAGTACATTTCAAAGATTTAAATAGTATAACTCATAAATAAATATGTTTTACTAAATCAATGTAAAATTAAACGTCACCGAAACTAAAAATATTGGAAATATGCAAAAAAAAAAGAAAAAGAAAAGTGAACTTAATTATTTTGGTCTTTGACCGGCTCTCTCGTACAATACGAATAGTTTCACTTTATAACGTTAGATATCACAATTCTTATGCTTAAACATAATTTTTGTTAATAAAAAATTATTTAATTTATCAAAATTTTAATATTTTTTCTTATCAGTTTACAATGTTGTAGTTTATGCTTTATGTTATATAAATATTTTATTAATTATCTGTTAAATATGATAATGAAACTCTATTAAATTTACTTGTCAAAATATTTACTTGTTAGTGTATTATTATGAATTGCCAACATTCAAAAACTATATTTTAAAATTGCAATAATTACGCAAAATAAACATGAAATACTTTAACAGCAAAATATGCATTAATATCAGGTTTAATGTTTAATAATAAATTATTTCAAATTATATCGTAAATAAAATATCGTAATTTATTTTTATAAATTAGAAATAAGTATTTAATTTTATTTACTTGAATATTAACCTTTAAACTGAATAAATAAGAAAATTATAAAATTGTTTTAATTTTTTATTGTAAATAATTAAAATTAAATAAATATTTTAGAATAAAAATTAATGTTGATTAAATGCATCAAGCCATCCATTTTTTTGTTTTGTCGAAATTTTCATCATTAAATTAACATTTTGTTTTAAGTGATCAGTGATCAGTGATCAACAAAAAAAAAAATTGTTTAATCAATGATCAACAATTTAAAAATACAAAAAAAAACTTTTAATTTTTTATTGATTGTCGGACTTTTGTAAATTGAAAGAAAACATAAATTTGTGTGCCGCTGTTATGCCGGGGGGTTTTTTTTTAATAATTTTGTTTACTTCAAAACAGAAAAAAACTGTGATAGCATAAATTTCATAAAATTTCATAAAATTTCCAATATACTTTTATTTTATTTTTTTTGGCAATTATTATATAATAAATTTTACGCGATCAAAACAAAGTAAATCAATTTTAATTATTTATCACTGAATTTTTTTTTGGTTAAAGCAAAAACAGGTTTTAACCAATTTTACTGTTTTTATTTTCTTCTTATAAATATTTTTTTTATAGGTTATGTTTATTATGTTAAAATTATGATATATTATTTAATTTTAAACAAGACACGCTTTCCGTTGACTGTAACAATGAAGAGCTACGAAATGACTGAATTGAATTTATTCAACTAACTGAATGAATAAAGGAAATTTAATTTAGAAAACAGAATATACATTTTTTTAAAAAAATTTTATACTCAATATACGCTCACTAAAGTATTTTTACTCTTAAACTGTTTGGTGTGTAATTTTTACACTGAGAGAAAGTAAAGTGAAAAATAATATGATAACCTTAAATGATAAGTGGTAAAAGTAAGTGATAGTGCCACAAAATAATTAACAATATATCGTATAGTTTGCTTACTGAAATATAATATTTTCAGTTCAAAGCAATGTCACTTTAGTCTTCTTCCTTCAAATTCATTTCAAAATTACAATTTAATAATAAACCTTTTTAGAAAATTACATATTCACCAGATCTCAGAAATACTTTGAACTGTAGAAATGTTAATTACTACAAAGATATTTTCATAATTATTTAACAGTTGACAGTTGACATTTGTATTTTTAATTGTATAATTTTTCATCTATTCGTAAATAATAGGCCTGAAAATTAACCTTTAATTTACTATTTCCCTGCAAGCACTTTAGATATTCAAAACTTAATGTTGAAAAAATCCAAGTACATATTATTATGTGTCAGCCACCTTCAATAAATTTTCAACAGCATTCAATAAATTTTTTTTCGCATTGACTGCTCAATCGGACAGACAAATATTTGATAAGAACTGATTTGATTCCAAAAAAATATTGTCCTTGGTATATTTTTAAATGTTGAATTAATAAAAAAATATATGTATGTTTATGCATATGATATCTAAAAGACATTAATTCTTCAAAAATTTCTTATACATATTTTACTATTCTTAGAATTTAAATGAAATTTATTTTTCATTGGTAATTTTGATTCAAAAGCAAGGTTCAATTGAATGATAAAAGTGTTAAATTAAGTGACATTTCTTGATATTAAATATGAAAGAATATAACTGAATATGTATGTTATTAGGCACGGTGTTTTATGCATTAGAAAAAAGATGATTTTAAATATAGGTATTAATAGTTACAGTATACCAATCTAGTTTACTTCTCTGTAAACAGCCTTTTTTTTAAAAAAAAATAGTAAAAAGGTATTTTACAATAAAAGAATACGTTTACGTCAAAAACAATATTCATTTAAAGTAATTTCACAAAGAATAGATATGTAATATACTATATATCTACAAAATTTAAGATTTACGTTTACAACATAGTTCCCAGATTATTCTTAATTATTCAATTGATTTATATATCGCAATTAACCTTTCTTTTGATAACTAATTGAGGCCTAGGGTTAGTATAGTATGACTTTGGCGCAATAGGTACTTTGTGCGATTCATGACAGCAACATCGATTTCGCCTTTAAATGTAAGTGTCAATAATAAAGTTATGGTTACATGTCTCATTTGTAAAAGGCCTAAAAAAAATAGCATTTAAATAATTTTAATAAATAAAAACATTTCCAACAAAAGAAATTCTTTTGCAAATTCCGCATTTTCCTTAACTAAAGAAAGTTTAATTGCGATAAATCAATTGAATATTTAAAAAAAAATAATCTGGAAACTACATTGTAAACGTAAATGTTACTTTTCCTCCGAAAGAAGTTTGGCCCTTTTGTGGCAAATGAAAATTCGGCTGTTTAAAAATACGTTTGGAGTAAAAGTTTTCTTTTCCTCAGTTCACTTTTATCCTCCGAACTCTTCAATTAAAATTAATATATAAATAAAATTGTTACGAAATATTTCCTAAAATATATACATTAATAAATAAATTTTTTTTTCAGTGTATCTCTTTATAATAAAAAAAGTATATAATTATATTTTTACTTTACATATTTTCTCTTTTTTATCGTATTGTTGCAATCGCAAATATCGTACAAATAAAGTAAATTCTCAGTTGTAATTGAGTGACAAGCTATATTTAACTAATTAATAATCATTAATGTAGAAATAATTGAATTTCAATAATTAAATGAACTACAATTGAAATTTTACTCTGGTATTGTAGTTTAATGAATCATTTTAAGTAACTTATGGACTTTATTCAGTTTACACTGAAGAAATATTTTATGGAAACCTTTGCACCATAACGTAATAAATTATAATCACGCTATTAAAATAATAATCTAAGAATTAGTGTATTAGTAATAGTGAAGTGACTAAAAATATTAACATGCGCATAAAGTGTAAAGAAACATTAACATTATTTACTTTAATATCGTAAAAAAGTTCAAGTATTTTTTTATTATAATATCGTATATATTTTTGTACTCTTAAAATAATTAAGTGAAATAATAAGAGAATTTTTTTATAATTAAATTTTAATTGTTTATAAATTAATAAAAATATTAAAATTTACAAATAAATCTTAAAATTATTTTGAGTACCCTGAGTATAGTTCTTCGGAAATAAGATACTATTTCAACGAATTACGTTCTATAAACTCAATTTGTTCATTGACACTTCCCTATTATTGTACTTATTTGTATAATAACTTTTGTCAAAACAAGAGCCATCCCCATACTTAAAAAAAATCAAAACTACAATTTTTCTGAACTCTTCGAGCAAAACGATATTATTTTTGGTAAATGATAGTAACTCAGTTTATGTTGTTGTATCCAACTTTAAACTTGTTTTAGGGTATTTTTTTGTTGTAAACATCACGTGATGATTTTATAAATTTTACCTACTTATCTTTGGTTTTGTTGTTATTCATGCTAGCAATCTGATTACCTGAATTTATGCTACCTTGGTCAATACATAAGTTGTCATTTTGCTGTTGAATCTAGTTTGTGGTAGGTTTGTTTTTTTTTCTTCTTTGGTGTTATTTTTGTCCTTGTTTTTTGTTGTTCTTGTGCGAAGAGCGGGAACACCACTTTAGACAATTCTTGTATTGCATATATCTTTGATTTTGACACTTTTCATAATTTTTGTATTTTTAAGGAAGAAATTGAAATTCCTAGACAACTGTTTTTATTATTTATTTACCTGAAATCGATCTATTATTGATGATATTTTTATATCCAAAATTGGAAATAATTTTCTGCAAGAATTTAGTTGTATTGTACAAAAGCAAATCATGGGTTTTGTTGAAAAGGCATTTTAATTTTCATTAAAATTTAATTATTTGGTGTATTATCACATTTTTTTGGTACACTTTATCTGTACGTCCGTCAGTTGTTTTGATAGTAGTAAAAAAAAGAAGAAAATATTGCAAAGTTGTTTTATAATTTATTTAGCCATTTACATAATTAAATGAATGACTGTAACAAATAGTTAAATGAACTGATGAATCTACTAAATTTGTTTTATTATTTAAAGGCAAGGACATATTTCTAATTTAGTCAGAATTATGGAAGAAATTTAATTCGAATCAGGTAAAAAGGTATTCAAAACTATGTAAAATTGACGTTGTTTGATACCAGCACTGTTTAACCTTTGGAAATGGCAAAAAAGAAAAAGGTTCGTATCAGATATTGAAAAAAAAGCAGTCAATGTATTTATGACTTTCAACAGACTTAATAATCCCTTTTATAAGATCATTCAAATATATAGTAATTTTTTGTAATATGCGCTTTGCAATTGACATTATAATTTTTTTTTGCTATATTTAGAATATTGAGATAAATTAGTACAAGGAATTTAAAAAACATAATATAATATGGACATAAGGGATTAAGCCAGTCCAGGTGTAATACAAAAACTAATAAAAAAAAAACTTGTTATTGTTGATCTTTAAACTTATTTTTGTTCATATCAAATACTGTGATGGGCAAATGTTCACTTTTTATAATTAATACTTAAGTGTGCTTATTTCTCTCTATAAACATCTTTAAATTGCTTTAATATGGTATTAGATACTTAAATCTTAATGTAATATTATGGATACTAAGTCTGTCAGTGATCATTTTTCTCCATCTTTGGCAAAAATAAAAATTTATAATAAAATAAATAAACCATTAATTGTTAGATTTGTTTTCAATCGTTTCTTAGGTTTTTCAAAAAAAAAAAGTTTTTCATTTGAAATTAATTTTATGGTTAGAAAATGGAAAAATAAAAAAAAAAAACTGATTTTTTTATAAAAGTCTATAATGAGATTTATCTAGAAACCTTACAAGTACATAAACCCCAGTTTTGGTTTTCATACAAAATTCTTACAAATTGTAATCATTGAGCGACATAATATCAGAATTAAATTAAGATTTGAATTTTAACTATATTTCTGTGGAACTTTGACCAAATACGATATCTGCATATTTATAAATTTTCAAGAGAGCAAATTTAAGAAAATTCGATCGTAACTTGTCGTGATAATAAAATCCTTGTGAATTACCAACTTTTGAGGTTAGAATAAGGTTTTTTTTTTATTTTATTTTCTGGGTAGATTTGGTGTTGTAGCTGATTTGTAAACCAAATTTTGGATTCATTTGTCATGTTTTGGAAAAGTCAACCATCGCAGAAACAAAAATATTGGTTTTAGAATTTACTAATTTGTCTCTAGTTTAAAATGAAATAAAAATTTGTCATGTATTGGTAAATTTGAATATATAATACAGGGTTTTAAAATAGCGGACTCATGATTCGGAAATCGAATCAAAGCTCCAGTCAAAATATGATCGAATCATTTTCATAAAATCATAAAACCGATCTACGTTTGAGTCTAATCAAATATGATTCCGTTCAAATTTTGAGTCCGATCAAATATTGATGCCGCTCAAAAGTTGATTTGAGGGATGATTTTTTCTTAATTTGATTCAAAGAATCAATTTTTGAATCAAATTAAGAAAAACGTGTTTTATATAATAAATTTTTATATATTTCTATATTTCTACATATTTCTTTATGATTTTGATTGAAAATTTGTTCGAATCAACATGTGAGCAGAATGAATATTTGATCGGACTCAGATATTGAGCGGACTCAAATTTTGATAGCAATTACAGAGAAAAAAAAATAATCAGAACAAAATATGATTTCGCTCAAAATTTGAGTTGAGCTCTGATTTGATTCGAAAATTGGCTTTTTACAACCTTGATTTAATGTTTAGAAATCGAAATCAGAACTAATCTCAAAATGTCAAAAAATGTTGATATCGTATTTTCACAAAGTTTCATAGATTGTACATTTAATTTGTGTGAATTTATGAGAAATTTCGTATAATGAATTTTATATTTTTGATTGCTCTTTGGCGTCTTTCTTTTTTTTTGGTACAAGGTTTAACAACAACAATAAATTTCTGTATATGTTTTGAAGAAACTATTAATTACAAGCAGTTAAATTTTTTGTTTTGAAGTAGATTTATTATTGGAAAAATTAATTATTGATATTAATTAATAAGATTATCGTAAAGCACACAGAAGTGTTAAAATCCGTATTGGAAAATCATAACACTTTTACGTGTATTTTAATCTAAATAAAGTGCGGTAAAACATAATATCTGAAACTTTTTTTTTATTATTATCATAATTGACGAAGATTAATAAATTTATTAAAGAAGATTTATTTTTGAATGCGAAATTTTTGAATATTTAATATAAAAACCTTGAATATTTAATAAATTTTTCAATTCACTTTTGAAACTTTGATTTATTCTGTGAATAAATTCTAAAGTTACACAAGTAATTTGAAGCTAATCAGCAATTTTATTATTGTCTAGTCTACTTCCAAAAAAATAAAATAAAAACTACATTTATATACAAATATGATTCTCTCTAGTTTCAAATTTTATGTGTTTCGGATTTAAATCATTAAAATAAACATTTAATAAATTTTTTTTTAAATGTAAATTTGTGCATAAAATAGACAGAAGAATATTTGTGCATTATGATTTGCCAACAGTTATGATAATTTACACGGAATTATGAAATTATTTCTATTTTTACACTGACACTGATTACGCATTATTTTAAATTTTGATAGGCGTATAATTTTTTTTTCATAAGATTTTTTGAAATCATTGCCATTTTTAAGTAACTAACTATCTTAGAAGTTCATTCTACTTAAAATTATTTAATTTTTTAGATACTTAAAAATATATTTTGATTTATTTAACAAAAAAAAAATAATACAGTGACCGCTCTGTATCAGCAACTCATTTGAACCAATTTAAATTTAAAAAAAATCCTATATAGAGAGGAATCTAAATTTTATTTTCTATATTTGAGTCAAAATGTTTTGGATGAAAACTCCTCCATATTTTCCTTGTTGTTTTTTATTCTGGTAATTTTGGACTTATGGACCTTAAAGGTCTTTCAAATATGTTTTTGATTCTTAGCATCTCTGACAATTGAAACTTTATCTTTTCAAGTAATCGAAAATCTTATACTTTTTTTTCTCCAGTTATTAAGACAATGAAAAACTTTCAAACTTAATTTTAAAATCAATAAAAAAACACGGTTGTTAATATGAAATTTTGGGAATGAAAAAAGTTATTGTTTTAATAGAGGTTTCTTATACAGCGCCATTACTGTATATACATATTTAGAAAATTGCATAGATAATTTTAAATATGGACTACAATTTTTCACGGTAATAAAAATAATAATTGTAAATTAAACGATTAAAATTCTGATGTAATTACTTATATTAAAAAACTGCTCTAAATAAATTAAATATAACTGAGTTGGTAATTCAAGTTGCTCTACTGTAATATTTGAGCCTATCAAAATTTTAATTGATTAACAAATTGAAATACGTATATATAAGTTATTTTTATATTTTATAAAACACTAATAAAAAGTTTTGACATATTTAATTTTGCGGGAAAAACTTTCTCGTGATTTAATTATTAAAATATACAATAAAAAATTTCTTGAATCATTGACCAATTTGCTAAATATAAAATATCTGTCAATAAACTTTAATTATGTTAATCAAATAGTAGCGTTAAATTTTAAAGTTTATAATATATCAGATACATCTGAGTAAATTCTGAAGTAACTTGATTTTGATGAAGACTCTGCAAATAATGCAAATATTTCTTTACTACTTAAAATAATAGAAAATATTAGGCAAACTTTTTCCAAATAATTGAATTATTGTAACAAAAAATAAAAATTAGTTTTTTCATAAATAATAGTAAATAGAACCTAATTGCATATTTTTCGAAATCTGAGCGATTCTGAGCTCTTTTAGTATAGAGACTCTATGTATGAGTATTCAGTGTAGAAGAAAGCATGAATAAAATTCAAGTAATTTAACATTGATTTTTGTGAGCCTCTTTTTGGTATTGAAACCCCATAAAAAATGTATGCATTTAAAAATACATGAAGATGTATTTTTAAATGCATACGAACACAGTGATTATCGTAGTTCGGTAGTATAAATTCGACATTCACTCCTTGAGTACATCCGTTTACTAAATACAGTGAATTTTCGATATAAGTAACTTTGAAGCAAGCAATTTTTTTGAAAAAGTGTCATATATAAATTTCTGTGACTTATAACGATTGGGTACCCATTTTATTATTTTATTCCTTTTTTTCAAAAATTAAATAACATTAATTTAAACAACAAATATTTTTCAAACTACTTTTCTATACATTCAAGGCAACAACAAAATTTCATTCAACGGAAATTTTCCTCTTCAGCCCATTCTACTGCCATTACTGAAAGATACAATAACTTCCTCTAAATCTAAACAACAATTTTCGGTAAAAGTAATTTTCCGTAATATTTAAATAACGTTTCTGTTCGATAATTTTGTAGTAACTGTTGGTTTTATTTGCTACATAAGATTTGTTTTTAATTTACCTATGTTGTATTTTATTTCTCATCCTCATAATATAGTTTACTCCAATTTGGATAAAAAAAAAGAGGAAAACATTTTTTCACGTCAAAACCATCTACAAATATAAGTATGAAAATTTAAATAATTGTTATTAAATGAGAATATAAATACCGTGGTTTCTTTATTACAAAAAACCATAGCTAACTTACTATAAGTACGGTATGGTTAAAAAAAAAATTTTAAGATAAAAATGTTTCTTTGGCTAACGGCTTTGGATTTTAACTGTCAGTACCAACTAAACATAGGAAAAAAAATGGATTCTTTCAAAGAGTATTTAAGTAGTTAATTAGGATATTCCCAGATTATTTAAAAATAATGTTGGTGTAAATAAATTTATTCTAAATATTTCTTAATTAACTTTCACTTTATGATTTTTTATGTATTTTTTTTAATAAACTTAAAAGGAAAATAAAAACTTCTAGAAATATCTGGTCGTATACTTATAGAAATTTTCCTATATTATAGAATTTTTAATAATATTTTTAATTACTTAATTTCCAATATTTAAAAAAAATTTACACGCTGATTCCGAATACTAATGTGCCTTACAACAGGAAATCTGAGTGATTTTTGCAACACAAAATATTATATTACAATATTAAAAGTTCAGTTCTAGACCATTTCACCGCAAACGATTCACCATGCAATATGCCTGCGGTAAAAAACCAGTGCGGTAAAAAGTGCACGATGAAAAGTCTGCGGTGAAAACGGCTAGCTTCGATAAATAGCTTACAATTAATTCCATTTATCCTCAACATTAAAAAACAATATGCAGAGTAGAATTAAGATCCTATTTTTTTTTGTTTAAATTTTATTTTAACATAAACATAATAAAAACATATTACATATTACAATTTCTCGTGTGTAACTTTTTTTCCCATTCACTGCTCATTTCCTAGTAGAATAATTAAATTTAAATATTTCAACGACTTCTATTTGACAATAAAAAAAGGACTAATATTACTTTAACAGATTTGTTTTGCAGACAACCTTGAACAAAACAAAATTCCTTCCTGTTTCCAGAGCCGTGAAACTTGTTTGTTTTCTTTTTTTGTCAAATTTTTTGTAAAGATTTTTTTATTATTATTATTAGACAAAGAACAATAAAAAAAATATTTTATGTAATGAGAAATTGTGAAAATTTTCATTTACAGGGATAACTTTTCTAGGTGGTGGTATCCTTTTCAATGTAAATACAAGAATCAAAATAGACTTTTTTGTAGTACATCTATTTTGACTATATCTACATACCTATTTACATTTTTTGTGTATGACAGCACCGGGGTTGTGATTTTAAAACTTATCCTTTATGAAAAACTTTGAATAGAACAAAATGTCCTAAATTTATATTTTTAACTTACACAAAAAAAAAAAGGGTGAACAAATTGCGTATTAAAAATAAACTACAGATTGTGTTTAGGGTGAAGAGTACAATAAAAAAAAACATTTAAGACTTTTAACTTCAACGAAAGAACATGAAGCTAAATTTACAATAAACTGGCATTAAAAAAAATATGTTTTTTTCAGAAGTATCTTTTTTTGAAGGCTTATATTTTTGTTTATTCGCTGTTGAAAATCTTATTGTACAAGATACTTTTTTATGTATTTCTTAAACTTTTACTTTTTTGTTCTAATATACCAAATATAAAAATTATGGGTACTTTAATTACGGTGAATACTGCCATAAATTACTTTGGTGAGTAAGTAATTTTGTTTTTATTTCGTGGCTAGATTTATGTATGAATTGTTCGGATATTTATGATAAATTTTACTGATCTAGGTAATGGATGTGTATGATTTGTGATGTGAGATATTTCTATATTGGAATTCAGATATCCTGACCGTTCTGAATTTAATGATTTTTTTTTTTAAATTAAATCTTTCGTATTATAATAATTTCTATAAAATCATAAAATTATTATCATATTTTATACTAAATTATATTACTATATGAGTAATTAGACAGATATTAAAAATAATATTTAATGTTGGCCCTTTTTCGCATTTTGAATTAGACTTCTCAATTTATTTTATTTACGATTTCTCATTTTTTCACATTTTTAAAAATTCTCACAAAAATTTCCCATCAAAAATTAATTGGTTTAATTTGTTTTTCAATTGTTTTGTTGAATACAAATAAAGTTAAATACATTCATAAAATAAACAAATTATTATCATTGTATATGTACACATATTTCGTTTGTGGGCTTCACATAATGAAAAGTATTGGGTTGTTCTGATAACGAAAATTAAAATAAACGTAAAATACAAACAAAAACTACAAACTTAAAATTCGTACTAAACAAGATAGAGTTCATAGAACTGCATGCATCACATGAGCGTTGACATAAACACCAGGGTAAGCTTTGGCCGTTCTTCTCTGTTTACTTCCATCTGACCTTCACATTAACTGCTTGTAGTTCGGACAGACTGGCTAGAATTGATACTGCCTAGAGAAATGCTATAAATCCACCTTGTCGGATTTGTAGCTTCATTGATAAAAAAAATAGTTCGGGAATACGCAGAATATACCGGACCTTGACAAGAAATTTAAAGAGAGTACTGGACGCGGTGCTACTCACAAATGATTCAAAGATGACCTGTGGTGCTGGCGGAGGGAAATTGAAGATATTTAATTACATGCAGTACGTCCAAAAAAATGTGACTTCTGCATGCAAACAGGCAAAAACCATATTCTAAAACTACGATACGAGATGAATCTAACAAAACTATATTCATCCTATTTATCAAGTCAGTGGTAAATTCAACCTATTTATCACAACAGTGGATAGCAAAACTGTCCTGATGAAAGGATTTGCAGATTCGGCACTTAAAAATTAAATTAAACGATTGATTAGAAAATTGTCGCTGTCCCCCCCTTCGTATTCATAATTCTTAATTCTTAAACTGTATTTCATAAAATATGGAATACAAACACTCAGAAATTTGAGAGTGCAAAGAGCTTTTTGTTTAATTTGAGAGTGCAAAGAGCTTTTTGTTTTCTAACTTTAAGAATTCATAATTTTGGAGCAAATCGCTTCACCCGAATTCCGTCCGATAAAGTAGTGAACGAAATTCAAGGGGACGACCTGTGCCCCATCAAAAATTAATTGGCTTAATTTAAAACCCTAGTCAACTTTTAAAAAGTTGACATAAGATTATAATCGTTTAAGCTAAGCCAAGAATCACCAAGGCTTTGTAATTTTCCTTACTCATTAGTTTAAGGCACAAAGATCTGAATTTAAATAATGTTATCTTATATAAACATTTGTAAAAAGTGACTGTGAGCTATAAGAATGAAAAAAAAAGTGTTGTTTTTGAGATTTACAATTTTTTTATTTCTATTAAAATTCCAAAACTATTTGAAATTTTTTAGTAAATCTTCTTTTTTTTTTTGCAGTATTGCAATGGCGGTGACCTAGCAGACTATCTTGGAATCCAAGGAACGTTAAGTGAAGATACTGTTCGTTTATTTTTAATACAACTTGGTGAATACATTTTATTTAATAAAAATTTCATATTTTTTAATACATAATTTTGTTTTTCTATTTTTCTGTTAAGCTGGTGCTATGAAAGCTTTATATACAAAGGGTATAGTGCACAGAGATTTAAAACCACAGAATATTTTATTATCTTATAGTCATGGTAAAAATTTACCGCCACCTTCAAAAATTACATTAAAAATTGGTAATTTTCAAAATATTGTAAAATTTTTAGTAAAATCAATATTTCTATTATTTTAGCTGATTTTGGGTTTGCAAGATTCCTCCATGATGGTGTTATGGCAGCAACACTATGCGGTTCACCCATGTATATGGTATGTAACATTATTTTCTTCTGCTAAAGGAAAAACAAATTAAATTTTACATTGTTTTTAGGCTCCTGAAGTTATAATGTCTTTACAATATGATGCAAAAGCTGATTTATGGTCGCTTGGCACTATTGTATATCAATGTTTAACTGGAAAGGCACCATTTCATGCACAAACACCAAATGAACTGAAATTTTATTATGAACAAAATTCAAATTTAGCTCCAAAGTAAGTAACAGAAATTTTTTTTTATCAATTTTAGTTATTTACGTAATACAGATAGAAGATACATATTTTTTTATGACTAAACCTGTCGTTTGAACATATTTAAATACTTTGTATCTTATTTCCTAAACGAAGTACCGGAAACGAAAGTCAACGATGGGGAAAAATTCTTAAAATTTGCGTATGGCTAAGTTAAATGTTAGTATGTTACACTCTTGAAGGATTCAAATATAATAAGACTGAGTGCGTGAACGCGAATTGAAGAGTTTAAAAACATTCTATAGTCTCTAGATAAATCAATAAGAAATATTTCATTTAAAATTTGACTTCAATTATTTTTATGAAAATTACAGAAATTTTACAAACAAATAAAAAATTTCCCATTTTTCTCTTAAATATTATTTGTGATATAATTTAAAACTCTTATTTTAGAATACCAGTTGGAATATCACCTGAACTCAGTGATCTCTTATTAGGACTATTACGGCGCAATGCCAAAGATAGAATTTCATTTGAAAGTTTTTTCAATCATAGATTTTTGCAGCGACCAAAAACACCTCAATCACCAGGTAAAATTTATAATTTTAAAAGTATACGATTATAATATATTTAAATAAAAAATATAATAAAATTAATTTTAATTTTTTCTTTTAAAATTTTAGTTGATATGCCACCACCAATTGGTTTGACACCACCAAAAATTCCGAGCCCAATTCAACAACAACTACAACAAGATAAATTTGGTTAATATTTCATTTATTTATAAATTTCATATAAAATAATTTTTTATTATTTAATTTTCATGAAATATTGCCAAAAATTATAAAATATTGAAAATGTTTATTTTAAGATTTTGTGATTTGTTCAAAAGCTTTTAAAATATAAATAATTTTTTATAAAAATTTTAAGAGAAAAATTTTAGAAGGGACATTTTCTCTGATAGTTAAAATTAATTTTTAATTTTAATTAACATGAGTGCTTAATAAAGTTTATTTTTGCTCTTTTGTTTTTAGATCCAATAGATAATGCTTTAAATACAGCTACTTTAACAAATCCAGGAATTTTATGTGAAAGTGGACAAAATAGTGAATCAAGTAGTCCAGAAGATTCAGATGATTTTGTTCTGGTACCAAGTAATCTTCCTGAAGATCAACATAATGTTGAATATGAGAAAAAGTGAGTTGTATAACGATTTTTTTTTAGCGTTCTAATATTTATATAAAGTAACAATCCACTCAGATATGGTCGCATCTCAAATAATCCACAATCAAGTCCACCACGACCTAGTAGTCTGCCAATTTCTGAACCAAAACCAGTACCGACACCACATAACCGTCGTCTCTCAACTACAGCTGCACAAAAGAAAAATGAATTACCTGTTGCTGCTGGTGGAACATCACCACCAAAATCATCAATTCCACGATCTCAACCAATTAGTGTTAAACGATCAGAACATCGTAATAGTAATGGTAGTGATATTAATTCAATATCACCACCAGCTGTACAATTTGCTATTGGTACACCACCTGGTGGTATTCTTGGTAGTATTGGTAGTCGACGTCGTTCAACATCTGGTGGTTCATTATCTGAAACACCACCACCATCAGCACCATGTACATGGCAAGTAAGTCCTGGATCACAACAATCACCATTACGTCGATCTGGTAATAGTTCACCCGTCCTACCATCAGCTTTATCAAAATTACCAAATCTTGGTAGTCCAACACTATTAATTGGTGATAACAATAATCATTCACAAAATCATCATCATCATCATGTATTGGGACCAAGAGCATTTACATTACCTGAAATGGGTGCAACTGGTGGCCTTCAAAGTCTTTTGGATACAAATAATACAGATGGTAATGTTGGACCAGGTCAAACAATACCATTCCATGCACCAGAATTATCTGAAGAAACTTTAATGGGCCGAGAACATAATGAAACATTATCGAAATTAAATTTTGTTTTGGCGCTATCAGATTGTATACAAGAAGTTGCCGATTCAAGATGTACACCATTAGCAGCATTAATGTTAACTGGTGCTAGTGGTGGTGGTGATGATCAAAATCAAATACGACCACATGCACCTGAACATTGTAAAAGATCTGAACGTTTAGTTTTATTAGTCAGGTAAGTTTGCGAAAAAAATACATATCTAAATTTTATTAAATTTATTGAATCTTTGTAAAGGGCTTTGCAATTACTATCATCTGGCTTAAATTTAGCATCACAACAGCTTAGAAATGGACAATTAAAACCATCTGCTAATGTTAAAAATGGTAAATTAATTAATTTATAAATTATTTAAATTTGGTCTAATGATTTTTATATATATATCAAAGCGCTTTTGACTATGAACTCCAAGTATCGTAACATTCTGTATGAATCGAAGAGGCTAAATGGAGCTGGTTTATTACAAAAAGCAAATGCATCTAACATTACTGCAGATAAAATATTATATGAATATGCAATAGCAATGGTAAGTAATTTTGTGGTGGAAAGTCTATTTATATATATTACATTAAAAAACCAATGTTTTGATATCCATGACTATATTAATATATTACATTAAGTACCAATTAGTATATTAGAGTAAGAATCAATGTTTTAATATTCATAACTATACTATAATTTAAAAATGAATTATTTATGAAACTAAGTTTATTTTTTCATTATATTTTTCAGTGTCAATCGGCTGCTTTAGATGAACTTTATAATAATACAAAAACTTGCTTTGAACGCTACAACACTGCACATATTCTATTGCATTCACTTGCACAGAAATGTACTCATCAACCAGATCGTATCCTACTAACAAGATGTAAATAATTTTAATCTAATCTACCATTAAAATTTAATTATAAGTTGTTTTTTATTTTAACCAGATCGTGATGCTGTTGAAAAACGATTAAATCTATTACAACAACAAGGATTCATTTACGTAACTGATGATTCAACATAAATTATATTTTTAAGTATATATACAAAAATAGTGCGTAAGTTAAGCAAAAAGAAAAAAAAATGGTGATTTATTAAAGAATAAAAAATTGAAACAATTAAGAATAAAATTTAGTAATAAGTAAGTAAAGTAATATATAAAACGTTTTCCAGAACTATTCTCCGGCTACATTCAGTTTGTATTATTTAAATATTTCCCGCAGCCCTCATAAACAAATAATATAAAGATTAAAGTTAGTTTTTGTAAATAGAATTACATAGGAAAATGAAAATTGTTATAGTAAAATTAGAGTACCGAAAATATTATAGTAAACTTCATTTCCTTTTTACTCTCAAACTCCCCTTTAAAATAGCAACAAATTTCTCAAAAGAAAAATGATTAAAATTTATATTACTTTTTTTTATGAAACTTTATTCTAAAAATTTAGACATATTACTAAAATATGAATATTTTCAAAATTAAAATATGAAATTAATTAATTAAATAGGATTCAAAAAGATATTAAAATTAATATTTTCTTAAATATGAGAATAATTTGATTTTTTTTTTTTATGATTTTTTATAATTCTGGAAGTATAATTTCTTGACTGAAAGATTTAAATAAAAAAATATTTTTTAAGTTTTTTGAAAAATTACAATATTTATATTTTATAAGCAATCTTTTTTGTGTTTTTTATTTTGGAAAAACACACGAAAAATGTAGAATTACATTTTTGATTCTTTTTCAAATTAAAATTTCTTAAAAACATCATTTAAAAAAATTTTAATAAAAAATTAATTAAATTTAAGCATAAAAATAATAAATTCGGAAAATAATTTTTAAATTTGATTTTGTTCAATTTTTTATTTTAAAGTTGTTTATTTTTTGCAGACATTTTTTAAAATTTTTGTTAGTTTAGCAGGTACATTTATGATGAACCATGTTAATTTCAGTTGGCTGGTGGAACGCAACGAAGAAAATTAATATTGTATTAATGTGAATTTCACAATTTTTTTTTTCAATATTTGTCATTTATATATAGTTTCTTTATTTCGGAGGAAGAAAATATTAATGGTTCTGAGGCTTTTGTATCATAATACAGATTAGCGTTCGTACTATAATATTTGGGTGTAATGTTAAATTTTTCCAAGATTTACGGGTATTAAAAAGGAAACTAGAATTAGAACTCTTAATTCCATAAGGTTGTAAGAGTTTTAAAAAAAATATGTTTTGAAAGAAAAATCGCTTTAAATATTTTACAAGGATTTACACGTCATGTAATTGAAAATTTTTGTTTTCTATCAATGGTTACCATTCTCTCAATGACTATTTGTGTTCTCAGAGTAACATTTCGAAACTACTTAACATTTGTGTGGGGGATAAAGCTTGATAAACTGTGTTACTACTATAAATATCTCCACAAGGTCTTATGAAAACTTTACGATTATGGAATTAAGGGTACGAATTGTTTTATCGAATTGATAACATTTATGTTTATTTGTTTTTCTTAACCGCTTACAGATTATCGTTATAAACAACAAAAAAATACAATTTTTTTGTTCCGCCTTAATGCCTAAATGTATGCAAATTGATATGAAGTTTTGTATTATATTTTATGAGATAATTTTATCAGAGAAGTATTACCTCTGATTTTATTTCGCAATAATAACTTCAAAATTTTGTTTATAATTTTATGATATTACTCATATTTTTGAATCCATAAGTTGAATATAATTTGGGCCACACAGAATAATTAGCTGCAAAAAGTCAAAAGAATAATAAAAATTACGTATTATGTTATTAAATTATTGGTACACGTTGCTGTATTTTAATCATATATGAGAAAGTGGTCTAACTCATATATTTTTCGTTTCAAGATATTTAAAGATTTGTGTTTGGATAAATGAAAAAATATGTTGCTTCTATGAAATAAAATTTGTTTGGAAAACACTTGCTTATGTTCAGTGAGGGTTTTTTATATTGTAAAATTTTGAGGATAAATTATTAGAAAATATGTTTTAGACCAAATTCAAAATTAACTGACTATATTTCAAGTAACGTATAAAAATAAAAAGAAATTATAATTTTTATATGAAAAAGTTTTCAGATGCCATATTAGTAAATTATTTAACTATTTTATAGAACAATGGACTTAGACCACTGTCAAAATAAACATTAACTGAATTCTGTTAAATGAATAAAAAACTAAGTCAATGTAATGGTTCACATTCTACAAATTTTTTATGAGTGCCCTTTGGATAAAAACATTGTAAGGAATACTACGGAAAATAAGTAAAAAATGTATTTTTTTTAGATTCATGACTTAGACCACTTTCGTAATCACCAGAACATATGATTATTTCGTTCGTCGCTGTGACAAATTGAAACATTTTGAAAAATTGAAACATTTAAAAAATATTATTTAAATTAATTTAAAACGTCGAAAATTGAATCAAACTAAAAGTTCAGAAATTATGGCATTTGTTCAGATTCGCTGAGATGTGTTTTAAAACAGATAACGGCAACGTCAAGATTATTGACAACTTACTCTCAACGAAAGCAACATATTCTCTACTATGGCCTTTAAGTAATTTTAAAAATATTTTTAAATTAAATTCAGTTATTGTTAAATTAAAAAAATATTAATTCAGGATTAGAACTTAGTATGGTGATGAAACGGAAACTATTATATATATAAAATTAATTAAGAAATATTAAAATAATTAATATAAATTTGATAACAACAATTCAAAATTACAGTATAAGGATTTCTCAATTTAATTTGACACAGTTTCACTATTTTCATACGATTGATTAGAATTGAAATTTAAAAAAATAATATTTTGATTTATTATTGATTAATTACGAAATTTTTTCTTTTTTAATTATAACGTACAAAGTTCCTAAAAATGAAAAATGAGAATATTTTCATTGAAGAGATTCTATTCTAAGTATAATTAATGCATGGTAAAAAGATATAATGAGATGATTTTTATTTTGCGCACAATAATATTACATATAAACATGCACTTCATATGAAATACAAAATTTAAACATATTTTAATTTGATATTAATACAAAACACACAGAGTTTTGTCATAAAAAATTAATTTAATATTGAATAATTGATACAAAATTAATTCAAAATTGACAAATTATTACAAAAAAACATTTATAATTCGTCAGACGAGTTTATATTGGACACAAATTACAATTGCAATAATTATTAAACTCAGCAATTTTAAATTATTTATTTTTAATTACTTCAACTTTAAAATATTATATATGATACAATTTTAAATTGTCTACCGAAAAATATTTACCAAATTTGGTACCAAATCGGAATTAAAGAATTCTATTTCATTTTTCAACAAAATGGTAAAATATTTTTATAAAGCATATTTTCCATACCATTCAATTAACTCCAAACAAAAAATGTAATACTTCAACTCTATGTATCCAAAGTGTAATCTAATTAACAATTTGTTGATACATGTCCGAGTTTTTAGCATCTTTGACATTGTAATATATCTCTTTTTATTAATTTTTCCCAATGAACCATTTTGATAATTTAGATTTTTAATTTTGTAAACCTTATCAATTTTACTTTTCATTAACTAAAAGACGAATTATAACCGAACAGATACATCATCTTTATGGTAATGCGCAATAAAATACAAAAATTAAACTGATAAGACCATTATATCTTTTATCTACTATACAATTAATGGAAGAAAATTAATTAAATTTTACAAATTTTAAAATTTGGAGTCAATAACATAGAACAATTAAAATCACTACTTCTGTAGTTTTTACTTTTTCAATTAGTAATTTGAAATTAGATTTTGTCATTCCTTTTCACAAAAGTTCCCATAAAAACATTTATATTTTCAAATAATAAAATTTTCACTTCTCAATAATTTGACGTGTAGTACTATTGCAAAGTACAGTATTGTAAAGGGTCCGCCAAATAACTTTTTTTTTTTTGAAAATGCTATAAAAAAAAACTACTGAATATTTTCTCAAATTTCTTTTTTTATTTGAAAGTACAATCCTTCCGGTTAATAATGGAAAATAATTTCATTCAAATGGCTGGCCCAATTATGCCTCTGGACCAAAATCCGCACCAAACAGTGACTCGTTTTGGGTGTACCGGCTTTTCAATGTATGCGTGCGGGTTTTCTGTGCCCCAAATGCGACAATTTTGCTTGTTTACATACCCGCCAAGATCAAAATGAGCTTCATCCGAAAAGATGATTTTTTTGGCAAAATCGGCATCTTCTGTAAGTCGATCGCAGGCCCACTCAGCGAAGCGAAAACGCATTGGATGGTCAGTTGGCTTCAATTCCTGAACCAATTGGACTTTGTATGGCGTCATACCAAGGTCTTTATGCAAAATTCGTCTCAATGATGTCTCCGAAATGTTCAATTGTTGAGAACGACGGTGAATTGATGTTGATGGCGCATCACGCACACTTTCTGCCACAGCATCAATATTCTCGGGTGTACGCACTATTTTTGGCTTTTCACGCTTTGGTTTATCGATGAGGATGCCAGTTTCTTTCACTTTTTTCACAAGATAACGAACATATGGAGCTGACGGTGCTTCTCTTCTTCCAAAATCCGTACGCAATTTTCGCACACATTCTGCAACATTACCATGATTTTCAAAGTAATGTCGCAATATTTCCCAGCGTTGTTCAAGCGTATACACAACCATATTCGTTCAGCGGAAGGATAAAACTAATTATCTGTCAAATCAGACATGAGCTAAGTGTTATCATTCACGAAATAAGCACTAGTTGAAAAAAAAAACTTTAGATGGTGGACCCTTTATTATTTATTTGGAATAAACTTTTTTTTTTATAACTTGTATTTATTTGAGTAGACGAACTTGTAATCTGTATTTGGTTTTCTAAATTTCCCTATGCAATGTCTAAGACATTTTATTTCAAAGGCTCTTAGGTAACTCCATAGCTGATGAGTTTGTATTATACCAAACGTGTTAGTTATTAAGGATTCATTGGTGTTATTAAGGATTCATTAAACATTTCTTGCAGATTGTTTTCGATTTCTTTTATTTTTTTGCCTCGATTTTTTATTACATGCATTCAGTTTGCATTTTCTACTCAAATTCATTTATTTTTAACTATTTTTTTTTTTGAAATATTTTAATTTTTTTTGTTTCTTAATAATCTATTGCTGCCTCTTACAAGCCTAACTCAATAATCTTTATGATTCATACAATACTATTTTAAAAGAATTCCAATTCTGAACATTTACAGTCCATAGAGAGAAAAAGGAAATTAAATTGATTTTAATTTTGTTTGTTTTGGTTTAAAACAAATAGAAAATAATTCTAATTTCAATTTTTAAATTGAAAAAAAATCAGGTAATTCTTCTGCATATCTTTAAACTTTTGTTCTGCATATCTGTAAACTTCTGTCACACAAAATTGCATTTTAACATGAAATAAATAAATCAATGATAAACTTTTCTCATTTTCGAATATTCTGTAAGATATATTAATGTAATTTTCTTTAAAAATCAAACAATAATTTTTTATTAAGTTTTAATCCTTTTTAATTTTCTTTATTATTTACTTCGTAAATTATTGAAACTGAAAAAAAACGCCTTATTTTCGACCTTGCCATATACTGCTATTACGAATATGCTAATTTTTTGTAGCAAGATCTTTGCATAAAAATTAAATGAGAAATTTGAATTAGAGTTCTACCTATGCAAATTATTAATTATAAATTAAGTTTTGTTTTATGGAGAACAGCAGAATCAATATTATTCAATTTTTATTTATGCCAAAAGCTTTGGCAGTTTGTGATTAAACTTACTATTATTTTATCTGCAGATAAGTTTTTATCAAAGTTAAACGAAAAAAAAAGCATCACAACTTCTGCTTCCTCATTAAAAAATTAAAATTCATTTCGCCTTATTTTTTATCAAAAGATAAAAGCCACATATTTTGAATATTTCTCTAGGTATTAAAGCTATGTTTGATCTGGAAGTTTATAAATTAACAACATAGGAAAATTGCGGCCTCTAGCCATCCAAAATATGAAGAAGATCTTTTGAATTTGAACAATTTTCCAGTTTCACTGTTGTCAAATGTTTTAGCTCATTGAACAATAACAGAGATAATTATCTCTGACAATAACTATAGTGTTCAGACTAATTTTCTGACAATAACTATAGTGTCTAGAGTAATTCATTTTGAAAAGGTAATAGAAAGAACCCAATTAATTTGTCTACATTAATTTTCAATTAGTTATTGAACTGAATTTAAGAACAACTTTTAGTTGAGAAAAAAAAAATTTCTCTTTTTTCCTTAAGTTTTATTACAAATTCAAAATGTTTGTGAAAGATTAAATTGTCAAAAAGTGATATTTAAACTACAAATTAGTAAACGAATTGTCAAAAAGTGATATATAAACTACAAATTAGTAAACGAACGTCGTAAAGTTTATACATTTTTGTATACAGTTTTATAAACTTCATAAAACAATATTAAATTTCAACATTTTACATAATTTTATAAAATTTAATTATTTTACCTGCCCTTTATAATTCTGAACCTACTCCAATAATCTATATATATATATTACCATTAAATTACCCAAAATTTCAATATAGTTAGGAATATTAAATATATTATGGGATTAGGTATCCTATTTTAGTGTTTTTAAGATTATAAAAAGGATCGAAAATGAAAAGAAACAAAGATAAATTAAAAATTCTTAATCCAAAAAATTAAAAAAATTACAAAAAAATTAAAAAATATTAAAAATTATATTAAAAAATTTAAGCAAAAAATAATTAAAAAACAAAATTATTTAAGATACAAATTAAATGTTAAAAATTAATAAAAATGTGAAAAAAAATGTAAATTAAAAATGGAAAAATCGATTTGGATCAGAAAAATGATTAAAATTAAATTATTAAAAAAACATAAAAATTATAAAAATTAAAAATACCTTAAATAGTAAAAATTTAAACCAATTATTTCTTCTATAAAATAGTAAAACAACTAAAATTTTTAATTTCTTTTAACCTAAACCAAATATTAATAAATAAATAAATGTAATAATTTAATTAAAATATGCTTAAGATATATTTTTTAAAATTATAATTTTATTCAAATTATTTTCAGTTAAATATTAATTTTAAATGTATCTTCTATGCTATTAATAATAAAGTGTAAAATTCATTTTTATAATATTGTATAAATATGAGAAAATAAAATAAAATTATCTTTTATAAATTAGAAATTTTAGATAATAAGTAAAATTTAAGAATAAAAAAAAATCAAAATAAATAAATAAATATTATGTATAAATAAAAAATTAATTATGAAAAAAAAAGTTTTTAATTATATTTCGAAGTGATAATATTTCAACATTTTCCACATAAAATTCTTCGAGTGGCTCTTGTACTGGTTAGGAAATTTTTGTGAATTCTCTGGAATTAGTATTCAAATAAGACTGTTCAATGGATTTTAAAATTTTAGATTTCCATGCTACGTCCAGCATAATATGTAAAGTAAGTATTTTTATTCAATATCAAAAAACCATTTCCAATATAAGTTTATATTGGATTTTTCGCAAATAAACTGCATAGTTTGCATCTACATTTTGGTTATCTTAATTTTTTTGGCTATTCAACACAACATTATCATAGAATATTTTTGCTATGAATCGGTTGAGGAATGCTTTTTCATGTAATAAAAGAAATTAACACTTAATCTGAAGAATTCTCGTAGAATTTTCTTGGTCATTTTCACCGTACGCGCAAGTTTTGGTACAGTCTAAGGTGCAAATATCATATTATAAGGCTCTATTCCTTAGTTTATTTTCTGATTATCTGATTAAATCGTAATTTCATTCCCCATCCGTTTCATAAGTAATTGATTAGCCTATTTCCGAGCATTAACGTTATTAGCAGGCCCATTTTGAGTTTTACAGTTTTTTTTAAAAAAGGTTTTAAAGAAATTACATTATCCGTCGATTGATGCTAAATATTACATATTTAATATTTTTAATTTTTAGTATAGAAAATAAAGAGGAAATTAAATAAGATCAAAGGTACAAGATTCCTTTTTAAATATCTAATGTCAAATTTAATCAAAACTAAAGCAGGCAAAGAAAGCTTTAGTTGTGATGATTTTTTTGATTAAATTTTTCTAATATTTTTATTTATTAATAGTAATGTTCTTTGTTTTTTTTTTTAATCTTTAATTAATCAACATTAATTTTACTTCTATTACTATAAAAAAAATTTAATCACGGAATTATATCCTTTGAAAATATTTTATCACGGAATTAGACTTTCTTTATCACGAAGAAAGCCGTAAAGAACCTAGTTTACTTCTATGCATATAGGTTGTAAGTCTAAAAGAAAGTTTCAAATTTGAAATTAGATATTTATAAACGAATCTTGTACCCTTAAATTCAGGATTGTACATTCATTCAAGTCGAAGCACACAGCGAAACCATCCACTGCAGATATTAAATTGAATCCATTCTCTTCCGAAGATATCATCCTCAAATCTAGAATGGTAATGACATACCAGGCAGTATTAAGTACTAGCCGGTCTTTCAAACTGCTACATGGAATTTTAAAAGGCTTGGCAGACTTACAGATCAGGGGTGTCAATAACGTCGATCGCGATCTGGTCGATCGCGTAATGATTTTTGGGCGATCGGCAAATATATATGTATTTACTATTCAGTTATTTATTTACTTTAATTTTGCCATTTTCGATTTTAACAATCAAAGACTAATATAACTAGTACGGTATAAAAAAATCATTATAAAAGACTATTAAATAATAATTTGGTGATAATATTAAAGCAGAAACTATTATTAATTTAAAAAATGATATTTATATTAAAGCAACAGCTTCTGAAGACAAATTTTGCAAATATTGGAAATTTTGGAAACCTTACTTTAATACAATATTACTTTCAGAACGATATTGTAAAATATTACCTATCATTACGATTACTTTCTGAAAAGTCGATCGCAGAGGATTTTTACTCTGCAGAGTAGATCTTTTTGAAAAATTAGTTGACACACATTTTTCAAATGACCAAATGACCATCTATTCTATAACAATCTTTATAATATTCGCAGACTTTTTGATGCTTTGCCGTAGGAGGTACATCAAGGATGTTCGAACTCAAAAATTATATTAATTACTAAATTGTTGAAAATACATTAAATATCAAAACTTAAAAAAAAAAAAAAAAAAAGGGAAAATTGCGAATGATGCTACACAAATTCCAGCGAAAAATTTCAAAATCATATTATGTACATATAAGGAAATGTTTCTGTACCGATTCCTTTTGCAACGAACAACAACATAAGGAAATTATATACAAAAAGTTTTATATACCAAATTAAAGCTCTTTATTACAGATTAATAGAAATATGTGTTTAAGGCACTACACTACTAAGAACGAAGAATCTCTTTATAAAACAATATTTTAAAGATTTTACTTTTCTTGCTATATCTCGATTTATTTAGATTTTTAAAAAACTACAAGTAAATTTTAAATTCTTAGTCGGGTAATACCAGATTTGTACAGATTACTGGAAATTTTTGAAAATTTAATTTTTCGAACAAAAGATCCAAATTAAATTTGTTTAAAAAGAATTTAGTTTATATTGTTTTATATGCTCATATATCTGTGGAAAGTCGAAGTTTGCCAAAACACGATATCATAACTTGTCATGATAATAATATGCTTGTGAAATTCTCGTCAAACAAATTTCAGTTATCAGTGGTCATGTTTTGGAAAAGTTAATCACCGCAGAAACAAAAATATTGGCTTTAGAATTTACGACTTTATACCAAATAAAAATTTGTCATGTTTTGGTAAATTTGCCGATTAAATCTTTACAAATTGAAATCAGAACTTCTGATCTCAAAATATCTAAAAAGGAAGCTATCGTGTTTTCATTAAGTTGTTTGTTATTCGAATTAGATAGAACTCTATTATGATAATAGAGTTCTAATTCGAATAACAAATAATATTTTATTTTTCCATATTTGAGCCATGAAGTCTGATATATGAATTTCTCTAGACAAGGCAAATGTTCAATAAGGAAACCAGATTTTATAAGCATTTCATAGCCATGAAATCTGATTATAAATAAAAGATTTTTCTTATTGAACATTTGCCTTGTCTCGAGTAAATTTCCAATTAATTTTTTTTGATTTCTTTCCTAACATTTAACATTTAACCTACAAATAAACAAATGTTGACCCTAATCAGAAATATTTTTAGAAATTTAACTTTCATAATTATATAAAAAAAAACAATTTAAATTTATTTTGAAATTTATATATGAGAAAAATAACTAAATTCCTTGGAAATATAGACAAAAAATAGCAACATTTCTATGAATATAGAACTTTGCATAGCAACTATGTATACGTATTCAATATTTTGTTTTTTTACTTGAAATATATTTTCAGTTCGTTAGAAATTTCTTAATAAAGCATAAATAAAATTATTTCGTAAGCAAATCCGAAAATTTATTTAGAAAAATAACATAATTTTTGATTGAAAAAATATGATTAAATTTTAAGAAAATCCTGGAATTATTTTTTGTTTTTCTTAAAATTTATATTAAAATTTCAGGATATACAAAAATACAACGAAATATTCACGTAATAAAAGGTTAATTTCAATTATGATTAAAAAAGTTTTTTTTTGTGTATATTTGTACTAAATTATATGTTTACATATAATTGTTTATGATTTCTGTGTAGTACATAAAAAATAATTTTTTTGTTTGTTTTGGCAAATTTATTATTGTTATGCTCAGAAATAATGAATTTGTGGGAAATTTTATCCTAGAAATTTTGAAAAATTATATTAAATGATGGCAAATAAAAAAATTTGCATATTTATGTTTTCATTCATAATGCAATTAGTTTTTTTTTGCAGTTTTGTTTATATCAGGGAAGAGAAAGAAAAGTTTTTTGATTACAAATAAGGTTTGATTAGAAACATAATAAAATGGAGAAAACTAACTCATTATTACAATATTATTATCTTAATTAATTCAGTTATAAATAGAAAACATTGAAATGGAATATTTCAAATTACAGATAAACCCTTTCACCCTAGTGAAATGCATTTTTCAAAATGAATGGAAAATGTTTTTTTTCTCTCCTACCTAAAATTTTGTACTTTTAAATACCAACGATGGTATTACAAGATAAAAATTGTGTGCCATTTTTATATTATCTCACTAAAGTACAGACACAGTAATATACAGGCTGAGTTTGAATTGAAACACTTGATCCACGGATTATACAGCAGAGGTTGACAAACTAGGGCCCGCGGGCCAAGTCAGCCCACTGCTGTTTTTTTATACAAAGCTTTACAAAGCTTTACAAAGCTTTGTATAAAAAAACAGTATGTTAAATAATTACATACTGTTTTGAGAAGACATTAGCGAAATGTAACGTTAATGTTAATCAATTGCAATCCTTTATATTCGTACCGGCATCGGTCTTACAATCGATAATGGTACGAATATAAATGATTATATATACTAATACTAACATCTTTTGTGATATGCAAAACTATTTTTCCATTGCAACATTCATCAGGAAGTTTTATGTGGTAAAAATCTAGAAATAGTATTCGTCAGAATTTAGAAATATGTAGTAATATGTAGTTGTAAGAACTGTTGAATTCATTTGTTCAATTGGAACTAGAACCTGAATATCCAAATTTGCCATACCATACTCAAGTTCGATGGCTAAGCCATGGAAAAATTTTAATTCGATTTTTTTTTACTTGAAAAAAACATCATCTTGCAGAGCGTTCACATTTAGAATGGATTTAGAAATTAAATTTTTTTGGAGATATATAGAAATGTTTGAATGACTTCAACTTGAAACTACGGGGGTAAAACAATACTTATATCTGATTCATATACTGCTGTTAAATCATTCTGATATCAATTAAAATTATTTTTATCACCACAATAAAATTGTGGCGAGAAATTGAAATTGAAACAGTAATCTCACACTCTACTTCAGCAGTTAATATTTGCAGCTAATATATTTGACAAACTTAACTTGCGGTATCTCCTGTGCATAAGTTCAAAATAGATTAATAGAAAATTATTGGTTAATATGTTTTTCTATTCGTAATTAATGCCCTCTTAAAAACAAGGTATTCGGATTTCTACGCCCGACTTTCAATTTTTTTTTGCAAATTTTTTGAAAAAAAAACTATCTCGCCCCTGAATTTCTTTTCTCTTTTACATAAAAACGTTTGCACTTTTACTATGTAACAAAACTACATTACAAAACTACATTAATTTATCCGCGACCTTAATGGCTGAAATTTAATTTGGAACAAATTAAGTATTAAGTACCTGCAGCATTTAATACTTCTCAGAATTTAAAGTAGCTGCATCCTTTAATACCTCTCCTTCCATTGTGAAGCTATGAACCGAAATATGTCTCTATGTACTTTTTTTTTAACATCGAAAATTAAAACGGAGATACCACTCCATGAGGCCGGCTTTCAAAAAAATTCCAGTAAAATATTTTGGTCAGAATGAATCAAAGGTTTATCGTGGATCAATTATATCAAATTCACCTTGTTTAGATTAAAATTTGATATGAAATGAAATTATTGAACTGGCAGATGTAAAATGTCATAAATGACTAGGAAAAAATTATGATACATAATCGATTTAATATCATAGAAGAATAAACTTATGTAGAAAATATGAGAGACAGCGTATTGTACTAAGATTTAATTTTAGTTTAAGAAATTTTTGTTTTTAAAATGTTTATGTCTAATATTAAGAATGTAATTTAGATTAGGGTTTAGAAATTGATGTAGCTATTAAGTATGTAGATTCAGTAAAGAATTATGTATATGTTAATAATATTGAACAATATAGATTGTTCAATATTATAATGAAATTTGATCGTAGCGAAGGCTATAGATTTTGTATATTATTTTAGTGTGCTTTATATATTAAATTAATTTTTCTTTTAATTTAGACAAGGGCGCTTTGACCCGTACTTCGCTTTGACACATTAATTCATCAAAACTAATTATTGGGGAAAACGACACTGATATTCTAATTGCTTAATACAAAAAACTTACTTTCATTATTTTTTACTTTTTGTAGCGATAGCGACAACGACATATATTGATTGACGCTTTATGGCGATTGGAGAGGAGATGAACAACCTTATATAATATACAAGCATATATGATCAAACATACAAGCAGATTGAATGTGCAGCAAAAATACTTTGTATATTTTATTATATTTTATCCTTATAGATTGTAGAATATAGACAATAAATTGTTCGTCTATAATTGTAAATATTAATTAGTTTGCCCAGAAATTTGTATTGTTTACTTGATAATTTTAGCCACTGACCAGAGACTAATTGAAAATTGATTGGTCCACATTTTTTTTTGGAAACACATAATTTTGGTGATAAGAAAATTTCTATTAAGCAGTTTTATTCTTAAAAAATTTAAAGATATTTTTATTAAACCAAACGATTAAAAAAAAATATAAATAAATATTCAAATTAAAAATTTATCAAAAGTTCTGTTTCTTAGTCGAAATTTGATTCGTTTTTTTTTTGAAAATAAACAACAATATTAATTTTATGTAATTCAACTTATAAATTCCGTGTGTTTATAAAAAAAAATATTATTTTATATAAATTTTATTTTAGTCAATTTTTAAATATTCAGTTATTCACTTGTTAAATTAATACATAAAAATCTATCTTTTAAATCAGTTCATATATAAATAAGATTTGTAGCAACAATTTTTTTTTTTGCATATAGAGGTTTATATAGTAAGGTAGGTATTATCATCATAACTTTTCGTGAATTTTTACAGAAAACCAATAATTAGCCTATTAGAAACATAAATTAACAGTTTATACCATAGTCTGTTATGTGTATGTCAATGTGGACGGACAGTAGAATTGATTTTTAAGGAAAATCATATTTAAGTTTCGAAAATCTCATTTGGTAGAATTGATTTTTAAGGAAAATCATATTTAAGTTTCGAAAATCTTAAATATGAATCTGCAAACTATAATTGTTTAATCGTTTGGTTTAATAAGTTTACTTTATAGCACTTCACTTTTATGTGTTTTACGAATATTTCAAAACAGAGAAAATTTTGATTTTTTTTTTTCAATAAAAGTTGATAATATTTTATTTCAGTATTTTGCAGTAATGGTTGGTTTTATTATGGCTACATAAGATTTCTTTAAAAAAATTGGTTTCTATTATAATAGAATAAATCAAAATACACATCAAAACTTATTTTAAAAAACGATATCACAATGCAGTTGCAATTCCACTCCAATTGGAAGGAACATTTTTTACCAACGCAATGAAATCGAATTGTCAACATTTTCGTCCAGTAAAGTGTTAATTGTTTATGAAAAGAAAATTTGAAATTATGTCGAAGAATTAATTAAAAATCATAGTGAAATAATATAATTAAGAAAAATTACAATCGATTAGTTAAGTCAAAGTTGTTGCAATATACAATATATTGCGTTACAAACTTACAACCAGAATCTTACAGAAAATGAAACCAATTTCTATATTTAGGACCTTTGCAAAAAAAAAAGTGTTGACACTTCGTTGTCCTGTCCAGCCATCCGTCGCTCTGTTTGTCTCTCTACGCTCTACCAGTCTGCTTGTCCGTCCTTATCTAAACTTTTTCAAACTATGATAGCAATTTAGTAAATCTAGAAATAAATATTTGAAATACCATTCGTTACAAAGACTGTAGATTTTGCTAGTGGTAGCAAATAATATTGGTTTTACATACTCGTATGAATAATTTAACATTGTAAAGGTACACGAAAAATAATTTAAGTTTTTGAATGTATATTTTGAAAGGTAATGCAGAGTAGAATATAATAAAATTGCAGCAATTTTATTTTTTTATCTGTAAAATACAGACATTTGATAATTTCATTTTTTTAAAGTAAATTAATTACATATGTTTTATTAAACAAACCAGAGCTGGAATTAATAATAAAACCAACACCCTTTAATAATGACTTTATCAAATATTGTATATTTCAATACACGGTAAATAAAAATAAAATATTTATATTTCCAGTCGTTTAGTGATACTTCATAAGAATTACCCATAACGCAAAAGTACTTAAAGTAAAAATACTAAAAGCTTGTCAAAAATAAAATATTTAAAAATTCAAAAACGCTCATAAGAATGAAAATACTGAACAGTGGTTCAGCTAAGCTCCATTTTTTTAAGTTATGATTTCTTTAAATTTGCATGGGCTCTTTTTGCTGCAAGCTGCAATAAACATTTGTTTTCATATACATAGCGAGTTTCATATGCGACAGATTGTAGAATCAGCTTATATTAGCTGATGTTTGACACTGATGTTTGACATTTATAACTAACTATTATGTGATAAATATTTTGACATTATAAACTTTTCATATACAAAGTATTTGTGAAAAAGTATTATTTTGACATAATCAACTTTTCAAGTATTCATCACTAATTTTTTATTGGGTGAATTTGAAAACGCTTAAGAGAATTGAATAGACATAATACACATACTTAATGCACCTTACTATTTACATAGTAATAAATTAAGCATATTTTAATTGTTAAACAAATTCATTACAGTTTAAATTTTTTTTTCCTGCTTCACTCCCTTGGGAATAGCATCCACATAGCTTCTCCAACGTACTTTATTTTGTGACAGTGCTTTTAAAAATATGATCTGAAATTTAAATCAATTAACCTTTAAATTTGTTAAAATTAAAAGTGATTTTGTGTTTATTTATTTAAAAAACTTTTGCTTCTACAGAAATTTAATTAATTTTATAAAATCCTTAAATCTGAAAAGTACGTATTCAAATTCGAAACAGTGCACTAATTTGTTTATATAAGATATAAGTAATAAAATATTGTGCAATAATATTTAGTTAGTCATAATTTTAAAAAATATAAAAAATTTTTCAATAAAATTAAAAACGGAAGTTTATTAGAAATTGTTCTGTTTTTATGACAACCATTAAGCCAATTACTGTTTGCTCCAACTATGCTGACTAATAGAACTTATCCAACAAATTTATAGAAATTAGTATCTAATTACTTAATTATTATTTCAGTATTTAATTTTATTTCACCATACTTGAGGTGGAAGTTTACCAGCTTTTAGGTAAAAATGCAATAAGGTGAAATAAATTTGTATAAATAATTTTATTAAAAGTTGAGTTTTAAAGTAATTTTACAACCAGCGTCCTGATTGGTTTTTGATTTAATGTAAATAAAAAATATTAATGTAACAATTTTTATTTCAATCAAATTCTGGATAAAAAATAATTACCTTGTTTATGTGGTATTTTGAAGATCTAATATATGGTGCTTTATTTAGTGTTAAATTAAAATAATTAAAGATTTTTACTTAAAAAATAATATTTTAAGCCAAAAGAAATCTTTTATTTTCATAAGATCTGTATTAGAATAGTGAATTAGAATATTGATTTCTTGAAAATATGACTAATTTTAAAATTCCATACAAAATTAGTTATAATATTTAATTCGAAGTGGTGTTTTTAAGGACTGTTTTAAATAAAATATGAAATAATTTATAATGTATTTATTAATAATTTCAAATAATAACTCAATTTTAATAGTATCTTGAAATATACAGTGGTCTTCCATAAAAAATGTGTTTATAAAATTATTATTTCACAAATTAAACTTGAAACTGAAAGCTAAAAACAATAAGTGTGACCATTAACTTCGTTAATCCCAATTCTTCCTATGTAAATATTGTAAAAGACGTTCTAATTAAATTTATCTATGTACTTTCGTATGTAAATTTTATAGACGATTATGAAAATTTTAGTCACTTTCCAAGAAATATTGTAATTTTTTCAACATATAAAATTAATAACTAAAAACTACTTTTAACGTAGCGAACAGTAATTTTCATGAAAAGTAATTAATTTTCATTAACAACAAATTAAATAACTTTTAAATCACCTAGAAAATGTAGCTGTGATTAATTGGATATACTGTTTGGTTGATCAATTACATTTAGACAATTCAACTTTCAGTACGAATTATTATTATAGTCTAATTCGAAATTTAACTATACACGGTTCGAATTGAAGTTTATTTTTATCAATTTTAAAGGTTTCCATATTTATCCTTACTAAAATGAGTTGAATTTTCCATCAGTACAAGTTACATACAGGTTACAGATGATCGTCACAGGTTACGGAGGTTGAAAAAAAATCTACAAAATCATCGAAAATATATTTTTAAACACAGGAAACTTCAATTTGGAACCGTGAAGTGATATAAACTTTTATAATTTGAAAATGTAATATTTAGGGAACGAGCAATTTTATTTTGACATTTTTTTTAACCAATTCAATCAAAAAATTCTTGATTTTTAAAGTCAAAATAATTTTCTTTTTGTTACAGCTATTTTGTTATAAACATGGAAAAACAATTAATATCAACAATTTCATCTGATTCAGATGAATTAATATCGCCAGAACAATTAAATCGTATTTTAAATTATGATTTACGTCGAACACGTAAAACAACGAATTTTTTTCAATTTGAACAAATTCAATCATCACAAAAACGTTGTTCAAATGCAAATCGTCAAATCAAATTAAATATTTGGGAAAAATATTTAATTAATAATTCATTAAATTCTGAGACAAATTTATCAGATTTGAATTTTAAAAATATCAACGGTAATAATAATAAGAAGAAAATTAATAAATTTGAAGAAAATTTAATAAAAATATCATTAAATAATCAGATATTATCAAAAATTACAACTAACGAAAAAGAAGAATATTCCAATTATCATGGTGGCAATAACAATTCAATTCAATATAAAATGTCTGTAATAAAAAATGATGAAATTATTTTAAAAACTAATAAAATTGAACCAATAAAACAACAAATAATTAATAAAATTTATAGTAAAAATGCAAAAATTATAAAAAATAATTTAAAAGTAGATAAAAATGAAGAGAAAATGAATGCCAGCGAAAAAATCTTTACGACACCATCAATTTTATCGGCAATTTATCCTCAACAAAATTGTAAAAATGAATTTGTCAAAATTTTGGAAAATGAAAATTTTACAAAAACTTTTATGACAAATAAATTAAGAGAAATATTTTCCGATGATGACGAAACGTTGGTAAATAGAACTAAAGTGTCAGGAAAATGTAAAATAAATAGTGATAAAGTTGAAGATAAAAATTATTTTGCACAAAGTCAATTTAAAGGTGACTTTCGCAAAACTAAAATTTGCAGTTTGGAACAACACTCAAATGATAAATTAAAAGAAACCCATCATTCGTTTTATATTCTAGATGATTCATTACAATCTGTACCAACACCAGAATCATTAAAAATAGGTGATGATAATTATGTTAATACTATAAATATAATTTCACCATTAGATTCAGAAGATGATGATCAGTAACAAAAAGAAAATTTTGTAATAATTCAGTAAAAGAAATAAAATTTCATTATATTAGAAATTATAATCAAATTCAATATCTTCCAAATTATAATAAAATATTATGAAGCAGCTGCTACATATAGGTTTGTCACTTGATTTTTAAAACTATGCTAAATTTAATTCTTTTAGTAAAATGTGTTCAATTTCAATTAGAAACATAAAATTCTGCGTTTCTAATTGCAAGTAGGTGTGAATAAACGTAATGTATTTTAGCAAAGTTATATAATTAATCTTTTCTTCGCATATTTCCGAGCACGGTGTGAGCCCATAGAAAAAATTTTAAGAACATAACAAAAAGAGGAATATACAACACAAGCTGTACGTACATAAATTGCGATTTTCAACTTGTAAAGAGAGAAATATGTGTAATGAATTTAATTAACTCTTGTAGTTAAATTAAAAAATCAGGGAAAAAATGTAGTGTGATGAAATTCATGTCAAATTAATGAAATTATTGTCATTTTCACTATTTTGTAGTGAATTTTCTATGTAATAAAATGCATTACATTCAATTGTATGTAATGCATTTCATTTTTTTGTAATAGATTTCATTACGCATTGTAGTTAAAAGCATTGTTGAATATTTCATCACACATAACTATAGTAACTTTTACTATTTTGTAATTAGTTTTATTACGCATCGTAGTGAAATTGTAATAGATTTCATTGCAAAATTGTAATATTCACTACACATTTAGTGATCTCTCCATGCATTATTCTCTCGAAAATTCATTATGTTTGTAAAGCTTAAGAAGCGAGCAAGCGCTAGGACAAGTATAGTGAAAAATAATTTTTAAAGATTACAGTATATACACCTATTAGTGAAAAAGTGGGAGTGAAAAAAAGTAAAATATAAATATACATTTAAGTGAAAAATATATATAAAAAAATACTACGGGTAAGCTATGGATGGTAATGGTATTGAAAATGCTGGTGGGGCAGAAAATAATGATGCTGGTGACTGAAGAAATGCACCAACAATTACCGGTCGAATATCGCGTAATTTTGCAGGAACCTGGAGAAATTGTCCTGTTTGATACAAATCCTGTATTAAATAATGATGAAATTAGTCCGGTATTAAATAATGATGCAGATAATGATGTAATTAAACTGCTGGGTTTACAAGAATTTAGCACCATTTTTCAAGGTAAGTTTAACATTTTTCTCCTCGTAAATTTATATATGTATATATATAACCAATATTTTGTTAGCTCAAAAGATTGATTTGGAATGTTTCAAATATATTGTGGAAGACGACGTCAACAAATTAATTCCAGATAATTTGTTAGCTGCAAAAATTAAATTGAAAGGAAAGTTATCAGAATGGAGGATTGAGAATGTAAGTTTTGTTGTAAAATCATTCACCTTTGTAATCAAAAAATATTTTTATATATATGCTTAGAATTTTTCACCGGTTTCTATTACTGAAACTTTGTCAGGTAGTGCTCGATTGGCTACAACATAACACACTCTAATCCAGAAATTCTTCCCCGTCAGCATACTAAAGTATTAATAAATATTTTAAAAAAAATTAAAATATAGCGGTTTTTATTTTCCCCTTCCCAAAAGAGCTCCTTATTTTAATTATAAATCAAGAGATTTAACTACAGTGTGTAATTAAAAATTTCATTACACTGTAGTAACTATATGTAGTAAAATTGACTACAGTGTAGTTGGCTAAAAAATGACTACAAAAGTAATGCATTTCATTGCAGTTTTCATAGGTTTTCACTACACACTTCCCTCTGTGATAATATCTTATTAATTATATATTTTTGATCTTTAAGTTTGATCATATCATAGTCAGTAATAGTAAATTTTAGTTTTAGTATTGTATTAATCGACATTTTCCTAAGAATGATAATAATTTCCATTCGGAAACACAAAAGTACCTACTAGAGATGAAATAGAGAGTGGGTTGGTATGGATTGCGGATTGCTATGGTAGTGGTTATGTCGGGTCGTTATTGTAGGTGGTGAAGGTTATGTTGTCTGATGGTGATAGGAGATGATTGTGGATGGTGGGTGTTGCTGGTGAAAGAGTCTGGTAATGGTGAGTTTAAGCAATTTATGTACAAAGTTTATTACAAATAAAAAAAAAAACATTAAAAATGATATATAAAAAAATAAATGTAATGTTAATTACTTATCACTTACTTTTGTACCAGTGTTCTTGAACAAACCTCAAGTTAGTGCGATTTTAGTTCTTGTATATTATAATACTTTCCAGTTCCAATTTCTTGAGAGAGTGCAAACTATCTCTAAATAGAAGTGTAAAGGTAGACTAATCTTGCTCGATAAAACGTTGAAAAAGGAACTACAAATTATCCTAGAGATCCCAATAAAATTAAAAAAAAAAGTTAAAAAAAGTTTTTTTTACAAAAAATTTGTTTTAATTAAACGTAGTAAAATGTAAAAAATAAATTTCCAAATCCTCCAGCCGCAACCTATCAAATAAACATTGTCATATACAGGCCTGTCGAGAGCGATGGGGAGAAGGGGTAGAATTACTAGGGCCCAATGTGCTAAAAGTCCCGCAGTTCGGAAAAGGTGACTTTTCTTTTTTCTATTTTTTAAAACTGTTAAATTTAAAATTTCGACTTTAAATCTAATATGTAAAAATATTTAGACAACAGATTCAGTTGGGAGCTATATTAAATTATTTGAATAAAGGTACGAAAAGTATGCTGTGAGAAATGATTTGGTCTGGGTTCACTAGAAGAATGCAAAACAGAATTCATTTCTGTTTTGTATTCTTCTCGGAGTGTTTCTAATTGTTTGGTGTTAATATCAAGTTATAGAATTGGTAAATATAAATTATAGTTTTCACTAATAGATAAATCCCACTCTGGAAAATTTAGGAGTTATAGCGTGCACCAACAAAACTAACTCAACTGTGCCAAATTCTGATGACAATTTAAAAAAAAATAATGAACAGGAAATTGAAGTTATCCATGAACCAGAAGATAATATATCTGAAGTCGTTATTGATCTATACCAAACATCTGATTTTTACAAACGTAGCTTCGTGCATGGTTTTCAAATGAACGATTTCATCGGAAATTTCTTTCGCGATATCAGAAGTATATTTATCACATAAGTAACTACTATTTTGCAGTAAAGTGTCTACATCAAGTTTCACAACAATCCGAGTAAAAAATTTATTGCAATCCACTATGTACCAAAATTCGCTCAATAGTTTGGGTACTTTGGCTGTCGAAGCCATGTTAGCCAAGGAGGTAGATTTTAACAACTTCATTCGAATTTTTGCAAATAAAAAAGCCAGAAAACTTCTTTTTATTAATGAAGATTTTACTGTTTTTGTTAATACATCATGTTCTGGAAAACAGTTGGTACATTTAGTTATACACCTGATCCTCGATTTATACAGTGGATTGGTTCTCCAAACGTACCGTGTAAACTGAAACCGTGTAAATCGAAACCGTGTAAATTGAAGTCGTGTAATTAAATTCATATTTTATATTGAAAAATTATATGTAAATCTAAAGTAAATCAATATTACATTTTTGTTTAATAAAATAATATACATATGTAGTATTTCATAAATTGAGGTGAACAAACATATAAATCTAATAAATAAAAAATTAATTATAAAAAAAACAAGTATATGTATAGTTTGAACAAAAATAGTAAAAAAGGAAGTGCTTATTCTGTGTCATGTTCACAGTTCACTTGTTAATAACACAGCAACCCTTTCTTAGTTTCGTGTTGAAACTTCTTAACTACTGCTACTAATTTCTTCAATTACAGAGCCATTTTTAAAATCATTTTCCACAAGCATGACGGGCACTATTTTAATAAAATCCATTATCGAAGATTGTTGCATATTTTTATTCAATTCCTTATAAATTTCCTGATTTGGAGTTAAACAATTACGCAATTCTCTTCCAAATTTTAAACTTCTTGACGTATTTGGATCATTTTCAAAGAAGAAATTTTAAAGTTCTTTAGCTAGTTGCTAGTGCAATCCCTTTACCTACAGTATTTCTGGTTAGTGTTGAAACTGGTTCATCGTAATCACTTTCAGATTCACTGGATATGGAATTAATCACCATTTCTACCAATTCATCTTCATTAAATTCAGTATCAGCTACTGATTCTTCAATTTCGGTTGTAGCCATATCATAGAAACCTTCTCCTCCTACTGGATGTGACAATCCAGTAATATTTGCATATTCATTCTCTAATATTGGAATGTCTTGTCCAATCAAAACAACATCAGGCCAGATAGATTTCCAACATGCATTTAATGTTGACTGTTTTATATCTGCAATTTATACCTTTAAGTAATATTATATGAAACATGTTTCATATAATATGACTTAAAGGTATAAATAATTCCCTGGTCAAGCGGTAGGATCAATGATGGTGGTAAAAATATAACTTTCACATTATCGTGACATAAATCATTCGGATGTCCCGGGGCGTTGTCTAGCAGTAAAAGAACTTTGAAGTTTAATTATTTTTCTTCATATAAGCTTCAACATCAGGAACAAAATTATTGTAGAACCGATCTCTAAATAATATCGCTGTGAACCAAGCTTTCTTGTTAGCATTCCAATATACAGGTAGATTTCTTTTATTCAAACCTTTCATGGCTCTTGGATTTAACGCACGATTAATAACCATAGGTTTTATTAAAAAATCACCTGAGGCATCACTACAAAATAAAACAGTTATTCTATCTTTGGATACCTTAAATCCCCTAGCTGATTTTTCACTTCGGGACAGGAATGTCCTGCGTGGCATTTTCTTCCAAAAAAGATCCGTTTCTTCGGCGTTAAAAACTTGGTCTCGAGTATAAGGATCTTTTTCAATTATTTTCCACAGCTCTTTTGGATACTCTTTAGCACCCTTCTCATCAGCTGAAGCCGTTTCACCTTTTACTTTAAGATTATGTAATGAATGCCTTTTTTTAATCTTCTCGAACCATCCTTTGCTTCCTGAAAATTCAATTGTTTGACTTGAAGATGATGGTAGTTTAGCGTTGATAATTTTGAGAATTTTAATTGCCTTTTGTCTTATAGCATTACCGTCTGTCTATAGGCATTTTCTTTTGCATGTTATCTTCTACCCAAATCATTAATGCTTTTTCCATTACCTCCATAGGTGTATCTCTTATGTAAGAAATATGTTTTAAATTCACCGAAGACCCTGCTACCAAGCTAGATCTAATTTTTTCTTCATGTACTAAATGAAGAAAAAATCTATCTAAAATTTTAATCTTTATTTCCAAAGATTTGGATTTGTAAACATCATAAAGGCTGGATAATAATGCAAGTTGTTTTCGTCTACTTTGAAAAGCTTTTATATATATGAATATGCTTCATTAATCAAAATTTCTTTCATTTGAAGCTTTCGGTTTAATTCGTTCATTAAAGAAGTCATGTCTATTAGACTTTTCGGACAGAGTGCTTGTTTGGTTGGTTTGGTTGTTCGGTTATAAAAAATTCGTCAATTTGCTTTTTTTTTACTTTTTCAATAGTATTCGTACTTCATGCTTTCTTCTCCATACAACATTTTCGCAGCTTTTTCACAATAGTTTTCACGAGCGTGGAAAATTTTATTTCACGGCGGTACGATACTAAGCTTAAAGTAAGGCATAATTATAGAAGGATAGTTGAATATTTAATTCGAAATAATTTAAAAACTTATATTCTGTCATGTAATTGTGTTGAAAATTTGAGTTTTTAATTAATATTTCATAAAATGGCATTGACATTTTCAGGACTAGTAGAAAGCGAAGTACTAGTTTCGGTTGCACATTTTGTTTGTTGAACTTGAATAGGAAAAATATATAGGGCGCTTCTATGGCTACAGATTTTATGATTATAAAAAATTTCTTAAAAAAATTATGATGAAAAATCGATTTTATTGAACATATTACAGTTGACTAAACATATGTATATGAAAAATGAAATAACAGAATTAATTCTATCTAATAATGGTCACAATTATTTACTCATCATCAATCACACTAAAATTTCATACCTTAATTATATCACAAATAAGAACACTTATTTAGAAATATTAAATTAAAGTTTAATGAAAACAATACAAAGGATATGTAGCATCTTGTTTAGCATAAAAAATTTACCAACATACTTTGGAAAATTTATAACATTTTGATGTGGCATTCAATAGAGATACCGAAGTACACGTTTTTTTAAATATATTTAAATTTGCAAGTAGATTCGTGTTGCAAAATTGCTAAGATACCAACCCAATTTTGTTTGAAAATTAAATAAATTATTAAAAGTAAAACTTTTCTGTTAACTTAAGTGCTTCACTCACCCTGATTTTCTGTTCCCATCTACCAAACCCACAATCAACAATTAGGAGAACTGTGAAATGATAAACTTTTATATATTTAATTATTTTTATAAAATAAATTTAATTTAATTTAACTTAATTATAACTTTTTTTTATCATTCAAAACATAAATATTTTGATATTAATTTTCTAGTAACTTAGTAACTAGAAAGTTAATTTAACCCTTTCAATCAGCAATTAATTTGGAGAAATAAAAATCTATTAATTGATCAATATAGGATATATATAGATGAAAAATTTGTAGTTTATTTAATATTTGTTCTAATTTTTAAATATCTTATATAGAAAAGATAATACAAAATAAACTATATCTTTTATATATACCTAAACACCAATTATACAAGTGTGCTAAGCTGTGATAGAGTAGATACAAAATCCATCCAGATCTGTAAATTGTTTTCTAATTACAACCCGTAATTTATAAATCTAAAGATTAGTAAAATTATTTAAAACTACATTATTGTATGCATATTTTTCTCAAAAAATATTCTGCACAACACACCTGCCACTGATAAATATCATCAATAAAGCCAACGAAAAATTTATTTGGATTTGAATATAAAAATTTGTTCATGAATCTAATTTTTCTAAGGCATTCGAAAAATGAGAAAAATTAGCTTCAAGATAGTTTTCAAAATATTGAGGTGGTGAAATCAGAAAAATTAATATTTACTTCTTTTAATGATTCATTTATAAATTCAATCCGAAAATTTAGATCTAGAAATATTTCATTATTGTTATTATTTCGCTCACAGTGTTTTGAAAATTATAAATTCAAAAACTTTGACTTTAAGAAAATGTGTTATGGTGCTTGCCTGATACCAGAGACAATCTCTGCAGATACTGGAAAAATATTTTGAGGAATTATAATACTTTGTGTGGCCAATCTTCTTGAGTTATACAAATTTAGATACAAATATACCCTAATTTTAATATTTCGTATTTAATATTACTACTTCCTCAAAATTATCGAAACCAAAATACAGTCAAAAGTTTAGCAATATAAATTAATTTACCATGTAAAATGGGTCTAGAATTAAAGGAAAATTAATTGAATTGCAAAGCACACTAAAATATATCAGAAATTGTGGGATTTGTCACCGGGTTCCTGATAATCTAGTGTGTTTTTTCTAGACAAAGACAACGCAACAATATACGACCCAAACCAAATTGTTGACGAATTCGACGACAGGCGCCAACGACATATTCTTTGTTGGCCTTTCCAATAATTTCTCGTTTCATATTTAAAAAAGGATAGTCATATGTGACCGAAATCCTTGAATTTAAAAAAAAAATTATATATTCATTTCATTTAAAGTTTTAATATTATATACACATAGGAAAATTAATAAATAAAATTTTCCATATTAATACGAAATTTATTTCATTTTTAATGAAAAATTATCTAAAAATTAGTATTAAGTTCAATAATTTTAATTTTCCAATTTAGTAAAAAGAAGCTTCTATTTTGTTTAATTTTTTTTTGAAGATTGTGAATAAATTCCCATGTCATCAACATCCAATGCCTTCTTTCTTACAATTTTCTAAAAAGGGGATGTCTGATGTAGGAATATCGTTCAAGCCAGGACTTAAAACCGCCACTTGTCGAACACTGGTTATAATTTTTTTTATTGTTGAAATATTAATATAGAAAAATCTATCTTCTAAATATTTTTTTATTATTAATATGTATATAAGTGAAAATTTAGAAAATTGAATTTCTCAATTAAGCCCACATGCCCACACACTGTCAAATGCCTTTTCAATATCAAATATTATGTAACTAGTAGATTTTTTAAAAATTAAATTTACCTTTGAGATCTTTTGAAATTCGGAAAATTTGGTGAGTGAGAATGGTCAGATCTCAAACCAAATTGTTTGTTTGGTATTATATTATTACTATTGATAAATTTTGTAATTTGTGTTTTAATTAAATTAATTTTTTTTTGAATTGAATTCAGCTTTATTAGGTTTTCCTATTGGAATAATTTTCGCGGTTTTTCAATCTTCAGGAAAGTAATTTTTTAAGCAATAATTATATAAATTTGTAAGACATTTTATTGATTTTATAGTGGAATTAAATAGTTAGTCTAGTCCAGTAGTTTTTTTGTTTTTAAGCAAATTTATTATCACATTTTGTGAAATCTTAATTTAACATTAATCTATTAAATTAACATTCTGTAGCTATTTGCGTGGCCAATGGTTCTTAGAAAAAAAAAGAAATTTAAAAATTAGTAAAAGAATTTATGGAAAATTTTATGGAGTAGGACGAAGAAACTTAACCGTTTCGAGACTAGATAATTTTTTTAGGAAGAAGGAACTTAAGATCTGAAACCAAATTCTTTGTTTGGTATTATGTTATTATTATTGATAAATTTTTATTCCCAGGACTGTAAATCCTTTTAAAAAAATTTCCAGAAATTAATATGTTCATTTGGTATGTAAGATTATATTTATAAAAAAAAAATTTGCAGGGATCGCTATATTTAACGGTTAAGGCATTTGTTTAAGAAATAAACAAAAAAAGAAAATTTAATTTAGTCTCGAAATGGTTAAGTTAAGTCATTTGTTTAAGAAATCATTTCGTGGGAAGGGATTACAAATTAGTTAATTTAGTCTATAACGGACTATTATGTTAAACGTCGTATTTGAAAAACGATTCACACTCACATCTGAGTTCTAATTAAATTTTGTATTCTGAAAATCGACCGAAAACTAAATTATCTATACTTACTTGAATTATATATGCTCTGCAAAATACCAATGTTCAATTGCATTAACACAAACAGACACAAAATTTCAAAATATATTTATATAAATGCAACATATTAAAAATTAAATTACGTTAAGGTTCTTTTCAAATTTTTTTGTACTGAAAAATCTGAAATTTCGATTTTATTAATAATGAGAAGAAAACTACAACAAAAAATTTTACAGCATACAAGTGTAACATAATTAAGATTATAATATTTTTTATAAAAATTATGCTTCACAAAAAAAACTCTGAAATAACAAATGCTTGAATACCAATTAGATTTACAATGTAAAAGAAAAAATTATAATCCTGTAAATTTTTTATTTCAATTTAAGTAAAATTGAAAATATGAAAATGTATGTAATTTCAAAAAATGGTTTACTGAATAATTTAGTAGAATTATTTAAGGAAAACCATTAAAAGACAATTAAAATTCTATATAAACATTTTATTTCAATTTAAGCAACACTGAAAATATGAAAATTGTAAATAACATATTATAAAAAAAGGAGTCTTAAAAAACATGCTGTTTGGAATAATTTATTGGTATTATTTAAGAAAAAGGTTTATGAGACAATTATTGCTATTGAGAAAACCTTTTTGAAATTACTCGTATTTGAATGATAATTGTGAGAAAAATGTGATGAAAATAAAATATGTAATTATGGTAAGGTTTATAATTGAAACACAAATAATACAGTTTATATTTATATTTATTGTAACAGGTTTCTTCTTCTGCAACAAGTTTCTTCTAAGTGTCGCATACAGAAAAATAACGGCTAAACAGAATATGTCGTTGTCGGTGAGGTCACTGTGTTGCCTAGAAAAAACAGCGTGGTCACTGTGTTGCCTAGAAAAAATACAATACATCCCAGCGAATCTGGCGGTTAATGATATTTTAACCACATAATACGGAATACGTAGTTTTGTTGTTGTCTGAAACATTTTCTACGACATGCGACAGCCATAGCGATATGTTCTGTTTGGCCCTTTATTAAAATGTTAATACATTAAAAATTATGAACGAACGAACGACCATATACGTAATTATACAATTTAAGATTATATTTCTTCCAAAAAATTTAAATTTTTAGATTTATTGTTCATTTTTAATTATGAATCTTTATTAGGGTTCCTAATTAAATATCAAGTAACCAAGTAAATTCTGTCGTTTTTTGAGCTATAATGTTTGAGATAGCTATATGGCAGGTAGAATTCTTTTCAGATACCAATTCTGGGACACAACGTACTGCAGGGTTTCTCAGCCCTTTCAAAGTTACCCTTATGGGGAATAGATCTCTTCATAAGGGTAAGTAGAATTTTTGACAGAATTAGCAATTAGTTTTTAAACCACACCTTGGGACCACAATGGATCCATTGAAATCTCTCATGAGGAACGGTGGCCGTGGACTATCAAGGAGCTTTCTTAACCTAACCTAAGCTAAGAGTTCTTTGATTTGTTAGTTGAATAGTAAAATTTGATTTTTTTTTTTTTAAATTATACTTTAAACATTAATTTAAACATTGATGGGCATTGATAGCCACAGACATTTTAGCTCTTAAAATGTCTGTGCCAACCAATGTTATCCGTGTATGTTTACTGTACATCCGTAAAGTAAACATACATTGCATTCAAATAGACCAAAGTAAATCATCTTTACGTATCAGATGCTGAACTAATTGAAGTTACTGATGAAACAATCAGAGTTTATCTTCATCAATTAGAAAAAAACGAGTTCGATCTGAGTTCATCTTCATCAATTAGAAAAAGACGTGGAAAATAAGTAAATGAGTGCCTCACAATTTAAGCATTGGGAACAAATTACAGTGTTCTACCACTTAATGTGTCGCTTCTTTCGAGGTTAAAATTACGAAACTTTTTCGTTCAAATTTTTAACCTATGATAAAAAATGGGAGTATAGTCCATTCACAAACTTATTCATCATTAGTTATCTCCAAATGATACGATTACACAGATACATAGCGCGACACTCTAGGTGACAAATTCTAGCAGTTTCCGTTTGGTAGACTTCCAATGTATTGGTTCAGGACGAGTATCTGAATTATTGTGAAACCCTGACAGCGAACATCTGCATACAACAATTATTAAGACTACACGAGAAATTAAATAAAGGGCCTTAATTGCTCAATCGGCGAAGAGTTTTGTTTCTGTTGCAACAAGTTCCAAGGACAATAAAATGAAGTTAGGCCAAGGACTCATCTGCCGTACCTCTGCCGACTTATCTTTATCTGATTCCCATATCTTTTTATCTCTAGATAACCACATGTGAGGCAAGCAGGGGTGTCCCAGTTCTTTGAGAGGAAATATGGGGATTTTTCTAATGGTACTCGTATTTTTAAATTGTCATTCCGTTGGTAATTCAATGTAATGGTAATTATTTTTATGAATAATATTACCTTACGTAAAAAATACAAGCGGTTTATTTCACACACAAAAAATGACCGATCTTTCTTGATCACCTGATATTAAACTTTATTAATTTCTAAATAACAATAAGGAAATAAAATTGCTGTTTTTTTTTATATAAATACGCTTCGCTCCTGATGCAACCATAAATTGTATTCCTATGTATTACAATACATTAAAGTATGGAAATTATCAAATTTGTCAAAGTAACATCTTCGACAGAACAAATATAGTATTTTTACGCCTTTTATTAAATACTAATGTCAATAGCATACTTAATTAAAGCAAATACCTGTACTTGATGCTAAAACTTTTGGTAAATTATCATATTTTTACGTAAATTGTCATACTGACGACGAGTAAAAATTAGTCGTTTATCTATTTCAGTCCAGAACGACAAATGATTTTGTCCTTTTCGTTTTGAAATGGTGTCCTTTGAAAAAAAAATCAATTTCTTAACGCTTTTCTCTATCTGTTTGTCCATTAATTGTTTCAAATTATTAATTAAGCTATAAGGTTATTACAATAAATCCTATAAAATAGAGTTAAATTAATCTTTAAAAATGTTGAATTTAGAACAAAAACTTCAATTGGTGGATAATTAGAATATTAGAAACAAATGTCATTTTACTAAATATGAAATTTTTGAAATTTATATATTTTTGTTATATTCAAGTTTATTAATTAGTAAATTGAATGTTGGTTATTCAAAAATTATACGACAACACATTTAGAAATAATGAGTGAAGTAATTTTCAGATTAATTACAACAAACTCTAAAATTTTCACGTACATAATTCCAAATAATTTTTTCGCTTAACAAACAAAATTATAAACAATTTATTTTATTACTTATAATATTTAGAATATTTTTCATTTAAGTATAATTTTTATATAAGTTTTTCATTAAAAATTAATCGAATAATTTAATAATAACAAAAAATATGTATAAATAATAATCATGAATAGATAATATCCTTTATAGTACGTAGTAAACTACCTTTAATATTTTTATTGAAAACCTGAGGTAAATAAACCATATGTGAAAAATCATTTACTATTCACAAGTCGATATTCACATTGAAACATACAAAAATATAGTCTATTTTAATAAATATTACCATATAGAAGCAATTATAATTTTTTTTTTTGTACTGAATTCATTAGATTTTATTATTGAATATATCTATAAAAAAAAAATGTCCTTTCTAACATGGAAAATTTAGTCTCTAAAAAAACATAGTAAAAATTTTCGAAAAAAAAAAAAATTAAATATGAAAATGGTATATCCATAAACTGACGTGGACGAATAACAAAAATTTTACTATCATATTCATAGTGATTTGGATCAAAGTATTTTACATTCAATTTTTTAATGTTGTTCAAATCGGACCTTAATGAAGTGCATAAAAATTTTTTTTTTAATATATTTAAAATAAAATTAATAAACTTAAATTAATGATTTTAAAATATTTCTTAAAAGTGAATCAATAAAATTATAATTTTCAACACAAAATTGGTTAATTAATGATTTCAATTAGTTAATTAATTTAATGTTTTTTTTAAAATTTTTATCATTAGGACATTTTTCGTTTTTGTATATCGAATCTGATTTGCAATATTGTTAATAATTATGAAAATATTTTTCTAAATATTGCCTAAATTTTCTTGTTAATACAAAAAAAATAATCAGTTTTTTAATCATTTAATTAATTAAAATATCGTTGTCTATAAATTAAATTATATTAAAAAAGGATATTAATTTGTAGTTTAATTATGAGTCATGTTCAAAATAATAAACATTCAACTATAAAATTAAGGATATAAATCATAAAATTTAAAAGAAAACGAACATAATATGAAAAATCAAAAATAGGTAAATATTAAAAATATTTATTAAAGTTAAATTTAGATAAACCAATTATAGTCTATTATTAGTACTACTTTTTGTTGTTGATATAATCGCTTTTGCTGAACTAAAAATACAAAGTGTTACAGCATTTTGTTAATTTTTCAGGATCGGCTATTAAAAAGTTTTATATTTGAATTTTATTTGCAAAACCCAGGAATATTATTTGCAAAACATACTAAATACTATACCAAATTAATTAAAAGGATTTTTTTTATAACATTTTTAATTAAGAATTATTTTTTTTTATATGGGAGTTGCCTGCTTTTTGAAGCATCTGATTGGGCCAACTCAATGCTGGAATAGATTATTAACTGCTAAACAATTGATTTTATGTTAATTATAAGAATGAATTATTGAAATTTGATTAGTATCAGGCAAAATTTATGAAACGTCCAGTAATACATTTATAATTCTCTGGATTTGATAGCAAATATCTATATTAGTAGTGTATATATGGGTGTTCTGTATCAAATTTTCCATACAAATTTCACCTTTACTCATGGTTTTTTTTTCCATACAAAATCCGCTTTGCATCATGGTTTTTTTCCTCCAGACATATTTCAACTTAGTCTGTTGATATAAAAAGAGTTTTTTATTCTTGTTGTTTTGCTTTTGTATTATTCGTATTTTTTCAGATTACAGATTGTAATCTTATGAATTATAGTTTTTGAACTTGACCTTAAATATGTATAATTAATAATTTTCAGCTTGTAAAATATGTTGTATTTTTATAAATACTTGATTGAAATTTGACTTTTTGATATTTTAGCATATTTCGCATTAATTTATTCAATTTGTGCATTTTCTTTATTCATTAAAAATATTTTTCATATAAATTTATTTTGAAAAATGTATAAAAACAATTACATTGAACTGCTTATTAATTTTAATTTTAAATGTAGTTTTTATGCATATTCTATAATTTTTGCAGTGTTTTGTTACAAAGTCTAATTGTATTATCAGCTTAATTATATTTTTTCTTACTGATTATACATTTTAATATATATTAAAGAAATAGTTTTACTGCAAACGCTAAACTATAAAGAACTTAAATAAAAATGCAAATTACCATTCTATTAATTATTATTTTAGTCGCGAAATCGACTAAAATTAACTCTAGGCCAGTCCTAGATGATTTTCTTAAATATTCGAGCAATTTTACGTTTAATTTATCGGGGAACGCAATAGGGGTCCAAAACAATGTAAACAGTGACCCAAAAACATAGGTAAGTAAAAATTGGGTATAAAGTGCCTAAATTGAATAAATTTTTCAGATGGAAAAAGAACAGTTTATTAAAGCGGAAAAACCAGTGACACAATCAGTAAGTTTTTTAATTTTTTTTTTTGAAAAATTATATTATGTCTTATTTTAGGATGAACAACACAGCGGATATATGCCAAACAACGGCAACAACAACATCAGAGTACTCTTGTTCTTCGACAGAATTTAAAATTGCGTCTATTTCGGTCTTCAGGTTTTCAATGTCCTCCATTGATACATCATAGTTAACTTGATTTAACTCATCTTGAGTTAAATCAAATATGTATTGGACGGTTTCTTGTGTTAAGTCATCGATCAAACTCATATTGTACAACTGATGAAAGATATTATTTTACATTTGTTTTTATATCAAATTTAGGCGAATTAATTCAATGTTTTATATAAATTAAAACATAATTAGCAGTTTCAATAAATGTGAATGCATTTTTATTTAATATAAATCTTATCATAAATTGAAATTGAAACAATTAATTTTAATTAAAATATTAATTTAATCAATAGCGATATGATCATATTATTTATTGCAACAAAATATATTTATGTGTTACGCATCATTTAATTTAAATCTTTAAAATAAAGTTATTATGAGAACATTCAATTTCGATTTTGATGTATCATTTAAAGAACGTATAAACTAGGATTTTCTTATAACAAGTTATAGCAATAATAGTTATAATTTATAGCTTCTTTATTTTTATTAATATACGTATTAATTACAAGAGATTGACGGTATCCTATGAGTTAATAATTTCTAGATTTTAATTATGATTCAGTTAATTTTTCAATTATTTTTATCTGTTATACCTCATTTAATTTAAATCTTTTAAATAAAGTTCTTATGAACTTATGAATATTGAAAATTTACTCAAAATAGGAATAACACATACATTTTTAATTACGTTAATCAATTAAAAATAGTTCATTTTTTAATTTATGCTTTTATAAATGCAAAATGGTATAATTAAAACTATAAAAAAATTAAATAGTAAAGTTCTTTTCTGAAAAATCATATAAAAGACCATCATTTTTCTAAGTAGTCACAGTTCAAAATCATCCTTTGTTAAAGTTAATCTTTATTCGTGATAAAATTTAAAATGGATAAATTTCTAGTTGAAAAGTTAGTGGTAATACTTATAGTACTAGCGAAACTGTACTTAAAACAGATCAATTAGAAATAAATAAAAAATATAGAATTATAAGTTTATCAGTGATAAACATAAAAACTAACAACATTGGTGAAAGTGTTTTGTTTGGTTTAGAAGGTGGCTTCAAATATTGGCTACCTACAAAATTTAACCGAACTGCTAAACAATTGATTTTATGTTAATTATAAGAATGAATTATTGAAATTTGATTAGTATCAGGCAAAATTTATGAAACGGCCAGTATTACATTTATAATTCTATGGATTTGATAGCAAATATCTATATTCCATTTTGATCTTGGGAGCTTGCTGTTTACGTGAACCGTATTGGTACAATTTAAACCGCGACAACTTAATGTAGACAGTTTAGAATTTTTTGGGAGCGAAACATTTTTCGCTTCCGTTAGATTCAGAATACATTCTAATCTTTAAAAGTACTCGTCGTGGACTAAACACTTGATTATTCTTAAACGATTATTCTGCATCTAGGTCATTTGGAATATTCCGACAATTACTAATAAGAGGTTGAACAGTTTTTTGTTACACTCCTGTTATATTCGCGTTACATTATTTCGGATTGTTTTCAAAAAAATATTTGAACCTCTTATTTCTAATTGTAGTACATAGTAGCTTCATATTGTATTGTTGTATTTAACCCGTGATACTATTTGTTTTCTGGTAAAAACTTAATAATTATATATTGCTTTTATCGCAGTATTGTGGCAAAAAGTTAATGACTCCTTTTAGGCGTAATTGAAAAATAAAACGTTTATTAATAATACGATTAAACAAGGCCAGTTTTTAAGTAAAATTATCAAGGTCTTTCATAACAACAAATCAAAGTTTTTCGTTAACCATTTAATATATGAAAAAAAAAAAATTCTAAAAAAATCGTAGGAAGAATTTTGTTTTTATTAATTTTAATTTTTCTATAAATACAGAATACAGGTACGAAAAGGAAAAACACTCTTTATTGAAATATATAAGTATAATTTTTCCTATTATAAAACAACCTGTTGTATAAATATTACCAAAATATCACACACATACTATGATATAATTTCCATATATCTTTTAGACATGCGCATATTAAAAATAATATCCTTTTTGTTTTTTTCCTTTTCAGTTCCAAACCATTTAAAAACTGATTAGTTTACACAATAAATATTTGTGATTTCATAGTATTTGTGATTTCAACTTTCTATATTTTTCTATGTTTTAGGTATTTGGTTTATTATTGCAACTAAATAGAAGTACTTGCAAAGTAAATTCATATTTTAGTCTTTAATAAACAATACAACCTACAAGCAACAGGATTTTAAAAAAATTTAAATTTTAATAGAAATTTTAGTGAAAAATATAAAATAATAATTAAAAATAATTATTTAAATTAAATTATTTATATAATTTATGGTGATCCTAAAAATATAAGTGTTTAAATTTTATAACAAAAAAAATAATAATTATATTCATTTGAAAATAATTTCAGTTTTTAAAATTAAAATTTTTATAAAATGGTTTTTTTTTTTGTAGAAATAGATAATATTCCACTTTTTTAATAGTTTTTATTTATCTAATTAATTTAAACTCAAAATCCTTTCAAACCCTTTTTTTAAATCCTTTTTAAACTAATAGAAGTTGAAGTATTTATTAATACTTTAAATATTAATTATAAATACTTTAAGTTTAAATATCTTCGCACGAATTTTTAAATATAAATTTTCCTAAAACAAATAAATTTAAAATAATTACTGAACTTTGCTGCTTTATTATTAAAATATTATACTAAAAATTTAATCGTATCTTTTTTACAGTTTTTTTTAAAAACTTAATTTAAAAAAACACAAAATCTGATTCCTTTAACAAAAAAAAAATTGATAAACCAAACTACAAGATTTAAGCAAAGCTAGAGACAGTAATATTATCTCTGACAAAGCTAACTACATATTGAGCTGATTAATAATTATTTATCGCCTAAAAATATGCAATTTTTTAGAAAATAAAAAAATCGAAAAAAAAATTAATTATTATATAAAAAAAGTAGCAAAATTAGGGCAACTCGTTATAAACTTAATTGAAAAATGCTTTTAGGTAAATGCCTTTAAAAGAAGGCCAATTGTGTATTTCGTGCAAATCCTTTTTTAAAAGGAAAAAAAAAAATTAGTCAAAATTTGAAAATATTTATTTTTGTACGAAATCACGACAAACCTGGACTTGAATTTTCACTTAAATTTTTGTAGCTACCATAAAAAATCATAAAATAAAATTGTCAATAAAAAATAAATTTTAAATTTTATAAATAATTTATGTGTTTTGTTTAAATTTTAATTGCAATAATTAAATATGTACATATACATAATACATTTGTAAATTAATGTTTTTTATGTTATTACTATAAGCAATGGAAATGATTGATTTGAATTTGGAATTTATTGATAAAATTATTTCGGAATATTGTAAGTTTATAATTTTTCATTTTAATCAAAAAAAAAAAAAATATATTTATATCTTTTTTTTTTTTAATTAGAATCAAAACACAAACCAACATAAAAATCAATAATTTTATTTACAAATACTTTTTTTAAAAAAAAAAAAGGAAATTATTCACACAATAAATTTATACTTTTTTTTTTCTAATGTCATTAATTAGGGTTTCTATAATGGGAAAATGCATTAATATAATATATTTGATAAATTAGTATACGTTATTATTACAAATATGTTCCATTTATTTCAAAATTACTAGTTACATGTACTTATAGTATATGTATAGTCTGAAAGTATATCTAACTTAAATAAATAGTATTTCTATGATTTAAAAGGCGTATTTCAACTGCTCTCTTAAATTTGTAGTGGACTCGATTAACATTAGTAAACCTTGTATTAGTAGCATAGGAGACTTAGTGTATAGTAACACAAGTAATTCTTGTCTAAACTGTTTGAAACTGAATGGAAATTCTAAATTAGTACAGAATTTCCTTTTTTTTTTTTTAAATTGCGATTTTAAAAATTCATTTAACCAATTTGTTATAAATATTTCGGACAATCTTGATTCCTCTGTAACAACTAATTTCCAAATATTCAATAATTTTCAAAAAAAAATATATTACTTAAAATAAAACACATCTTATTACTGATATTTTCATTTTATTGAATTGAACAGGACACCTGTAGAATTAAAGGACAATTAACGAATATACAGAATTTATGATTTCGAAAATAAATGAGGTAAAAATAAATAAATTACTTCCTTCTATATTAAATAGGTTTTTTTTTCTATAAATATTTTAGTGAAAATATTGCTTTAGTTATAAATAAATAGTATATTTTAGCTCTTAGTTATACATAAAAACATTAAATGATATTTTCATTAAAAAAAATATAAGAATTATAGGCTAATCTACTTTCTAGTATTGCACATTATTTATTTGAAAATAATAATTTTAATAATTTTAATTTGTTCAATTTATGTTTAAGAATTCATAAATTTACGTTGGTTTTTTTTCTTTTTGGAGTGATGTCATTCATAGTCCTAATCTTCTAATTAAAATCTTATAGCTTGTTGTTCCAAATCTTCAGCAATTATAAATATCAAAGAATAATTTAAATTTTTCCAATCTGTTTATTTTATAAACTTTTAAAACTTCCTTCCATTCAACACTTAAATATTATATCGTAATTTCACCAATCATTATCGTCAAATATGAATAAGAAAATTATATAATTTTTTCTTGACAAAGTTACTATTTTTGTTGCAATGCATTAAGTTAAATATATTTTCTTGCCTTCTTACCAAAAAAAGATAGAAAATTCATAAAATCCAAAAATATATCAAATGATTTATCAAAAAAAATTGATAACATTTAAGCAAAATTAAATTAAAGAAATAAAAATAACATTTTCAAAAAATATTCCAATCCTTTGTGAAAACATTAAATCTTTTTCATTTGCATCATAAAGTGAAGATTTATAGATGAATCGTTTATTAAATTCACGATAAAGTAGTTTAAACATCAAAATTTTAAAATAAATTTTCATAAAACAAAACTTATATTAAAAAAGTCAATTTTACATAATTTTACGAAATCCAAAAACAAATAATTATCTGTTAAATTAAGTATTTATTAGAATTTGTGTACATAAGAACATAATTAAGTATTACTTTTATTTATCACTTTTCTAACCGATTGTAAAAAGCATATTTTAACCACAATTAAATTTTCTTTGCATCAGTCAAAATAATTAAAATTATGATCAAATTTTTTGATAAAAAATTATAATGCAGAACGTAATATTATTGAAATATCTACATTTTGCACTGAAAACATAAATAAATAAATTCATAAATTCAATATTCCTTTATTTATAAGTCTGTGAATTTTATCAAATTTGTTATTATTAGATATTTTAAAAAAATAAAATTAAATACAAAATATCAAATTGTTTGTATATAAAAATCAAAAATATTTTATGCTTTACCATAAACATAATTTTATAATTTGAAAAACATAAATAATAATTTTGTTTGAAAAATATTAAATTTTTGTGAATAGTAACAACATTTATAATGAAGAAATTTGATAACTTTTTGCAACTTGTATATATTACATATATTTTTAATATTCGTAACTAAATCGATAAAATAACACTTTTTTTAAAAAAAAAATGGTAATAAAATATGATTTTGCAAACAAAATAATTATTTTAAAAAAATGTGAGAAAAGAAATAAATCTCATTTTACTTCTTTAATTTATAATCAGAATTCTTTCTGAAATCAAACATTTTTATGCTTAAGTTCCCGAATTAAATAACACAGATAATATTAAATATGAAACATTACATAATAACAACAGGGTCGCGATTGCATAGTCGTTACGGTGTTTCGTAACGACTATGCAATGGCGACCCTATAAACTTTTGTTAAACAAATTTTTCGAAACAATTTTGTTGTTAAATATTGATAAAATACATAAAACGGATATAATAAAACTACCAAGATTTACAGAACTATACCAAAAGTTTACTAAATTCCAATATTCACTTTCAAAGCTCAAATATGAATTTTCTTAAAAATCTACTCTTCACGTGTCCCAAGACATACCGACAGACGGACGAACGTAATCGTGGTAAAAAATTTGAATTTATGTTTCCACTAATTAGTGGTTTTCTGTAAAAAAAAATATGTAATGTTGTAATTTAATGCTACAAACTTTTTAAGACATAAATTCTGATCTAATGAAAGCTAATTACAGAAGCCATAATTAACAGATTCCATATACCAAAATAAAAATATTCATCTTTGATATCAATAAATTAAAAAATTGTTTACAACAAATTAATTTAAATTTTAATTAATTTTGTCTCTCTAAATAAATTTTTAAGATAAATGCTACAAACATTTTAAGAATTAAGTAAAATTTTAAGTATAATACCAACGCAAATAAGTGTTTAGTATATTTTAAAATTATATAGAAATTCCGAACTTCAGTTTCATAAATATTATTTAAAACATGGTTTTTGCATTGCGGTTAACTCCATTTTACAATTTTTCTAATTTTAGTGCTAATTGTGTATGATTTAGTATTTAATAAAAAAAAATTTGTTTTCTTTGATTAATAAAAGTTTACTTTGACGAAACCTCAACTAGAACTTATCAACTTTCTCTACTGTTCTTGCAATGGAGCTAATCTATATACTGAACACTGAAGATATAAAATTTTTAAAAAAGCAGCTGATTAATTCAGAAATTTACCGCGGTACAAATAAATTTTAAGTCCGAACATTCAGTGCATCAATGTCAATTTGCTATTTAAAATACCTGCATTGATGGTAACGTTGCACTAGAAAAATTCCAACTTTCAACTCTGAAATATAATTTTGAGAGAAATACAGTTTTCATGTGTTACTCAGTTTGTACAAGAAGCTAATGTAAAGATAGAAAATTTATATAAGATTACATCAAAATGATAATTGAACGGCATTCTGCATCTATTGGTTTTCTATTTTAATCTCTAGTTCAAGATTCTCTTCACAGAGAACATTTTTATATTTTTAAAAATATGTACTAGAATTAATAAATTTTTAAAATTTATAACAATGTTGGTATGTAATTATATTGTTTTTACTCTAAAAAAATCTACTTGAAAACAAAATAAATAAAAAATTTTAATAAAAAATTATAAAAAATTTTAATAAATTTTTAAAAATGCTTTTAAAGAGAAGTAAACTACATTGCTTGTCGTATTTTAAAAAAATTTCTCTCAGTTTGGAGCTAAAAAAATTATTGTTAAATCCCTCCAGTAAAGAATTTTCCTATCAATATGTATATACGTAGATTGGTCCATACTTCTTTCTCATCGTGGAATTAAGAAAAAAGTAGATTATTTTTCAATATAATCCACCTTTTTTGGATTGCACTTTTAACAAATCTGTTCTTTAACATTTCTCCACCCATTTTGAGAAAATATTGAGAAGATTTGTTCTCAAAATGTATTGAAACCTTAGTTTTAACTTCATCTTTGGTAGAAAATTTCCGTCCTCTTAACTCTGATTTTAATTTCAGAGTTAAAACAAATAATAGTCGCTGGGAGCCGAGTCTTGACTGCATGGGAGATTATCGACTTCAGTGAAATCACGTTGATGAACAGCAGCTTTAGTAATTGCAACCGTATGAAGTTCACCACAGCGTTTAAAAAAAGCTTTACAATAAGTTGCTTTTTTGTAAAAGCGTTAAAAAGTTTCGGAACCATATTGCACTTTTGAATTTGACATATCTAGTTCTTCAGCTAGGATCCGACGGACACTTGTTTTGTACGGCTATTTCTCTTATATTCCGTCAATGGTACAGCTATTTGTTTTTTAATCAGTCAACTAAAAACAATTTTTTCGCTTAATTCAATATTTCTAGCTTTCAAAAAAGTGTCTGCCTTGTCGTTTTGAACAATCTTTTATTGTTGTATATGAAGTAGAAGAGACCCGATAAACTATATCTAAACGACTTTTAATATCTTTTGGTGTAATTCCTAATAGTTTTCAGTATGGAATATGGATCTTTAATTTTACGGATTAGAAAGGTACACAGTACAACATGTTTTGAATGAATTCTAGATTTACATAAAATACATAAAAATTGACATTGATTTGCAAATATGTAGAAAGTATAATTCACAGCAGGCCCTCAATTAACCTATTTTTTTTATTTTTTTCTATTATTACATTTATAGTAATACAAAAATTTGTAATATAATTAGTAATACAAAATAATTTAAATTTTTTCCTGTTCTAGTGGCATTTTTGCAGTTACAATTAACTGCTTTAAATGGACAAGCTTTAACTGGAAAGAAAACTGGCTTAACAAATATTAGAATATAAAAATAATACTTAGTTCGTTTATAATTAATAATACGTGTTTGCAGGTCAATGTAAAATTTCTGAAATTCTGTTGTCTCAAATTTTCTTAATTTTGGAGCATTTTGATTAATGATTAGCTAATCGAAAATAAACGAGCTTCAGGAAAATTCATCCTCTGAATCATATATTTTGTTATTTTCCAGAACTATCAGGTGCAATATTTTTATTTTGGCATATTTATAGATGTATTTTATCAAATAATTCATTCACATGTTTACTGAATAAAATTTTGAAGAAAATAATTTTAAGGATCATCCGTTAATAATATTTAAGGAAGCGTTTTGTCGCAGTGGCACCGAAGCTAAATTTTTATAGAGATTTTTCGCGCGAATATAGCCTGTTTTCATACTGAGGCAATTTATTCGCATTTAAAATATTAAACAACATTTTGTAAATTATTACTGAAAATGTCAGTAAAATAAAACTTTAATTAAAAAAAATTTAGATTATTTTTCGCATTGGTTTGAACATTTCCATAAGCCGCCATGTAATTAAATGTTGCCAAAATTTTGGCGAATATTTTTAAATAAATTTAATATATTTTTATTTATTTTATTTAGTGCTATCAAATTAAACTAATACCATTTTCTTTGCGCGACTAAAAATTCTGCACTTAAAAAAATACACACCATTACTTTATAAGCTGAATTTTTTTTAGAATCGAATGGAAAAAATGTGTCACTCAAAACAAAAAATGTTGAATGGTGGCACCTTTTTTTCTTGACATCGAAAACGCTTAATTGAACAGGCTTAATAAGTTAAAAACATTTCATAATATAAGATTATATAATACTATGTTTGGCCTGGCCGCAAAAAACTAGTTTAATATAAAAAACTTTTCTTGTCCCCAATATCATATAAAAAAATATGTCAAAAATTTGGGTTTAGCTTGAATAAATTTGGAAACTTGTGGGATTTTTAAGAGCTCTACAAAATAATTGCCAATTAATGTTAATTTATCAAATAAATTAATTCATATAATTATTTCTGCCTAGTAAATTAATACATTTCCAGCATAGAAAATGTAGCCATGGAAGTACCCTAAATTTTTTTCCATATAAAATTCAATAAATAAAGTGTCCAACGAAAACTAGAAGTTCCCTTCCTATTACTCCCCGAAATGTCAATGCCAGTTTATGAAAAAATAATTTCAAAAAACACATTTCAAACAAAATTACATGACAGAGAAAGTTTTTTTAATTAATTCAGAATTAAAATTTCAGAATTTCACCTGCCAACTGTAAATGAAAGGGACAAGAGTTTGTACCAATTTATTTCCTTTGGACGCTTCCAGTACTACTTATTCTATGATTTCAATATAATATTTAAATATAATTTGAAAATCGTGCAGCTTTTTATATTTCATGCAAATGCAACTAGTATATTTTGTGGATTTTATGTACAGATTGAGAAACTACTAGTTTAATTCTTTTACCTGTTAAAATTATTAAATCTGCCATAATTTTCGTTTTCTATTTACGATTTCTTCATGTCACGTTTAACAGCCTTTATTCTCCTGTTTATTGGATTTCATAAATTCAGCTACGTCTAAATCTTAAACTGAACTTAAAATGAACTGATTAGGTCGGCTTTAGTTAAAGGTATAACAAGCATCCTAGAGCCATGCCATTTATTTTCATGGAGCTGAAAATATGCTCTACATTCGTACCGCTAATTACGAAGAAAATATACTGCACTGTCATTACCAAATTTGGGCTTTTTCGGTTATCGAATATATTTAACCATTTCTAAATTATTTTATTTGCATGTTTGGTGGTATTTAAGGAAGTTGATGTACTATTTTGTTGTGTAATCTGAACTTTATGCCATTGAAAAACGTTAAATTTGAAACAACAAAAATAATGAAAAAATTTGAAAACACTGAGTTTAAAAAATTCTCTTTTTAGAAATCAATTTGACTGAAATCAGGCGAAAGAATGAATCCAACATAAACAATCAAAATATGAGTTTATATACTCTACTTAAAATATAACATTAATTTTTAGCATTTAAATCATAAATATATAATATTTGTCAACCACATATCTTAGGCTATTGAGGATTCTGTGCAAAGGTTTTGTAATTCACTAATTTGTTGTAATGAAATTTATTAATTCTTTAAGCTACAACAATGCTGTGATTACTTCTGTTATCAGCAAATGTAACTAAATAAAAATAATAATCTTAATTTTCATGCTGTTATTACCATACCATAGAGACTCAGAGTTTCTTTGCTTATAGGTTTCAAATTTGTGAAATATTTTAACCACTTGTTTATTTTGAATGTGCAAAATCTGTTAAATTCTAATTGGGTGGTATACTTCTATTTATAGAATTTTGTTAGATATTTAACGAAAGTATAAGGGCGGAGTTTATTAACATATGTTATTAATTAATTTTGTTTATGGGTTTTTTATGCTTCTGTAAGTTTACATTAAGATTTTTCCTTAAAAATTTGTTGAAAAAATATTATATATACAAAAATCAATTTATCAAAATATCTTCAAGAGTTTAGAAGTATTTCTGTGTTTTTTTTGGTATTATTTCAAATTAAATGTATAAATTTTATGTAAAAATATCTAAAATTTATTATAACTGTAAATGTAAGTTTAAAATTCAAATCAAAATTTTTCAACAAAATAAATTTTATTAAAAAAAAATATATTAATACAAAAAAATAAGTGAAAATGAAAATGTGTTGTGGTAAACCTGAAAAAAAAATTGCTAGAATTTGTGATGGATTGATCTAAATTACCTTACATTATACCTGATTTTGATTTTTTTTTTAAAAGTGTAAAAATCTAATTCAAAATATTTGCCAAAAAACCATGTAATAACTTTAAAAATTAACCTGAATGAATTTGAATAAAGATTTATCCTAAAAATTGATATTTTTGAACTATTAAGTAATATGTTTTTCTTTGAATATAAAGTGAAATTTTTAATAATTTAAAAAAATTGTGATTGGAATAATTAATTCCAAATTTGTGAAAATAAAGTCTTTGATATAAATTCTATATTGACTATTATAAATAGACACTATTTTTACACTTATTTATAATTTATGGTGAATTCTAAATATTTTATGATATTTTCTTCGATATTTTGTTTATTTTATGTTTATTAAGAAATTCCCACTTATCATGAAAATATGAATGTTTTTTTTTTGAAATATTAGTCCGAATTTTAGATTAATTTGCTATAATAATTTTATTTATAAGCATGAAATTTAAATATTAAATTGCTGAGCGAAATATTTTAAATGATCAGATTAAATTACAAATATTAAATTTGCTGGCCGAAATATGGATGGCAGATTAAATTTCGTCTGGCAATGAGTTTAAGTATTTGAAATTAATTGTGATTATAAGATTGTGATAAATCTTTTGGGTTAGTAACTAATAACAAATATAATAATTTTGATTGTTAAAATTCATAAAAAATTATCCCTTTCTTCCGCTCATACTTATGTTTACCAATTTCATTTCAATTCGAAACTAAAGATTATTAATATGTAATTTAAATTATCTGCCATCCTGTTGTTGAAATATTTCAAAATAATTTACAAATTTTATCACTAAAGGATTAACGATTGATTAGTTATTGACTTTAGTATTTTTAAAGATTCGCCTTTTTATTTTAGTATAACTAATATAAATATGGTATAGATTTCATATAAAATTGGCTCATATTGCAATGAAATATATTTCCAAGTATGGAAATAGTGAACATTATGTATATAATCTCTTAATTTAAAATATCTCTGCCAGCAATATATAAATTGATTTTCTAAGATTATCTTCAGTATTACGAATGGTATTTCGAATGGCATTTTGATAAAATCACAATTAATGACAAGCCGGATGCCATTTATTCGAATTTATACCACAATTTTTATTTTTTTTAATAAATTTTCCAGGTTCTGATGATATGAATGCAAAAGAACGTAATGATGATATCAAAGATAATGAACAACACTTAAATAATTTTAAGCAAAATTTAACTGATTCAGCAATATCTGATTCTTCAGAAACAGAAACAACTACTAATAATGTATATGAAGAGAAAAAAAAATTACCTCATGAAGCGAGATATGGAATACAATTGTGAGTTTAAATTTCCAATTAATTTATTTGAATTTTACTATATTTATTAACAATTTTACATTGTCTAAAATCATATTTGTTTCATTTTATACTACCTTTTATGAGAAAATGAATAAATACGGTTCAGTAGTAATTTAACAAAAAAAAATTTGAATGTCAGTGCGTTGAAAATATGTTCTGTATATAACGTAACCTATTAATGTAATTTATAATGAAATGAGTTTGTTTCAAAAGTTGCAAAAATATTCAATTTAGTTGTAAAACCCAAACTCGAATTTTCATTGTTTTGATATGTTATCCTGGCGATATGTTACTCGGTAATGTTTGACAATTTTTTTTAACAATGATTTTCAGTCACTGAAGTTATGATTATTTCATTTTCTGAAATTTTACTGATAATGTCACCTATGACTCACAGACGTAAAAAAGGGTGCAAAAATTATGGATAAATAAATAACAGCATTGTCGATCGAGCTTTCTACTCTACTGTTAATTTAATTATATAACAAGAAAATACTGCGCAGCAGAACTACTCTGCAGCGGTTTCATACGTATCGGATTTTTTGGGTGCAGATACATATCATAAATATATAGAAAATAACATATATGTATAATCAATAATATATATAATAATATAAATAATATATATAAATATGATACTTAGTACTATTTATGATATTTTGATATTTTACAGTATAACATATGTACTTTATAGCCCTCAACCTGCTTCTTAATTTCTTTACTCTTCTCGTTTCAAAAGGGTCATCTTACATCATTATTGGTGAATGTTTTGTATTGAAATTGCATTCTGAAAAGTAATATTATATAATTTGCCACAGAATGTTATATTATACTAACTAGTATTTAGTTCTACTCTGCTTTATCTTCTAACAAAGGCTCTAATTCTAATATCTGATACGAACACCCATATACCATGTAAAATTACATTTTAAAGTTTAATATAAGTAGATGTTTCAAAGTAGCGATTCTATTGCCCAAAAATTTGAATTAAAGGAAAATGCTACTTTATTCCACTCTCTAATGCGTTTTCATAATATATACGCTTATTTCCATTTAAGTTGTTTGGCATTTCATTATTTAGATTTTTGTTATTTAACAAAGTATTCATTTCAGGGAATTTATGAAATTTTTTTTTTCGAAAATAAATATATTGAAGAGAAATTTTAAAAAAAAATTAAGTAATTAACATAACAACAATATTTGCAATTTCAAATAGTGCTGCCACCCAAATTTCAGATTTGAAGCCATAAAAATTCTTAAATTGTCCTGTTTTTTCCGACTGTTCCGCCTTTAAGCTAATGCTAATTGAACAATATTTATAATTTTATTTTGAAACCCAAAGATACTTGATAGGACGCTCAAATTTTTAGTTTGCTTTAGGAAAATTTAGGAAAATTTTATTTATACCCATATAGACTTAAATTATAGACTTAAAAAATTACAAAATACGAATAAAAGTTAATAGAAATACATAGTTCCATAAAATTTATGCTGGAATAATTGTAATGTTGCCCAAGGATTAAAATGAATGTTTAATAATTATATCCAAACTACACTTGACTATTTTGAGTGCCTAAGAAAATGAAAGCAATGATGCCACAAACATATTTAGAAATAACAAGAAACGTTAATAAAAAACAGATATTACCATCACCATCCGGTATCACCATAACCACCCACTGTCCCCATCCACTGTTTTACTGTGTGAAAACGCAGTATATTCGGTTTTTTTTTATTATTTTCAACATAGTTTTATCAACACACGAAATTCGTTTTTATCCATTTTTAAATTATTCTTCCTAAACACAAAAGCTTTTTTTATGATCTATATATACCTATATATATATATAAATGAATGTATACCTGTGTATTTGTCCTTTATGCATACCATTCAGCCGATGGCCATGAAACTTTGGGAAGTTGTTAACTGCACTCCCGGGAAGGTTTTGGCACCAGGGCCGGGTGCCAAAACCTTCCCGGGAGTGCATTAACTCCAAAACCAGGACCAGGACCAGGATAAGGACGAAACCAGGACAGGCAACCGGGACTAGGACTGGGACCTGAAAAAGGCCTGTGGCCAAGACCAGAACCGGGACCAGGACCAGGATGAAGACTAGTACCAGACCCGAGACCGAGACCGGGACCAGGATAAGGATCACTAGGAGCAGCGGGATCATCGGGATTACATGAGTGAAGATTACTACCAGTTTTAATATTTTTATTTTAACGAGACTGTTATTTTGATATTTTCCAGTTTGACAAAAATGTTATATTTTTATATTTTTTTAAACCAACCAAAACTGTGTGGCTTCGTTTTTTATAATATGTGCCCATGCACAGTTTTGACATTAGAAAGAATATGATGATAGTTTTTGCTCAATGAAGGCTGCTTAAATTTCATTCAAGCTATTTTTATGCAAGCCATGTCTAAATGTATAGTATGCTATGAATTTTAATATGTATTTTATGATCAATTTAATAAAATGGGCATTTTCTTGGACTAGCTGCAATATTTAAAAAAAAACCTGAAATAATTTTAATAATATCTCGACGCTACATATGTTACGATCAATTTACAACAACAACGATAACAGAATATTTTGTAGTATTCTCAGAAGTGTGTGCGCTATAAACACGAAAATTGGATAATATAGTATTTTAAAAATTGATATTAAGAAAGTCCTTAAACTTAAAGATATTCATTAAAGCTCGACGCTATTCCACCTACAAGACTTCAAAGCATGTTATTTAAAAACATTAAATACTAAAATATTTCGCGTTTTATGAAACAAAGTGTACACAAATAAAGCAAAAACTCCAAAAATATTTTCCCCTTAATAACATCCTGTCTTCTTCTATGTAAGTGATATATTTTGCAAAACTTTCACCACTTTAATGTAATAAATATGTTGAGTTGTATTTGTTAAATTTATCACTGAACTAACACTTAATCAGTTTCACTCGCATACACGTACAAAAGATAATTTTTAAATATTAATTTTATGAAAACAATTATAAGAATCACTGAATATATAAAACAATAAATAAATAATTAATTAATTTTCTTCCTTTTTTTTCTTTTTAGGAAAAAAACTAAGGCTTTGAATGCTCAGTATGGTCCAATTTTTATTAAAGTAGAACATTTTTGACAATAAAACTTTCATAAATTTTGTAATAAATTAATTTTTTTTTTCAATTCTTTTCTAGGAACAAAAAACATACAAAAAATTACGTGGTGATCTAAAATATAAATATTATAAAGATACTCAAAAAATGGAATTAATTCAAAAGAATCAAAAACAAATCTTATTAATTGATTCAAATATAAAATCAACATCAACAATAAAAGGAAAAAGAAAAAAGAAAGACGATATTATGAAAGTTCAACAACAATTATTTAAATGTTCAAAATCATCATCACAATTAATTAAATCAAAATTATCAAATAATAATAATAATAATAAGGATTCAAAATCATCAACAAATTTAGAATTAATAAATGAAGATATTTATGAAAATTATCAAGAAACAATATTGCATAAAAATTTAATGGAAAAATTATTATTAAATATTAAAAATCGTTATAAACAAGAATCAATTTATATTCAATTAGCACAGAAATTAAATATAAAAAATATTGAAAATAATTTAAAAAAACATAAAAATCAACCATTAACATTACAACAGCAAGCTCAAAAAAAATTATATACAAATTTTCAAAATTTACAAAAGTATTATAATTTTGAATTAAATTATATACCAAATGAAAATAATGAAAATCTAGATATACAAACTAATAATAAAATTCAATATGAAAATCAAGAAACCCAAACAAATCCAATACAAGAAAAAATCTTTTTATCTACAAAACAATCAGATGAAAATGGTCAACAAACAATATTAGAAATAGATCGTTTTATATTAGAATTATTAAATTGGATTGAATCAAAAAATAAAGATAATAATATTATATTTAATGAAAATGATTGTGAAAGAGAATTAAATATATTTCATAATAATAAAATTTATAAATTTATTTTACAAAATATTATTAATCAAGAAAATAATAATGATATTGATAAAAATTGTGAAAAAAAATTATTAAATAATTATGATGATCAATCTGAAAATTATTCAGATATTACATCATCAGATTATGATTGTATAGGTGAACATAGTTCAATAAGTTCACAACAAAATCAAACACCATCAGCTACAGTAACAACAACAACAATATCACCAACAAATAATAATACTGAATCAATTGAAATATTATCAGATAATATAATAATAAAAACACCACCATCAATACCAAATTATAATGTTGATCCAGAAACATGTAAAATTTATTATGCACCTAGAAAATCAAATTTACAAATACAACAACAACCAACGCAATTACAAAAATATTTAAAAAATGTTGATTTAACAATAATGTCAACACCAATTGAAACAGAAACTGTAAATAATTTAAATGCTGTCGAAGAAAGAATTTCAACTGAAAATATTAATAACATTTCTTATCAAAGAAATGACCAAATTAATAATAATAATAATAATAAGAATTTACAGGAAAGTACCTTAGTAAATCATGAAAATGGAATTCTATTACATGTATCTTCACCAACATATCATCCAACATGTAAAAATAATATATTAGTTGAAAATACAAATGGTTATCAAACAAATTCATATCATCCAATACATAATATACAATCACAATATAATAAAGGATATGTTCAAATGAATCAAGGTACTAATATAGGTCGTAAAATTATATTTGATCCATTAACTGGTGGTTCAGCAAATTCATCTGTAATTGATAATCTAAATAAAATGAATTATTTAACAACAACGGATCCATTTCAAGATCAAGAAACTACAATTGAAAAGTTTGTTAATCCAAATTATCCATTCCATATACAACAACAACAACAACAACAATATTTACAACAACAACTAATATTAAAAAAACAAATTCATCAACAACAACTACAACAAGATCACTTGCAACAACAGTTACTATTACAACAACACCAACAAAAACTACCATCAAATATTATTAATTCAACATCGTTAATGACAAAAGTAATACCATTACAACAAAATCAACAACAACACCATAATATCCAACAACTAATAGCAAATAATGCATCACCGGCATCACAATCATCATCTCTTCAACAATTAATGCATATTTCAGAGGGTGTCCCAGCAACACATTATTACCAACAACAAACACAACATATTCCAGATAATAGTCCAACGAATATTCGATCGAATAGTAGACGAAATCGATCAACAGAACCAACATCTACTGGACGAAAAACAAGAAAACGTAAAAATTCTTCAATAACAGATATAAGACAGGAAGAAGCCACAAGTTCAACACATTATATACCAGTTAATTTAACATCACCAGTTAATAGCTCTAGTCATACAACACCACAATTACATCACCCATCACCAATTCAAATTCAAACAAACCGACATGTTCTACCAATGAATATTAATCTAATACAGCAAATACAGCAACAACAATATCAAGATTATCATTCTGTTGATATTATAAATCCAAATCAATTGCAAACAGACCGCATTCCAAATAACTGTGCTAAGAAACATTATCAACCAAATTCATCAAGATCTACAAAAACATCAACAGCATCCAATTTAACAAGTTTTTATAATGATTCAAATGATTGGTTAAATAATTATTCACCAAATCGTAATCAATCACAATATTTTAATCCAATTCAAGTAGGATTACCTGCACAAAAGCAACAACAACCAAATACGTATTATAGTCAATATTCTGGAAATAATCAAAATCATTCTATACATCAACAACAACAATCATATCATGATTATTATGCTAGAACATTACAACAGCAGCAGCACCAACATCTTAGATATCAACAACAATACAAACATCAACAACAAACATCGCCAAGTTCATCCGGAACTGGACAACTTAGATATGAGTATCATTCAAAAGGTCCCAATTATCAAAAATGACTTTTAGGCAAACCTTTGGATACAATCCCACTTCAAATTTCAACTGGTGATGTATCACAAAGTGATCAAGTTGGATTCTTAAATGTGGAACCTGATTCAACAAATAATTTAAATTAGTTCATGGAAACAACCGCTCTTTGTAGTTTAGTAATTTTAAGACGAACTGATACTGCAATCTAGTTGCGTGTAGTCTATTTTTAAAGAAGACTTCATCCATAAATTATTCTAATAATATAGTGTTTCGAAGGAAGAAATTACTATGATGATTCTATTAGATTTATATTGTAAACTATCGTTTTAACTAACAAAAAACTATCCTTTTAACTAGTAAGGGCAAAGTCGTGAATTTGCAACATTGTAAAAATAAGATATTTATAAAAATTAACTTTTTGCGTTTTTTGAAAAATGTTTTGATTATATTTTTCATATTTTAAGGCTCGTGGTTTTATTTATTTTGTTTAAATTTAGAAAAAAGTACAATCAATTTAATTATAATTCGAATTATTATTAAAAATAAATTAGACGATTATTATTTAATAAAAATATAATAAAAAATATAATTGTATATTTTATTTATGAGATTAATTGTTTTAAGTATGTTTAAAATAATATATTTAGATATTTCATATAGGTCTATGTAATTATGTTGTTTATGCTTTTAAATTATAAATTATTTATCTAAGCTTTATTATTGTAAAAAGAAATTATAAATTCTCATAAATAAATGTTGATAAATAACTATTTAAAGTATAGTACAATTATTATTTAGTTATCATATAATTGTAATTATCATTATGATGAACGTTTTCAGTGATGTTTTCATTTCAGTTGGCTAATTCGTAATAGTGGGCTAGTCCCGGCATACATTCTTTCTCGTGACTCCAGAGGTTACATATAATTTATTATATCCATCTCGTGACGTTTAGTTTGGTTCTATGTACCTACTGCATGATTGGTTAAACGGAATAACTAAATAAGCAGCTGGTTCAACAACTAGCTGGTACCCTGACAGGCACAGTAACTGAGATTTGCGTAGATATGTTTTTTTTTGCGTAGATAGCTAGTAGATAGCCTTTTTCCATATTCTTTTTCATATTGAAAATAAGAAAGGTTTTATACCTACCACTATGTTTATTATAAAAGCCGCCGCTAATCTGAGGAACAGACGCCTACCTGTATAATAACTGATTCCCAGTTCCCGTCGATTTTCGGGGGACACCATGTAGAGGTGAGAGGAGGAATTAGGGATCAATCGTTTGTACAGCTTGCTAGGTCGAACCAAAGTCGGAGACACACGCCTAACATGTTGAACCGACTACCTTTACACCGTGACCCCTGCTCGGTTATTATAACCAATTATACTTAACAAAATTTATTAAATATATCAAAAATTTATTTTAATACATATTATTTGCTTAAGAAATAATATTTAACGGGGAACATACGAAATTTGCGAGTTTTTGCCTTTTTAGTGTACACTTTGTTTCATATAAGGGCAATGATTTGAGTATTTAGTGTGGTTATATAATAAAGTTTAAAGTCTTGTGGGTCGAATAGCGTCAAGTTTTAGTAAATATTTTTTAAACTTAAGGACATTAATTTCAATATCAAAAATACAATATTGCCCATATTTAATAAAGTACATTTTCCTGAGAATATCACGAAAAAAATTTGTAACCGTTGTTTTTGTAAATTGATCGTGAAATATGTACGGATGGAATACCATCATGAATTTATTAAAATTAGTGCAAACATTACTATTCATAGCATACATTTAGGCATCAGAAGAGCTTTAGGAAAAACAACTGAGCAAAAACATTATTGAGCAAAAACAATAATCATATATATTTGCTTGTAAAGCAAATATTGTAAATAGCTGATATTAAGCCTGTTCATGTCAACCTAAATAATCTGAAATTTTTAAAGTTTCTGAAATATTTTGAAGTGAAATATATTAGTGCATATTTTGTTATTTAGTGATGGAGGGCAGTGATTTTAGTTTCATATAGTAGAACCATGTATTTTTGCAATTAGTTAGCAATAGATACAAATAAGTTTAATTTCCTTCAAAATACTTTATTTGTTAAAAATACTTCCTTAAATAAAATTTAAAATAAATATTATTTTATTTTAAATTTTATTTAATACACATGTAAAAACTCAAACAAAATTAATCAAAATGATTTTATTGTCAGAATACAACTTCTGCGTCTAATAAATATGACAAAATAAAAATATTGAAGCTGATAGTACTACTCCAAAATAACAAAATAATCATGGTCCTGAAAGTGAATTTTGCAGAATTTTTTTTACTTTACATTAACTACTCAAAACGCTCCATAAATGACCCCATTTAAGATTTTCAGAAATTTTGGTTTTACGTGAACTTTGGTTTTATTTCTATCAGTCAAAAAGATTTTGTCCATAGGGAAACAATGTGAAGAAATATAAAATTTGTCACTTGCTTGAATTTATATGCTTATGTGTAGATAAAAGATATTTGGTTTTTTCGGATATGAATTATATTTAAATATTTTTTTAAAGTCGAAAAACCACAAAATTTACTTTTTCTTGTGTATTCAAAAATGCAGTTACTTTTGGGCAAATGACAGATATGTAAAATTTAAATTTACCTCTTTCATGAATATATTAAATTACCTCTTTCATTCCTAAAACCCACTGTTTTGATTAATATAGAATTAATCATAACATGTTAATCTTTTATGAATGAACGATTTATGGATGAAAAAGATAATTCAATTTTGAACTATGATTAAATAAAGAAGGGAAGAACGCAATATACATAAGGTAAAAAAAGAATAAATTTTTATTCCTAGGTAATAAATTTGTAATTGTTATTAAATTCGTACTATTATAGTTGCACTATTATAGTTTTAAGCGATATATTGATGGGAAAACCAAAAAACTTCAATTTTTTACAACCATAATAGATAATTTAAGTAAAATGTCTAATTCGTAATTTGTATAACAATTTTATTTTCATTTTACGTTCAAATAAATGAATTATTTAAATAGTTGATTAAATTCTACACATATTAGTTTTTTTTTATTTATACGCTTTTTTCAGGCACAAACCCAGTATTTTTGTATTTTAACAAACACAATTTTGCTCTGAGAGGTTTTTTGTGATTACTATAAATATATTTGTATTTCTATTTTTCCTTGTTCACTTCACTGGGGAGCCTAGGGCTCCAAATACCAAGTTACCTGCACCTGCACTTGAAGTTTCTTTAAAATATTTGTATTGCAATTTGGAACTACTAATTTTATATGGATTCCGAACCATAAATTTCTTTATAGTGAAGAAACTTTTAATGGCAATAACCTAACGGCTTTATTAGGTAGTAAATTGACTCGACCGTTAGCATTTTTCCCAGTCTTAAATTACATATTTTATTGTAAATATATTACTGGTACTCATTTAAAGCTTAGTAAACTTAGACCAACATCGATGTACGATGTCTCGGACTGGAGTTGAAACCGAATGTATCATAGCTTAGCACATTGCCACTTAAGCCATCGTTGGTCTACTTTAAATTAGACTGCACACAACTATTTTACTATATTTTACTATAAATAGGTCACGAGAATTCTCTACACTAGCTGATTAAAACGACAAATACCCTATTTTCGACAATCAAGGGAAATTAGAGATTTTTCCCGCAACTCGCAAGTCTCTATAATTAGGTTCGTGAAGACTATAACTTTTATTAATTATTTTAACTTTTTTTAATTAAGTTAAGCTAGATGCAAACAGCATATAACAATGTTTTCCTTTTGAAGTGAAGCTAATAGAGTAAACAACATACAACAATGTTTTTGATTTTAAGTGAACCTTCTCATTAAAAGAGATAAGCAAAATATTAAAAAATATGCAAAACAGAATATAAATTTAAAATCAAATATTTCTTTGATTTTATTGTCCCTATGAACTAACACCCAAATGAAACGATGAAATAAACCGAATTAATCGTAGTGTTTGAGGAACATTTTGTGAAATACAATCGGTCTTTGGCAACAGAATTTAATTTAGACTTAGTACTAAAATGGTTTAATTAATTTTATCTTATTTAATACAAGTTTTAATAATATTATGAACAAAATATTGTATATGGCCGAATTTATTTAAATTAGAATTTATTAAAAACATATATTCCGTGCGTAAAATCGTAACATATTCCGAGATACGAAACCAGAAATTTTCCGTTTTATAATCACTATACTCTCGGATGACAGTTCTTAAAAACTCCACTAAACATCAAGGTATTAGTTTAGTATGGTATACACACCAGAGACAGAAAATGACAAACAATAGCCATATAAAAAAAAGATTTCTTTTATCGTGATTGGATTAAGATGAAAGGCGGAAATTTAGTGTTCTTTATGTACAAAATTTTAATTTAAATATACTAACTAACAACTTATATAAAAAATATATAAAAAAAAAGTTGTAAAAATCAGAATTGTTTCTACATTTAATATTGAAAATTATTCAAATTGTTTTCTTGTGTTAAAAATATGGCTTGTGCAGCAGCTGCTGCCAAAGAACCAACAACTTCCACGGTAAAAAAGAAAGTAAAAAAAAAAAGTGGTTTTACTATAATAATTTTTTACAAAAATTTGCAAAATTAAATTATATTAATAATTTTAAACTAATTATTTTATACTGTGAGTTTTGTTTTAAGGTTGCTGCTGTGACTCCTATAGTTGGTCCAACTAGTGGGGCTCAGGGTGCACCAAGGCAGACACGTTTCGCCATGGAAGGTGTTGGATCTAGAGTTATTCGTGGACCTGATTGGAAATGGGGTAAACAGGTAAATTAAATATTCATTGAATTTTTGATTATTTAAACTAATTGTATGACAAACTAGACGTGTCACACCTATTTTTTTTTTCTGTCTTATTCTTATTTCTTTTTGTTTTGACATTTTATATTCAAACCCAAGCATTAATTTTTTTTTATTATGCTGACCCTATTTGTTTCCTTTTTTATATTTAAACATTGATAGACTATCTATTAGAAATATTTGTAGATATTCTTGTGTGGGATAAATAATTAATTAAAATGGTTTATCAACCTTGAACTTTTTAGGTGAGGTCAGTTCAAAAAATTATACAGATATAAGTAATATTCTAATTAAAATAATATATTGCATATTAGAAAAATATTTTAATAAAATTCGATCAGTTGGAAGTTTTTGCTATAAATTTCCAGTTGATAAAACGAATACTAAATTAAGAAATATTACACAATTCGCTCAAATATTAGTTAATACTTAACATTTCATATATTACAAAATTTAAGTAAAATTATTTTTAAAAAAAAATTAATTTACGTTTCAAAAGTAGTTGATTAATTTTAAAAATGGTAAATTTACTTTAATCGTATTTGTACGATAACTACATGAATATAAAGGTTTCGACTTTTTTGAAATATTTAGTATTATTAACTTTAGTAATCATTAGCATTTATTTTGATGGTATTGATGGCTAAAAAACTAGTTTCAGAAACCATTCATAATATAAACAACTGTGTAACTTTGAACTAAAAAGCAAATTAAAATAAATATTTAAGTATATTAATCTAGTATTTAAAATTATTTATTACTTTATGAGATGAATTGATAACAATTCACAAAAATATTGTATAGGGTTATCAAAAATCCTAAAGCAATGTTGATTACATCGAATAATACGATTGTGTTCTATTTTTCTGAGATGAAAATTAAATTAACAATTTTCTAAAATTTAGTAGGAAACTCAGATTTTCTGAAATTTGTATTTTTTTTTCACATAAATGATTTAATAATATATAATCTTTTTTCAATTTATCACATATACTAATTATGTATCAATTTTAGGATGGTGGTGAAGGTCATGTGGGTACTGTACGAAATTTTGAATCATCAGAAGAAGTTGTCGTTGTTTGGGACAATGGTACAGCTGCCAATTATCGTTGTGCTGGTGCCTATGATCTAAGAATTTTAGATAGTGCACCGACTGGTATTAAACATGATGGCACAATGTGTGATACATGTCGTCAGCAACCAATATTTGGTATACGTTGGAAATGTGCAGAATGTATTAATTATGACTTATGTTCAATTTGTTATCATGGTGATAAACATCATTTGCGGCATAAATTTAACCGTATTGCTACACCTGGTGGACAACGTGTTGAACTTGAGCCACGTCGAAAAACGAAAAAAATTGCTGTACGTGGTATATTTCCAGGGGCACGTGTTGTACGCGGAGTTGATTGGCAATGGGAAGATCAGGATGGTGGTGTTGGACGTCGTGGCAAGGTAAATGAAATACAAGATTGGTCATCAGCATCACCACGATCAGCTGCATACGTTGTTTGGGATAATGGAGCAAAAAATTTATATCGTGTGGGTTTTGAAGGTATGGCAGATTTAAAAGTTGTTAACGACGCCAAAGGTAATACAGTTTACCGTGATCATTTACCATTATTGGGTGCAAATGGTCCAGGTAAAGGACCACACGGTTTCCAAATTGGTGATAAGGTGACAGTAGATTTAGATTTGGAAATTGTACAGTCGTTACAACATGGTCATGGTGGCTGGACAGATGGAATGTTTGAATGTTTAAATAATGTTGGTAAAGTTGTTGGCATTGATGAAGATCATGATATTGTTGTAGCATATACAAGTGGTAATCGTTGGACGTTTAATCCAACTGTATTAACTAAAGTTGCATCACCAACAACAAGTTCACCAGAATTTGCTGTTGGCGATTTGGTAAAAATTTGTGCCGATTTAGAAAGTATTAAAATATTACAGAGAGGACATGGTGAATGGGCTGATGCTATGCAATTGGTAATTTATATTTTGTTTTAACAAATTTTAAAAATCAATAAAATTATGTTAATTTTTATTGCTAAAACAGACGTTGGGAAAAGTTGGACGTGTTCAACAAGTTTATCATGATAATGATTTAAAGGTTGAAGTTGGAAATACATCTTGGACATATAATCCTTTGGCTGTTACTAAAATTGTAAGTAAAACATCAACTACTTGGGTTCCAATTTCAAGATTTATATGACATTTTAAAAAGTTTATTTCAACACAAAAAATTTGAAACCTAAAAATAAAAAATTTTAAATTTATAATTTTGTCTAAGGGTTCTGGTACTTCTGATAGTAATTGTATTCCAGCCGCTTCAAATGGCGAACGTTTATCAGCAATACTTAAAAAATTATTCGAACCAAATATATCAGGTGATGCAACTGAAGAATTTGTTAAAGCAGCTGCCAATGGTTATGCAGTGAGTATTTTTTATAACATTTATTCTTTGTAATATTTTTATAATTTTTTTCTTTACAAACATTTAGTCACGATGCGAAGATTACTTAACTGGAGCTATACCAAATACGTCCACAAATACATTAGCCGATGTAAACGGTGTTTTTGCTGGTCATACTGCATTACAGGCGGCCAGTCAAAATGGTCATATCGATGTAATACAAGTTTTATTGCGATATAATGTTGATGTTGAAATCGAGGATAAGGATGGTGATCGGGCTGTACATCATGCAGCATTTGGCGATGAACCAGCTGTTATTGAAATATTATCAAAATCTGGTGCTGATTTAAATGCACGTAATAAGCGTCGGCAAACTGCATTACATATAGCCGTTAATAAAGGTCATTTAAATGTTGTTAAAACATTATTATCGTTAAGTTGTCATACAAGTTTACAAGATTCAGAAGGCGATACACCATTACATGATGCAATTTCAAAAGAACATGATGAAATGCTTTCATTATTATTAGACTATGGTGCTGATATAACATTAACAAATAATAATGGTTTTAATGCATTACATCATGCTGCACTGAAAGGTAATCCAAGTGCTATGAAAATTTTATTAACAAAAACAAATCGTCCATGGATTGTTGAAGAAAAAAAAGATGATGGTTATACCGCATTGCATTTAGCTGCATTAAATAATCATGTTGAAATTGCTGAATTATTAGTGCATATGGGTAAAGCAAATATGGATCGTCAAAATGTTAATTTACAAACTGCGTTACATTTAGCTGTTGAACGTCAACATGTGCAAATTGTTAAATTATTAGTACAAGAAGGTGCTAATTTAAATATACCAGATAAAGATGGTGATACCCCATTGCATGAAGCATTGCGACATCATACCTTATCACAATTAAAACAATTACAAGATGTTGAAGGTTTTGGGAAATTATTAATGGGTTTACGAAATGCAAGTGATAAAAAAGCATCAGCATCAATTGCATGTTTTTTAGCAGCTAATGGTGCTGATTTAACAATTAAAAATCGTAAATTACAAACACCATTAGATTTATGCCCAGATCCGAATTTATGTAAAACATTAGTTAAATGTTATAATGAAAGGAAAACAGATGATACAGATTTACCAGGTAATGTTGCTGGTACATGTACTAATAGGACAGTTTCAGCAAATATTGATGATAGTTCAAATCCTACAAGTACACCAAGTGGTGGAGGAACAATTTTACAATCATCGTCATCCTCATCATCACAACAGCCAGCATTAAGTATTCTAGTTGGTAATGCTGCTGGCAGTATAAATATTAATAGTAATAATAATGGTGGAAATTTGAATTCAAATAATTCTAATATAACAAGTGATAGTTTATCAAGTAATTTATCCAATTTAAATTTAGACTCTTGTAATCCAGTGAAATCAAATTCATTAGAAGAATGTTTAGTTTGTTCTGATATTAAGAGAGATACGGTTTTTAAGGTAAATACTGCAAATATTAAAAAACATAATTCAATAAAACATAATTATTTGTATTTTACAGCCATGTGGTCATGTTTGCTGTTGTGAAACATGTGCACCACGTGTTAAGAAATGTTTAATTTGTCGAGAAACTGTAACTTCACGTGAAAAAATTGATGAATGTCTTGTATGTTCAGATCGTCGTGCATCTGTATTTTTCAAACCATGTGGACACATGGTTGCCTGTGAAAATTGTTCTAGCATTATGAAAAAATGTGTACAATGTCGAACACAAATTGAAGAAATGATTCCATTTGCAATATGTTGTGGTGGTACTGGAACTATTGAAAAAGTAATTCAAATTAAACTTGTTCTATTAATAATTTGTATATTTATTTAAAAAAACAAAAAAAATTATTTTCTAGATTATAATACCGATTGATGAGAAAAATGAAACATCATTACTTAGTGTTAATAAAGCTGGTGTTGGTGTTGCAATGAATAATACAATACCTGGTACACCAATTATTGGTGGTCAAATTATTGGTAATAATACAAATGCAATTATAAATAGTAGTGGTAATAATAATATACCATCACCACCTCCACAAACTCAAACTGTCAATAATTTCCAAATTGATGATGTACAAAAATTAAAACAACAACTGCAAGATATTAAAGAACAGGTAATTTTTTTATATTATAATCTCTTCAACTGTTCGTAATCTTTAATGGTTCAATTATTAAATAAAATTTATATTATTTTATAAGCAAAAGTGTTGCCATTAAAACTTGTATCTACATTTCAGATTATGTCCAAATTAATTCATTTAAATAGTATTTTTTTAATTTTATACATAGATTTTAATATTTTTATACATTTCCAGACAATGTGTCCAGTTTGTTTTGATCGTATTAAAAATATGGTATTTCTATGCGGTCATGGTACATGTCAAATGTGTGGTGACCAAATTGAAGGATGTCCAATATGCCGAAAGACTGTTGAAAAACGTATTTTATTATTTTAAAAAAAAAAATTCAATCTATCGTTACATATTAGGGAAAAAGTTATAAGTTTAAAAAAATATGTCACCTATTTATTAATTTCCGAAAATTAAACGAAAAGAACTAATGTTATAACATGAAATAAATTAAATATTATATCTCACTAGATGTTAAGTTTAAAATTAAATTATATACATTTTTTTTTTGAAAAGCACTGAATACGCCTTTTTTATAAAAAAAAAAAACAATTTTTACTAATTAATTGAAATTAGAATATTTTAAACGGTTATATGTAATTATACATATCAAAATTTTTTTTAATAATTTTTGTTAAATTTTATGTATAAGATTACATTTTGTATAATAAATTGAAGAATTTTCTCTAGCAATTTTGGTTAGTTAAATTTGTTTTTTTATGTGCATATATATTTATAAGTATAACTCATCAATATAGCGTCAAAATTATTATTTTTTAATATTAAATGAATTTTGTTCATGAAAATCTTTTATAAATATCAACTGCTTAAGATCAAATAATTAATAAATTTGTTACAATAAATAATTTAATGAAATTGCTTTGAATATAATTATGTAATAATAAAATAAATTGTTAAAACAATACAGTATTATTTTATTAATTTTTATCATATATTTCTACTGATATCAAATTTTGCTGGTTTAATAAATTTTTTTGATAAATTTTAAATCACTACAATATTTCGCCATACATTCTTAAAATTAATTTTTTATTGCAAATATAAAATTTGTTTAATACAACAAATTTTCATAACCAAACTGCAACGCTTGAATCAAATCTTGGAATAAAGTAAATTTAACATTTATATTCGAGTTCATTTAGCCGTGATTAGGCACTTTTGAAATACTTACTGACTTATGCGGTTTTCCAAACCAATGTTGTTCTACTACTGCAACTGAGGGTCTTGATGACTTATATCTTTCCAAATTAGTATCTTTTCAAATATATTTTAGAGATGAAAATTAAATAATTATTTCTCGTAATTTTAATTTATATATTTTTCTTTATATTAATTCTCTATAGTTTTTGATTTATATTGTACATTTATAATTTTTGTTCTTCAATATTACAAATTTTGTGTGGTTATAAGTCTCAATTAAATTACAAAATTTTATTTTCTGCTATGTTTTTTAATAATTTTTTACTATTGTGAAACTAATTAATTTTTTTACCTTAAAATTTCTAAATTTATATTTTTTAACTTTTAATTTTTATTTTATGTGAAATTTTCCAAAATTATTATCTCTTATTCATAAATATTTAATAAATAATTTACCATTAACATTAAAACCTACATTGATCTTAATAGAATTATAGTTATATTTTTGTTATTTAAAAAGGCAAAAGGAATTTTTATGATTGAATTTATAATTTATTTAAATTTTAGATCAAATTGAAAAATTATTTTATTACTTTAAAAAATTTTTCAATAATTATAAATAATTAATTTTCTGTTTGGGTTGGTATAATGAAATTTTATCTTGGAACGCTGTTTAATAAATTGGATAATAATTTGTTCTGTTTTTAAGTTTCAGTCTACAAGAGGTCTTTTAAAATATTTATTTCGAAATCAAAATTTTAATTAATTTTTTTCTAAATACGGATTTATAACATATTTGTAACAACAAGGCAACATAGTTAAAAAATATATTTTAAAATGTATTCTGTGTAAATTAATAAGAGTAAATTTCGTAATATTTTTCTGTTACTAATGCTTGAGATATATACAAATTAAATATAATGCAAATTATATAACATCTTCCTCTGAATTCAAGAAATGATTAAAATATTTCAAAGGAATAAAATGAATCTTGAATAAAATTTGTAAAATAAAATTAATTTTATTATATTTAATATAATATTTATATTTAAAATAAAGGAACATTTTTTTTTCTTCATTTTAATATTTTAGAATCTTCAAAAAACATGATATTATTTAAATATATATACATATATATATATATATACTAGAAGAATTTTTAAAACATACTTTACAAAAAATGAAATTATATATATTTACATTTTACATATTTAAATATGTTTATTTTTTTTTTAATTTTATGGTAATTTATTTAAATTTTAGTATGTAAAAATTTCAAAAACAAATGAAAGAATATAAATTTTTTAACTTTATGTTTGGACAGGAAATTGATAAAATCTTTGAAAATCTTAATTAATAATTTTCTTAAAAAAAACAAGAATTTTGTAAAAACTTTCATTTCAAATTGTAATATCTATTTTTTTTGTTTTTTTGAAAAGTATAAACTTTTTATTAGCGCTAAAAAATATTTAAATTAATTCAATAAATTAAAATTTTTGATTGATCAAATTTACAAAAAATTGAAATAGATATATATATATATATATATATATATAATAATTTTAAATCCTTTTTTTGTTAGAGCCAGAAATTCGCAAATATAAGGAAATATCAGTTTATTCTAATAAATCTTACGAGGAATGTACTTTTGACTTGGGCTAATCTATTCAATAATATAAATTAAAAAGTATTTAAAATAAACGTGAAAACATAATTGCATGCAAAAATAGTTTTGATAATCCCTGCAATTCAATATCCCTGATTTATTTCAATTATTTCTTTTTTTTCTCCTTATATTGCGACCATATTATTAAAAGTACATTTATAATTTTAACTATATTTAAAAACTTTATTTATTAACTATTTCTTATTTTAATTTCTTAATATTATTATACATTTTTTTAAAATTACTTTTATGTTTTACTTTTATTTTTTGTACATTTAAACATTTTTTATGCAAAAGATTTTTATCAACAATTGAAATTTTAACAAAAAAAAAAAAGTATAAAAAAAAAAATTGTAAATTTTATTTCAAATAAATTTATTATTGATTTACCAGCATCAAAAATTATTAATAAGATTTATGTATTTTGTAAAATATATATGTATATAAAAAAAAATATTATTATTACTTATGCTTATTTATGTAAAATTTAATAATAAGTTGTTTTTTTTTTTAATTTTCATTATTAAAAATAGGAAAATTATTAGTAAATTGTTAAAGAATATAATTGAGTATGAAAAATAATGATAATACATAATAATAATAAAAAAAAGATATTTCTAAATTTTCTATATTTACAATTTATAAATATTTTTTAAAAAAAAAATTAAGCTGTTGCTGATGATTGATTATTTAAACTCGGCGTTGTTAATATTGTTGTTGTTACTGTTGATGTTGCTGATAATGTTGCACCTATTTCCAAAGATGTATTTATTGATGTTGTTGTTAGTGGTATTGATGTTGGTGGTTCGGTTGGATTTGTTGTTGGTGATTGTTGTTGATGTTGTGGTGTTTGTAGTTGTTGTTGTTGTTGTGTTGCAGCAACCGCAGCTGCTTTTTCACGTTCTCGATCACGTAACGGCCTAAATGCTTCCCGTAATGATTCAACACGATTTTCACTTGGACCCCATCTAGCATGACCAGCATTATTTTGTAACCATAAAACAGTTGTACCATGCATACATTTCATATTGACTTCAGATCTAAATTTCAATTAGGTTTTACAATAAGAAATTGTTAAAGTTGATTTTATAAAATTATAAGTTTATGAAAAGCTTTTTGAAAACGGTTATTCAAACTAATAAATTTACTGGAAAAAGATTCATACTTTCTAATTCATTTTAAAACTCTTACTTTGGTATTATATGCTGATAACCATGGCGGTATTCATGTGCCATTCCAAGAACAACAACAGACCTTCGACGATACATATTTTCTTCTAATTTCGATAAACATTTCCATTCTGGGAGAAAGACTATAAAGCTGTAAAAGACCAAATATATCATAGATAATTTATTCTTAATATTTTTTTTTTAAATTCTGATTAACCTTAGAGGCTCTATTGAGTCATTTAATAATCTATCGATATGTGCTAATGTTGCATCAATTAATTCATCACAATGTGGCGGGTTTACTTGAAATGATCCAGAAACAGGTTTAAAATCTAAAAATGGTCTATAATAGAAAAAAAAATCTAGAGATATTAATATTTTAGAATATTGAAATTTAAAATATTTTTACCCTCTAGAACCAAAATATGCATCCGTATCGGCAAATGCTGAACAGTATTGTCGAAAATATGAATTTAATGGTGATGCAAAACATTCAAATGTTACACCAAAATGTCGATGTAAACATTCAAAAACTGGTACTGGTAATGATGCTTGTGTTACTTCAGCTTCTTGTGATGAATTTAATGCATTACCTAAAAATGTTTGATAACGCTTTAATAGACACCAAACACGACCAATAAATAAATCAAATTTTTTATCATCAAAACAATTATATCGATAAAGTTGTTCTAATTTATGTAAATGTGTTAAATTAATATATTGGGCATCGGGTTGTGTACATGATGTTGGTGTATATTTTATAACCATATGATCACGATCAGGTATATATTCAACAACAGGCATTCGTGGTGATGGCACTGCAAATTGTATTGAATAGCACCAAACTTTTTTTAATTGTGGCGGTGGTGGTGGTGGTGTTGGTTCTGGTATACCATGATCTTTAAGTAATTGTAAATGACGGTCCCGAATTTTTTTCGCATGTTCGGCAGAATGATAATAAATTTTTGTGCATAATGCTTCAACGGAACCTTTAACTGTTTCTACTAAATGTGGTTCACATTGACGTTTTAGATGTGCTAAACGATCCTGAAAGGACAATAAAATAATTTATTTTAAATCATTGTTAATTTCTCATTATAAACTGTAAAAAAATAACTAATACACATTCGTTTTTATTTTCAGTTGAAAATTAAATTTTCATTATAATTACCTGAAAATCTTCATAGCTAGCACCGACAGTTCGTCTTAACCATTGAAATGTATCTTCAACATTCCATTTAACCACTTTTTTACTTTCTGGTGGTGCGGACCTTGATTCAATTATATGTTTAGCTGCTTCAGCATAACGTGATAATTGTTTTCTAGCATCCCCAGTAAATTTAGGTTTAACAATTTTTATTGGTATATCATTCATAATTTCTCGATACATTGCAGGTGAAATTTCTGGATGACAATTACTTGGTAATAAGGGATCACAACCTCTATCTATAATTTTCCTTTCAACAATCCAACGATTAAATGAATCACGCGGTGCTTTAATACTTTCACGTCGAATACATAAATCTTCATAAGTTCGCACTAATTTCATTGTATATGCTGCACGCATTGCTTCAATTTCAGGATGTGGATGGGGCAAAAGTGTTGGGGGACGTTCAACAATAACAGCATTTGTGAAAATTTCCAAATCCCACGGACCAGAGAGTATATACATTTTTTTGGAATTTGGTGGTCCTCCACCAACAGAAGTGCCACCAGGATGATTTGGTAGGATGTCTTCAGATGGACGGCGTTTAATACCTAAAATAATGAAAAGTAGTTTTTATAATTTTAAAATAAAATAAACAGCATATATATTACCTGGTGGCCCATTCGGTTGCCCTGGACTACAAATACCCAATGGATCTGTTAAAGGGTCAAACGGGCGATTATTTTGCTGTCCCGGCATTTCCCATAATGATTCACCAGTAATTTTATTCCAATAATAAGCACGATTTTCACGTTTTGACCAAAACTTCCTCCAACCTTGGTTCACTAATTCTGTTGTCAATTCTTCACCATAACCACCGGCTGTCGAACTTGGTGGTCCTTGTGGTGTATGTGCTGTACCAACATCATGTGGTGATAAAGATTTTGTTGGTGTTGTTGGTGGTGGCACTGAAGTACTCGGTGATGATGCTATATTATTACTATTCGCAGCAGCTGCGTCATTTTGATTTTGTGTTGCTGTTAATTGTTCCCATGCTGATGGTGTTGTAGAAATATTTGTTGTTGGTACTGTAGAACATGAATTTGTACCAACAATTAATGATTGTGTTGTCGTTATGTCTTTTGATGTACTTGCAATGTCATTCATTTTTGTATAAATGTTCAGGGGATACAAAGGTAATTATATATATTCTTCTAAGTAGATATTTTTTATCGTTAAATTGTTTATTAAAAAATAATTACTTCTTTTAAGAACGAAATTGCATTAGTATCCTGAAAAGCATTGAAAATAAATATACATATAAGATTTTTATAAAAATATTATGGATATTTTTTATATTTATTCCATTTATAATTGACTAGTGTTTCATTAGTTAAAAAGAACAATATTTACCAAATATTTGGAGTCGTAAATACAGGGTTTGTGGCCAATTTTTTATCAACCGGTTCGCAAGTCCATTTAAATAAGACAAAAATAAAGTTCTTATGGTTTGCAAATAACATTTTCGAAGTCCACAGAATGCAATAACTAATCATTAAAGATTTGAAACTTTTCTTTTAAAGTAAATGTGTTTTGTTAGTGTTAGGACTATAGGTTTTTGGTAATAATTTGTTAATATATAATTTATATGGTAGTTAGGTTTCATGCGAATTTAGAAAAAAAATGACGATTAAAAAAACTGACGATTTATTGGTATGCCGTATGGGAATAAATTACATGTTGGGTAATCAATGTTACAATTTTTGTATGCTTAGAAAAATAAATAGCGCTTTGAAAATTTTCTCAAAATCAGCTTAGAAAAAGATTGTTTCTTGCAAGTTTCACGTTTATACACCAAAAAGTTTTAAATTATATCATATAACCACGTAAGGCAAACCAATAAAAAATTTATCAGGCGTTTGAAGCATAACAGGAGAAAATAATATTAAAACACTGTAGGAATTTTTTTATTAATTGTTCTTACAATATTAAAGATAATAAAAAACATAGGATACAAGGCAAACGTTCGTCTCGATATTAGCTAAACGTCGGGAAATTATTGGAACTATCATTAAGTACAATAGTGTCAAAATGGAGTTTACGGTAGATGCAAATCACGAAATATTATATTCGAATAACAAAAAAATTAAACGGTTTGTTATATTAAATGAAATTATTATTTTATAATGTAAATTTATAAATATTTCTGTAAAAAGCATTATTTGTTTAAAAACCCGATTTTTTTAATTTCATAAATTTTAAATTCTTTAATATTATTTCATAAATTTTAAAGTTTAAATTTATAATTTTAATTTTCTTTAAATACATTCAAGTATTTATTATGTTCCATCAAATCACGTTTCAACTATCATCTGATCCTTTGAAATCAGTCTATACCAGTCAAGAGCAAAAATATTAGTAGGAAAATTTTTATAAATATTTTTTTTCTATAATCTAGTCTCATTCTCATTTCGACCAAGTACCAGCAACAAAAATTAAGTAAATAAAGAATAAAAAACTAACAAACAACCCTTCTTCTTGATTGAAGAGCACCCATGAACAAAAATATATTTGAATTCAAGCGAGTATATTTTCAGTGCGAATGAAATTTTTCAGACAGCTAAATAAAGAAAAAATGTATTTCTAAAGGAGAGGGAAGTTTTTGTCTGGCTAAACTGATTAAGGTAAAAAAATATTTTTTTTAGTGCTGTATTAAACTTTCGTTCGTTATATTACATGAACACCGATGTTCAACGACTAACTGAACACTTGTTAAAATTAAATGTAGATTATAATACTATTTTCCTGTTTTCATTTTAATTTGTATAAAAATATACTCTCATAAAAATTAATATATTAAATAAAATATACTGTGATCTGGTCTGGTGTGATGATAAACAACCGAAACGTAGGTTATATAGCATATTAGTTTTAAATTCAATATAAATGCTTGTGTTTATATTTATTCGTATTTTATGATAAAGCAACTTTTTTATGGAATTTGTGGTTTTTCTATAATGGGGACCAATAATAAGTGTAATAAAATTATGTCGTCTCATTTGAAACAACAGATTAATTTTGGAGAAAATTATACCGGCTTTTGGTAATTGTTGTGTCGTAAACGCAATTTTGACACTATTGGAGTTATGACAGGTAAATAGGTTGCTCGACATGTTCTTTTTAAAAACGTTATCCGTAATAATATCTATAAACTTAGCTAATATCGCGGTGGATTATTTTGAAATTGGTATGACGTATTTTAGTTTTAAATTTTTAATGGATAGATGGCATTATAACGTAAACAAATATATTTACTTGGTTATTTTTTATAAGGTAACTGTGATATTGGGAAGAAAAGTTTTACAAGTTTTTTGGCGTTTATGACAAACGTGACTTTGATTTCCCAACATCAATTGCATACGTCATAGCAATATCCAAACGACAATATAATATCAAATATAAAAATAATTTGTTGTCACATTTGCAATAAACTAGGAGAAAATATTAAGCCATTTGTAAAAATAACCACCAGTTTAAGCCCAACTATTCTAAAAATATTAGCTGAATTGACCAGCATAAATAAATTAGGAATTTGGAACATTAATGTTCTGGTTAATAAACTAGGTATATTAGTTATCGAAATTCATAAACACTGTTACCTTCATTCAGGTTCATTCATGTTATTGTACTTCGTAAATTTCATTGCCATTGATTATGGTTAGACTTCTTAGACAATTATTAGTTAAATATTACAAAATTGAATAATAAATAAAAATTATTATTTTAACTAATTAATTTTTTATAGTAAATTGTATAAATTTCACTTTCTTTACACCAATGCAAAGGAAACTATTCTCTAACCTTCATAACAATCATAATATGCTTATAAAAGTTTTTTTGCTGAGCGTCATTCTATATCGAGCAACAATCCAACAATAATAAATAATAATAATAAAAAAAAAATTTGTAATGTGTAGAATTATTATAACTAGCAGATTTAACTTGACTGTCGAAGAGTGTAGTACTAACTTCCATTTCGGTATCTATTTTCTTACAACAACAAAAAAATTGTTTAGTGATTTATATATAAAAAATAAGAATAATTTTTGTTAGTGTAAATAAATTGAATATTTTACTAATTGTTTTCATAGTTTCGGGGGGGTTTGCATATTTTGAACACAAAATAATAATAATAATAAAAAAAAAAACTACTCAGAAACTCTCCAACAGTCGAGTTGAAAAGATGTATTTATCGCACAGGGTTTTTGGAAAGAAATTTTATTATAAAAAAATTTGCAAAGAAATTATAAAAAAATAAATTACTGAAATGTCAGATCTCAATTAAAATGGGATTTGTTGTCTAAATATTTATTTGATGGAATGATAATAAAAACTAATCATTTAATTGTGTTAAAATTGGAAATATATTTCAGAATTTACCCACCCCAAAATTAAACAGTGAAAATAATTAAATAAATTATCATTCATTTTTACTATATTTATAAAATTGGGGAAACGAACTTACTAGCCTGACCTCTTTCACTAAACTAATAGGCAATCAGAAATACAGAGACGAGATAAAACTATACACAAAAAATAATTATAAAAAGAGCAAAAAAAAAATCTTAGCAAATACAAAAATTTAAAAGAGCTTAGTTCACAGTGAATTGTGTAAGTAGCACTGTTCAAAAGCAGAATAAAAAAATAGTCTTTTTAAAAAACACCAAATATTTATAATAGTAAACAATAGTTTTTAATATTATAATTGCACTTTGCTCAATAAAATTTTAATAAAATTATATTTTTAATTTGTTAATTAAATAATAATTGAAATCACTTAAAAATGAACTTTAAGTTCTGTATAATATTTAATTGATTTTTAATTATCTACTATATTAGGTAGCATAAACATGTAATTATATTATTTAATTTTATAAATAACAATTTTTATATATAAACTATTATAATTATTTTTAATATTTATTTCAAAATTTTTAAGAACAGCAATATATTTTTTTTTATAATATTTGGTAATTTGTGAAAAATAATTTATTTTAATTTAACAATTATTATTTTCAAGTGTTTTACTTTTAAACATAATTATTATTTACTTAAAATTATGATTAAAATTTTATAGTAAAATATATATTAATATTAATATTTATAATCCAGGTTTTATCACGCAAATAACCGACATTAAAACTTTAAAAAAAATTCTACCATTTCATATGAGAATTGTGCTTTTTTTTTACTTGTTAAAGGTTTTGCCTTAAACATAAAATTGTATAAATAAAAAATTATAAAATACTAAAAAGCACAGAACACACATCAGCAGCAACAGTAGTAAAACAAGCCAAAAAACGACAGAAAAAAAATATAATAAAACAAATATTTTCTGTAAAAAAAAAATATAGTATAAAATCTAGACAATTTTGGGAGACCACTTCAGTTGAGTTCAGAAAATATGATGAGATAGTACCCTATACCAAATATTATTTAATTGAATAAACACGTTCGGAGGTAGTGAAAAACTTAAAAAATTTTCTTGTTTTATGGTAAATAAATTATTTTAACCATAAAATTTTTATGATTTTTAAATTGAATAAGAATATTTGTTTTTTTTTTTTTGTACCTGATGACAAAATCACACAACAAACAAACTAGAAAAGTGAAATGACAACAAAATGTGGATTCTAATTTGATAAAAAAAAAATAATAAAATTTTCAGTATTTAATTTTTTGTGGATAGAGAAATTTAAACGAGAAAAATCATTTTATTTATTTATAATTTTTCTAAATTTTCCAAGTGGAAAGCTTCTTTTCTATTTTATTTACAAGTGCTTTTAAAAAAATTTGACGAGCGTGTTTCAGCAAATTTTTCATATAACTTTATAGTTTTATATGTACATATTTTTTTTTTATGTAAATATGTTTATATATATTTTTTTGTTAGTGTGTGTGGTAACTGAAGTAAAATCGAAACATTTAGAAATATTTTTTTTAAATTTTAATCCACATTTTCTTTTAGTATGGTTAGAAAAAAAAAGAGGCGCAATTTTGGTTTTCAGCGATAATAATAATAATAATAATATAAGACATATTTGAAGATTTCCATTTTTTTTTTATTTATCAAATGTATTAAATATATAGATACATAAAAAAGGGCGGTAAATAAATATTTTCCAAAAAATTTTATGAATCAAAAAACCAAAAATAAAAGAAAATTTATCTATAAAAATTTTTTTTTCACTACACTTTGAAAAAAAAAAAAAATTAATATTTTCTAAAAAATTAACCTTTTTACCAATTTTATTCAGGTAAATAAAAAAAAAAAATAAAAACAACTTTTTGTATTTTATTTACAAATATCTTTTTTTTTTTTTTTAGTTTTTACATATCAACAAAAAGCACTAATAAGATTTTTTTTTTAATTTTTGTGTTCCAATCAGGATAATATCTTCAAAATAACCAAAGTAAAAAAAAAAATATACATCCAATATTTTTCTTTTCGAATTAGAATTTTCTATATAAATTTTTTTTTCGAATTTTCACTAAAACTCACCAAAAATAATTGAATATAATAATTTTTTCTTATTCAATTAAACACATAGAAATTTTTTATTGAATTTTTTGTCAATAAAAACATTACGTGAGGCGTGTAAATAAAATTTTGATTGAAATTGAAAATATTTTCCGTGTCCGACATTTGCAATTTCTTATTTCATTTTTCTTTAAAAAAGCCAGCCTGCGTTACCGTGGTCGTATTATAGTAGCAGATTTGCCTTTTATTACTTATTACTTGGACCTCGGAAAGCCTGATACTTTTGTAGTAGAAATAATCTACTTCCTTTTCGTTAATTAACATATTTTAAAATGAGCTAATGAAAACGTAAACATAAATTATGTTGAAAATGGCTATGGAATGCATATTTATGTAAATGTTTTTGATGATTAAAAATTCTGTTGTTTTACCATTTATATGCTATACAAATGTTTTATAAGATACGCCTACTATGTTTTAATCATCTATGTTCTTTTTTTAAATTTAGCTTTTGCTGCGCGGCAATGCGGGTAATCAGTAAGGCCAATAATAGTTTTAATAATACTTGCAAAGTAATAAAATGTCTGAACAGTACGTACTAGCTATTAAGTTTCAAAAACTGACATCTCGAAGAGAAAAGGCTAATTTAAATTTTTAAAAAAGTGTAAAAACATCGATCCCTTCACCAAAAAATATCTCAATTTATATTATGCTGTGAAATTTATATGTGATCAAAACAAATTATTACATTATTGAGCTCCTCACGACCGTAATTTCCCGAAATAATATTTTGATATTTTTTCGCGAAATGACATGCAGCATATTTACTTGGAAATAATATTCAGATTTTTTTTTGGAGTTTGGCAGTATCAATGATTTGAAATTTATTTACAAAATATTTGTGCTTTTCACAACATCAAAGTCATGATGAAGACAATATTATTTCAAAAAATTAGTGTCGTGAAGACGAATATGTAATCACAAAATATCCATGATTACGGCAGCACTCAAAAGAAAATTTATTACAAAAATTTTATATACGAAAACACTTTCATTTCTTGTCAAAGTTGTTGTCTGTATATAAAAAGAATATTTTTGAAAAATGTTTAATTTTGAAAGATGTGTTGCCTCGAGTAGTGATGGTGAATAAAATATGGAAATAATTTAAGGAAAGAAAATATAGGAGGACATTTTATTTTCAGAAGCACAAGTGATTTAATATCTCTTTATAATATTTCTTAAATGTTTCCTTTTAAAAAAAGAAGGATTTTTGTGGCTTTTGAATTTAATGTAACCAAAGTTATTAAGACATTTGGGTTGGAATTGCATTCTATGCACTCCAAATATCAAAATAAAACTCACAAATTTTTGACAGTAACTAACACTATTTGTGACAGTCGCTATCAAATTTGTGACAGTCACTATCAAATTTGTGATTATCACTTTACGAAATGCTTCCTTTAACAAAAGAGTTTTGGTTTCAATTTGTTTCAATATTTTCAAGTTTTGGTGTAGCATTTATCAGTGAGATTTAAATGTTTTGAAATTTAAAACTCACTGCTAAATGCTGAGTTTTAAATTTCAAAAAATTTAAAACTCACTGATAAATGCTACACCTAAAAAATTAAAAAATATACCTAAATTTATATTTACATACATTTATATATACATACATATTTCAGATATAAGTGAGTAGTGTGGTTGAATTATGCAATTAAATGTTTAAATTTGTAGCTTAGTATAATTAGTGAGTTAAAATTAGTGCAGAGATAAGAATATAGAGATAAACAACGTCGAACAAAAAATCGTAGTAAATTCATAATTATAGCTTTGTCTTCTGGCCAGCTAAACTGGCGAACGCTGTATAGCTTTCATATGATAGAGCTTTCTCTGGAATTCCATCTCTTTTTTCTATAGTTTCTTTCTTTTGAATGAATATCCGAAATTATAAAAAAAAATTATTTAACACTGCTTATTTACTTTTGAATTTCAGTAATATGTTTTGGAGGGCAGTAAATTCGATTCATCTTGGACCAACCCAATTTTCTATTGCAACAAGTCGCTTCAAGATGTTTCTTACCATGTCCTGGGAGTTCATGGTGTTTAATTCTGTCTTTAATTATTATTGCTGAAAAAAAATTTTTTTGCAACTTTAGAAACCGGGTAAACACGAAACCGTGTAAATTCGTGCAAATGGAGAGATGGGTGTATTATAAATTTATTTCTTTAAATCGTGATTTCAAAAAATCTAATGAATAAAAATTGTTTTTTCGTATATTTTTCATATATAAATTTAATTTTTTTAAATTTCATTTTGTATGGAATTTTTTAACATTTGAGGAAGTAGTTAGAAACAGAACTACTAGATAGAGATTTGGCTGCACATGTTGTTTGTAGATTTTATGTGAAAAAGTGACTATTTTTCACTTCCATATCGATGATTATTTATGTCGATACATCTGAACATCGATGTACGTAATTTTAAAAAAATTTGTCACAAAGCCATCGATGTTTTTTTTCATTGATTGCTACCAATGAAAAAATCATAGAATTTAGAATAAGTAGATATGTTCTCTTTGTCGCTACAGCTCGTGAAGATCCTGGGCATCCCTTAAAAAGTCCCCTAACATTTTATTGCAATTTAATTTCTTTTGTATAAGGATTCCGAACCATAAATTTCTTTATAGTGAAGAAACTTTTCATTGAAACTAGCTAATGGCTTTATTAGTGAGACATTTGTTGTTAGCAAATGGCCTCGACCGTTAGCATTTTTTCCAGTCTAAAATTACATTTTATTGTAATTTTATTACTGGTACTCATTTAAAGCTGAGTAAACTTAGACCAACATCGATGTCTCAGACAGGAGTTGAACCCAGTACCTAATGCACCGCAGCGTAGCACTTAAGCCACCGTCGGTCTTAATATTTTAAAAAACAATATTCGAAACAATTTAATTTTCGATGAACTCGTTTTCGATGAAGTTGTTTTTGATGAACTCATCGGTTACCGATTTTTACACGCATGCAGTATATCCCAATCACTTCTTAACATGTATGCTGTATATGTCAACCACAAGAAGTGATGATATGACATCACTTCTTGTTCGCACTTGTTTTTACGAACTATTGTCACTTTTGTATGCATGCGTATTCATTCAAAAAATTAATTCTGAACCTAACATTTTTTTTATTCTCTTTTTGTTCGTAACAACTCGTCCATCACTTAAAAATTCTGTTTTTCGATGCAACACAAATATCCCATCCATAAAATTAGTTTATTGGCGAGGGGTGTGAAAGAAAGACTACAAAGTGCAAGTACAAGTGGGAACACGCAGATTGAGTCAAAACTGTTTCATTTTTACATTACCAAAATGATTAAGAAATGAACTTCGTCATATATAGTTGGTCATAGTTCGTCAGAACTTCGTTTCTCAATCATTTTGGAATCAGCTGGTATAACGTAGAGCGATAATTCAAATTCTTTTGTGACATTTTTGTCATATTTTTTAACACTTAGTTGCTGGGGAAAGCATACAAAGTCATAAAATTTCATTTTCACGAAGATTGAGTATGCGAAAAAATAAATAATAGTTACGTTATATATTTATAAATCTATTAAATATTAAAAAACCAACAAATTAATGAATTTACAAAACTAGTTTTTCTCAATACCAAACAGATTTTGTGATAATCCGGAAATTCAGTTCTAACACAATTGACTTAATTGTAAATAAAAGAAAATAGCACTAAAATTTCTAATCTTAATTTATTTTCCTTTTATATTAAACTTTTTATTTACTTTTTAGTCCGTAAATCAACATGGATTTAAATAATACTTATTGGGTCCAACAAAATCAATCTTTTACAGCTCCGACAATACAAAGTTCAAATACAATTTTTTATCCAAATACAACGATTACTGATAATGCAACCGATCTTCTACAGCAATATAATCCGCAAGTATTTACTAATATACATAATCCTGCATATCCATCTATACATTTAAATTCGACTAATCAATTAGAACAAGTACGAATTATACAACAAAATTTACCATCAACTTCAGTTCTCAATCATCAAAATATTTTTGTTTCGGAATCGACTGATTTGATAAAAAAAGAATCACAACAATATGAAAACAAGCAACAAGATTATTTAATTAAAAGCAAAAATTTTATAATGTCTCCAGTGGATCTACAAGAAAAAGTGTCAAACATTAGTGATTTGAAATTTCCCCATATCCAAAATGTAAATTTTAATGAAAAAGAAAAACCGATAGAATTATTAATTAAAAAAGTTGATGAAAAATCTAAAACCAGATTAATTTCTCGTGAACTACAACAAGAGCATAAAGCTAAACTTCGTCCAACATGTCGTCAAGAATATTGCCGTAAATCGAAATATCGTTTCTGCTCAAATTTTGATGAAGAAACACGTCAAACAATATTCGACCAATTTTGGAATAAAATGAATTTAGACCAAAGGCATATCTTTGTAGCCACTCGTGTTTTTCGAAAACCAATTACCCGAAGACGAACGAATAACGACGATTCACGACGTAGTTATACTTTAGTGTATACTTTACGTAATAGTAATGGCAATACCGAACAAGTTTGTCGTGAAATGTTTTTAAATACATTGAGTATTTCCGAAAGACAAGTAGCTCTCTGGGTTAAAAAATATTCTATTGGTGGTGATGGTTTTTCTCAGACAAAGCTAGATATGTTGAAATCAATGCAATCGGATGATAAAAAATTAGAAGAAAAAAGAGAAATTTCGGTTACAACCGTAAAAAAGAAGAATTGTTCTACAAAAAAAATAAATAAGAATAATGTGCAATGTTTAACATCTTTAATCATGTCCGATGGTGAAAAGTTAGCAAATTTGGATGACAATATCAAATCAAATTGCTTAAAATCGAGTAATTTAAATAATGAGGAAAAATCAAAAAATAAACGTAATCATTATGATCCAAACTGCCCAGATAAACCAAAACGTAAACGAAGTATGGTATCTAATCCAGAACTTTGGAAACGAAATATAATTAAACGTCTCCGTTTAGAGGGCAGAGCATATAAATCAGGTCCCAGAGGAAGATGTATTTTAGAAGATCAATTTATTGAACGTAAAGCAAAACAACTTTTACCTGCTTGTAGTTCACGACAATGTGCTGCCTCAAGTTTACGTCATTGTTCAACTATATCTGAATGGCGTCGTCAACAAATTTTTGATGATTTTTGGCATAAATGGGATTGGAATCAGAAACACATTTTTGTAGCTTCAATGGTATCACGTAAAGAAACACACAGGAAAAGAGTAAATAATGAATTTACTTCACGCAGACAAGCTACGTTAATTTATTATTTACCAAATGATCAAGGTATACCAGTACAAATTTGTCAAAAAATGTTTGTTAATACTACAGCCGTTGGTCATTCACAAGTATTACGATGGATAAAAAAATATTCTCTTGGTTCAAAAGTGGAAGAACATTTAATATCTCAAAAAGATGCCACTTCACATGCTAGTGAATGGTTAGATGGATTACCAAAAGTTAAATCAATAGTCAATGGTGATATTATATATTATTTAGATCCACAATTTAAAACTCTTCTAGACTTTTATCATACTTATTGTGAAATTTTTAACAAAGAACAAGGATTAAACACTACTGTAATGAAAAAATATATTTTTTTGAAAATGTGTCGTATTAAAAAGATATTCTTAATGCCACAAAATGATACGGATGACAGTAATTGTAGAATTTGTAAAGAACATAATAAAAAAAATACTTCCAATGCTGATATTTGGAAACAACATAAATTAAAAAATGATAAAGCTAAATTGGAAAAAGTTCAAGATCAGAAATTAGCAAAATCTAATCGTGCTATAGTTTTACTTGTTCATTTACAACCGATTAAATGTGTTCCAATATTAAATAATTCTATTAATTTATATAAATCAAAATTAAGTTGCTATAATTTTACAATTCACGATATGAAAACTGAATTTTCACATTGTTATTGGTTTTCTGAAGATCAGTGTGGTGAATTATATAATAAAAAACCTCAAGAATCAGTATTCACTTCAATTATTTATAATTATATTACAACTAATTGTTTAACAAAAAAATTGCCTATAATCATTTATTCAGATGGTCAAATAGAACAGACTAGAAATCATATTTTATCAAATGCTCTATTGAATTTATCAATTGTAAACGGAATAAAAATTATACAAAAATTTTCTGAATTTGGACATAGTTTGGTTGATGATTGTTTTAAAGTTAATACCATTTTTGATAAATATATTTATATTAAGAAAAAAGAAATTTATTTACCAAGTCAATTAGCCAAAGCAACACGAGAAATTAATCGTTCACCGAAATTTTTTCATGGTACACAGTTAGATTATGAATATTTCCATGATTTTTCAAAAACAGAATACTTACGATACGATAGCATTAGTCCTGGTGATGATAATTGTTCAGTTGATCGTTTAAATGAAAAAGATATTTGTGCAATAAAATATGAAATAAATGGAATTTTGATAAAATTTTATTTTGATGATGAATGGATTGAACTCTCGCAGAAAAGTAAAGACATTAAACCAATTTTAGATTATCCAAAATTATATTCAGATATGGCGGAAATATCAAAAACAAAGTGGGATGATTTGCAGGATTTAAAACTATTCATACCATTTGATTGTCAGCCATTTTATGATACAATTAAATATTATGAAGATTAATTCTTTATTTATTATTTAATTTAATTAATAACTATAAAATTGTATTCGTTATAATAATTTATAAATATTAAAATTTAAATATAATTTTCCAAAATCAGGTTAACTTTATTCACGTAACTTTTTAGGTTCTACTGTAGCTTTTCTTAAGTGGTGATAGTTTGGTAAAACTTTACGTAAAAAATCAATTTGAAGAGTTTGTGACTAAAATAAATTATCGATCAGGAAAACAAGTTTTAATTGTGAAATTAAATTGTGTGAATATCCTTAATAGTTACTTTAAATAATTTAATATTAACTAAATGGAAATATGATACTTACACCCTGTTTTTCCAAAGCTTCACGATGTAAACATTGTTTACCATAAATAACAGTATTTTCTGATAAATTATGGTCACCTTCTAGTCGACAGCCAGCACCAATAATACAACCATTTGATATTTTTACATCAGGTGAAACATAACTTTTACATTCAAATACATTTTTATCACCAATTTGCAATGCTTCTACTGTGCAACCAACCTCAAATACATTATTCGATCCAATACGAAGGATTGGTAAGGATTCTTTGGATGAATTTTGCACATAATTTGGTATACGATGAATTATTGTTGAATATTCTTCAATAATACAATTTTCACCAAAAATAATTGGTCCAGAATCAGCTATTATCGTTGCACTTGGATGTACTACACATCCACTTGCAATTGTGATATCACCACGTAATGTACTGTCTTCACACACAATAGCTCGAGGTTGAATTTTTATACTGTTCAAAAGAGGATTTATTTTTATAAACTGTAAAAAAAACTGTTTATAATAGCTTACTCATTTTCCATCTTAGATAAATAAAACTTGTTTTCAAAACAATAGGGAACACATCCAATAAATTTAATTTTGTAGGCGTATTAAGATTTCAGAGGACCTACTGTCGTTAATCTTTTAACTCTATAGATTAACCAAAGAGTAAGTATTTCTTACTAATTCTTCTTCGTTGTGTAGAGGCTTCAATATTTTTTATCTAATGACAGTTCCACAACTGGACCCTTTAAACCATAATTGTGAAATTAAAAAAACAACGTTTTCTGAACGCGTTTTAAACCAATTAAAGAAATAATGGGTCTATAAACGTCAATCTAGCTGAAATTTGAGAAGTACTGTTACTTTTGGCGCAAATTTTTCCAATTTTATTTAATATGGTAGCACTATTTATATTTTCAATGATTTATCAATAAATAAAAATGCATTAAATAAAAATTCTTACTTTTCTTATAATTTTATTTTAAATTAATTTTTTAACATTTAAATTTATACTGTGAATTTAGCTTTAATAAACATTTATGGTAAAGTAAGTAATATTTTAAATAAGAAAAAGTAATATCGAGAGCTTATCGCTTTTGCTTGATAAAAACTTGCCGCTTCAACTTATCGGAAACTTGCAGAATTGGCTTAACGCAAACTTAACGTACGTGTAGTATATTTTTATTTTTATTTTGAAGCTTTGACCCGTTCACACCAACCCAAAATATTTGGAAATCGTACAATTTATGAAATTCTTTTATTTTTAAAGCTTTTTGATTGGCTACTACACAATTTCAGAAATATTCATTCTCTGCAGCCTGTTTTTCTTGTTATTTTGCAGTAGTACCTTCTGTATTCTATAGGTAAGAAACAAAAATAAATAAAAATATAAGATATTTTAGATTTGCGTGACCAGGCCATTTAAGAAAACGTTAAGTTTTTCTAATGCCAAAACTTATCGTTTTCTGTGTTTTTTATTATTATTTTTCATAACGTTTTCAAATCGTTGATTTGTAGAGGGAGATATACAATTTAGTCAATGTCAAATTGAAATTTTATCAACTTTAAAAAATTTGGTATAACGAAAAATAAAAAATATAAATCTTATATGAAATAATATATAAAAATAAAAACTTAATTTAATTATTAAAAACTAACTATAGAAAAAAATATATAATTTAGATTTGGTTAAATGGAGAACCAATCAGTTACATCATCCGGACCTAGTTTAAGTCAATATTTTGCCAATGATCCACCTAGTTTATTTGATAATATTACAATATCTAAAGGTATGTTGGTTTATCTATATTCTATACTAATCTGAAAAGTGAAAAATAAATTATTTCATTATAATTAGAAAGCACTCCTTTATCTTCGTCTACATTTGATGGTACTTTTAAAGCACCAGAATATTTAGAAAATATGGATTGTGTAGATGATATTAAAATAACCGAAGATGTACGTAATTTTTGGGAACCATATAATTATGATTTAACAGCGTCAACAACAAACCCAGTCTTATTAACATGTCCTGGAGTATTATCACAAGAAGATTTAGTAAAATTAATTAAATATTTCCATAAAATTTATAAAATTGTTTTACTTTTAAAGATTGATCCAATCCGTCAAGCTGTTAGCCAACATTTAAGTGAAGCTACTTTAGCTGAAAGGAAAATGTTAACAGTTGATGATGTAACACAGGACGAAAGAGGATTAAGAAAATTAATAGCTGCTGGTTGTTATAGGTCTGCAGTTAATTTAACTGGCAGATTATTAAAAATTTACGGTCAAGGTATATTTCGTAATTGTAGTAATTGTAAAAGTATTATTGGAAAATACTAAGTCATTAGACTTAGTATTTTCCAATAATACTGATGGTGTCATGGTGATACGTAGTCCTAATGGTTTAGTTCATGAAGATGTTTATCATCCTTCGATTAAATTATTTTGTGAATTTGATTTTTCATGTGAGCTAGAATTTGCTCAATCTTTTAAATTTGATTTTAAAAATGTGGACTACTCTGCAATTTGTAATGCCTTAAGTAATTATAACTGGAGTGAGTTTCTTCTTTTAGAGGATATGAACACTATTTGCAATGACTTTTATCGTATTATTTTTGATGTTATTTATAAATTTGTACCAGTTATTCTGGTTAAAAATAATAACTTTGGAAATTGTCCGTGGAACAATGATCTAACTAATAAATTGAGATTATTGAAAAATAAAGCTTTTAGAAAATGGCGTCTTAGTGAGCTAAATGACGATTACAGAGTTTATCGTAAATTGAAGTCTGAATTTAAGATAGCCATAACAAATGCGTACTATATTTATATTAATGAAATTCAAAATAGTATTAAAGTGTGCCCTCGCAAATTTTGGCAATTTATCAATTCCATGAATAATTCGGATGGCTTCCCTTCAGTTTTTTACTTTAATAATGAATGTGCTGAGTCACCTCAAAGCGCATGTGATTTGTTTGCTACATTTTTTAAATCTGTTTATAATGATGATCAATTTGAATTTGACGAAAATTTCTTTAATTACATGGGTAATAATTCATGCTTAAACTTTAATAATTTCCAGTTTTCACCTACTGAAATTCTAAATTATATAAATAACCTTGAGCTTTCATTTAATCCAGGGCCAGATGGTTTACCACCAGTTTTTGTTAGAAACTGTGGAATTCCACTTCATCCTATTATGTGTCATATGTTTAACGTTTCCTTAAGAACTGGCTGTTTCCCGTCAATCTGGAAACTTTCATTTATTGTGCCTGTTTTTAAATCTGGTAAAAAAAATAAGATTGATAATTACAGAAGTATATGCAAACAATCATGTATTCCTAAACTTTTTGATAGTTTAGTAACAGATAATTTATTTTTTCATTGCAGAAATCTTATTTGTCTTAATCAGCATGGCTTCATCAAAAACCGTTCTACGGTGACTAACCTCTTACTTTTTACGAATTTCATTACATCTGAATTTGCAAAGGGTAATCAAGTCGATACTATATATACAGATTTCAGTAAGACATTTGATCGTGTTAACCATAAATTATTAATTTTTAAGCTAAAAAAATTGGGTTTACCTTACATGCTCATTAAGTGGTTATCATCTTTTCTTCAAGGCAGGCGACAATTTGTTAATTTTCGTAATTGTCTTTCAAATGAAATATTGGCTTCTTCTGGTGTGCCGCAAGGGAGTCACCTAGGTCCACTTCTATTTATTTTGTTTGTTAATGACATTGTTAAATTTCTGCCTGACTGTTTACTGTTAATGTTTGCTGATGACTTCAAAATATTTTTTTCTGGTAAAGATGTATCTGATTTTTACAATTTACAAAACTCTTTACAGCAATTTTATCAGTGGTGCTCCAAAAACCAACTTGCTCTTAACGTTAGTAAATGTTGTGTTATCAGTTACTCACGTAGGATCAGAACTTATACTGGTACATATTACTTTGGTAACTTGATTATTGCCCGTGTTCATAGCATAAAAGATCTTGGTGTTGTCCTTGACACCAAATTATCGTATAATCTTCATATAGATTATGTCATTAATAAAGCTAATAGAGCTTGGGGTATGATCAGACGCTATACTGTAAATTTCTCGGATCCTTATGTTATAAAAACATTGTACGTTTCTTTTGTTCGTTCCTTGTTAGAATATGCATCAATCATATGGTGTCCATACTATGATGTTCATAGCAATCGTGTTGAAGCTATCCAAAAAAGGTTCTTAAAAATTGCTTTGAAGGGTCTTCAATGGAGAGATACTAATAATATTCCATCCTACGAGGCCAGGCTTAATTTAATAAAATTGAATTCCCTCTTAGTACGGCGTGTTGCTGCTAAGGTTGTCTTTATATTCAGACTTCTTGTTGGTGAAATTGATTCGCCAGAATTATTATGTTTATTAAATTTTAATGTTTCACCGATTTCTATTCGTAATAGACGTTTATTGAATGTTGAATGTTCTAGAGCGAATTATGGTCGTGATAGTGGTGTAAACAGCCTAATTAATGAGTTTAATCGTCATTCTAGATTGATTGATTTTAATATATCATCTAAGTCGATTCATTACATATTACTTAACGCAATCCAGTCATAATTATTTAAGCTAATTTTAATATGTCTGTTATAACTTCTTCTATTTTTGTAAAAAATTTCATCTAATTTTATAGTATACTTTCAATTTAACTATTTGATTTAGCTATATTGTTGTTATTTAGTTTTTATTTAAAAAATAGATTATTTCTTATAATGTAGTCTAATAAAGTGTATATTCTTTGATGACGAAATAAATAAATAAATAAATAAATAAAAAGTATTATAAAAAAAAAACATTTTTATAGGATATGGCCGTGCTGGAAATCCTGCTAAACATACGCCACATTCCCTACAATTATGGTTTACCAGATTAGCATTACTTACTAAAATGGGACAATATGAATTACTACAATCGGAATCGGAACCATTTGGTTTATTAAATCGTCCAGATATTTTTTATGATGTAAAATTTATTAAATTAATCATTAATAATTAATTATATAATGTTTATTATTGTAGTACTATCCTGAAATGTATGATGGTAAAAAAGGTTCAATGACATGTTTTTCGTTTCGTTTATTACTAGCTGAAGTACCAATTTATACTGGTTTAGCTAAAGGTGCACTTGATCGTTTAACTGAATTAGCATCAACTTGTAATGAAATTAAAAATTATTTTAAAGATAATAAAAATAATTTTGAATTTTGGCGCCGAAGAGAAATTCGAGTGCTACATTCTATTATAAATTGTGCTCTAATGGTATATGAAAAAAAAAATGTTTCAATCGTTAATTTATAATTTTTAGATGCATGACTTTGGTTTAATTGATGATATTATGAGAACATTATTATTTGATCAGCCTGAAATAACAAAAGATGAAAAACGTGCATTATTTTCAGCATGGGGACGAATTTATTTACAAATTGGTGATGTTTTTGGTGCAGAACAAAAATTTTCGGAAGCCAGACGTCTTAGGGATATGTACAAATATTATTATTACTTATAACAAAGCAGATTAGTAAATCTTTAATATAATTTTATTTAGGAATTCAGCACCAGATTTACGTGATCTAATTGATAAAGGTTTGATAGCAGTTGCACAAAATGATTTCCAAGAAGCTTATACAAATTTTCAAAAAGCCTTACAACACGACAGTGGCAATACAATGGTATTACAATTTAATAAATTTATTTTCTTATTTAACTTTTCTTCCGATGATTCCTTATAGCTTCTTAATAATATGGGAGTTTGTTTATTATATTGTGGTAAATTAAAAGATGCTATTAATATATTTGAACGGGCGATAAATTTAAATCCACAAAAATCATTAAATGAAAGTTTATTGGTTAATCTATCAACACTTTATGAATTGGAATCAAGTAATTCGAAAAATAAAAAATTAAATTTATTACGATTAGTTAATAAATATAAACCAGATTTAAATATTAGTTTAGAATTTTGTTTGAAATTACAATCAAATAATTGATTAAATATAATTAATATATTAAAACACGTACCACAAAATATTTAATTTTTTGAAAGTTTAGATAAACTATGTTCTGAGTGGTGACAGTTACAAAATCTTGTCTCGTAAAATAAAAGATCTTAGGTGAAAAGTTCGCATAAAAAAGTATTTTTTTTTAAATCTCGTAATTCATTATATTGTAGGTCAAAATCTTGCAAGTCTAGTAAAATTTCAGAAATCTCGTAAATATTTTTACTCATTTATTTTTAAAAAAAAGTGTAATTTTTAAACCTTTGTATGTGCTGCTTGTTATGTTGTTAACTAATTGATAAGATGTATTTCAGTCATATGTCCTTGATTGATTTGCTCTGAAATCCATTTTGCGTCACCACGAATGCACCATGGAAGGCGGGCACGTTACACTCCTTTGTCAATAATTTGAGCTCACTGTTTAATTGTAGCTTTGTCAAATTTAAAAATCCACAGAAAAGTGTTTACGTCTCTGACCGGATTGGAACCCGGTTGGAAGGCAGATGCTTTATCCACTACACCACTTGTGCTGCCTTTATATTAAAAAGCTTCTTCTAGTTTTCAATAACATTTGTTGTAAGAACAAACCCAGTTAAACGTAGTTTTTCTTTTCCTATCAAGTGAGTGTATAGAAATAACTATCAAATAACAATTTGTACTTCCTTTTATTTATGTTAATAATTAAGTTGTTGATTTTAATGAGAACAATAATTCTTCTTGAAAAAGAAAATTGTTAAAAATTGAAAATTTTTAAAAAAAAATTTAAAGAAAAGCGAAAGTTGTGAGAAGCAGATATTTTTCATAACAAAAAATTAAATTTTTGAAATATCTTTTTTTTTTATATTTAGATTGTTGACACAAAAATCGTTTCCCGAATGGCGTCCCAATTCCACATGTTTTACAAACTGTATTGTAAAAATGCATTCTTGTTTATTTTAAGTTTGTCCCACATTTAAGTGGATGGGATTTGTTCACTTGAAATTACAAAATTTTAACATATGAGGTTACGTATCAACCCTTGTTTATTGTAAATAAAAATTAGTCGAAAATATAACTCTCGCAATTTAATTATGCTGCGAAAATATAAATTAAAATACCAATTATATGGTGCCTTAAACACATTTTTTAAATAATTATCATTTTTACCACATTAAACTCAATTTATATTTCATTTTCTAATATTTTCCATACAAAACGATAAACTAATGCTAAAAATACAGCAATTAGACCGTATAAACACATTGGTGAATTTATAAAACTTTGTTGATATCTCTGAACTACAACCTCATCTTCTTTGTCATTTGTAACAGATCCATTTGTATTTTGACAATTACCAAGCCTACCATTCAATAATCCGTGTATATAACCATTTGAGCTTTTCGTTATAATTTTATTACTACATTTTTCCCATTTCTCTTCTCCATCCAATATTTGACCAATCATACTAAATTTTGTCGCAGATATAATTTTGACTCGAACACTTTTACCAAGTAAATTGTCTTTCATTGGTAATAGGATTTGTTCATAAAATTTATTATGGCCAACAAAATGTTTTTTATCATGTGAGATTTCTGTTACTAAGACATCATAAATTTCGTTAATTTTTTCCTTGTATGGTTCATAGCTATTAAATAACTCGGTTAAACGTTTTGTACGTTTCTTAACTAAATTTGCTGGTATTCGTTCCATACGGGCAGCTGGTGTTCCTGGGCGTGGAAAAAACTGATTTATAAATAATGATGGAAATTTATGTTTATCACAAAGTGTTATTGTTTCTTCAAAATCAGATTCTGTTTCAGTTGGAAAACCACATATAATATCAGTCGCAATTGTAACGCCAGGAACTTTTTCTCTTAAAAATTCAACAACATGTTCAAATTCTTTACGACAGTATTCACGTTTCATATCACCAAGAACACTATCACTACCACTCTGTACCGGCACATGAAGAAAAGAATAAACACGAGGATGCTTTAAAATCTTACTAACTTCTTCTAAATGCTCTAAAATATATGGTGGATTTGTCATACCAACACGAAGCATACAAGAATGTGGAATAACCTAGAAAATATATTAATCCTATGACATAAAAATAACGTATTACAGCAAATTTACCTCAACTAATTTCCACAGTAACTCGGGCAATGAACTATCAATATCTCGTCCATATGTTCCAGTATCTTCAGAGGTTAACCATATTTCACAGACACCTTCATCAAAAGCTTGTATAGCTCTATTAACAATTTCGTCTGTTGGATAACTTACTAAATCACCACGTGCATGCTTTGTTTTACAGTAAGTACACTGATTTAGGCAACCTGAGTTTATAGGTATTATTTCAATTAAAGGATTTTTTCGAACTTTTGGTAAGGCTAATTTTGGACCAGCTACACGTTTTCCATTTTCCTTTTTTGGTTGCAACAAACGAACGCTGTGACCCTTAAGAGTCTCCTCAACAACCTCAACAACACGATCAATCTGCTGTACGCCTACTACTGATAATCCTTTAAGATAATCAGCTTTTGGTGCACCTTGTGGTACACAACCAGCTACCACAACATGTTTACCATTATCAATTCCATATTGAATTTCATTACGAAATGTATCTTCAGATGGATTCTTTACAGTACAAGAATTTAATAACCATAAGTCAGCATCTTCTTTGGTTGTCGTTAAATGATAACCGTATGCAGCTAATTGACCAGCCATATATTCTGAATCAGAATTATTATGAGCACATCCCCAAGTTTTTACAAAAACTTTTTGTGTACCAGGTATAACACTTTCATAAATTGTCTTTTCAGGTTTTTCTACTTTTGAATGTGAATTTTCACGGTCTTCAACAGCACATTCAGATATTGTTATATTTTTACGATCTTTTCTCGCTCTAAGTGTGACATTCTTTTTATTAGCATAGCGTTCTTTCGGCGTTATATCCTGAGATGATATTAAGTCTTCAATATCATCAATGATTTCACCACAAACAGCAGACATTGAAATTGGTTTTCAAATTAGCGAAAAACACTGACTCAAAATGAACAATTTAAAATAAGCACGTGAATTGTTGGTAAACTCTACCTACACCGTCAGAAGGAACACCTGTCAAATCAAAATTGTCAAATAATCAGGGGTACGGTAAGATTAATTTTGTTGCTTAAATTTAGAATTTTGACATATATATATGAACCGATAATGTTCTGAACTCGGATTTTTTTTCTAAAGATTAAACAATGAAAGAAATTCCACACCGAATATGAAGTCGTCTGCTGAGCAGTTAAGTCCATAAGTTTGAATAAAAAAATTAAAAAAATTTTATGAAAAAGATATAGGTCCATATTCTGATAGTCACTTTTTAGGAAATAAAAAAATAGATTGTTTTCTGATTTTGATAGTCACTTTATGTGAAATTAATTATATTCTGATAGTCGTAGAAAATGTTCAATCTCATTTTTTATGAAATGTTATTTCATTTAAAAATTATCTTTTATTAATTAATAAAATTAATTTTATTTCTTAAAAATTGAAATAATATTAATTTTATTAATTAATAAAATTTAATTTTACTAATTAATTAATTTTAATTTTATTAATTAATAAAATTATCTGTGAGATCAAATAAATAAATGAAAAAATGTAAAATAAAAAGTGAAAATTTAAGACAATAATCAAAAAGTTGATACTTTTTTCCCAAAATTAAATTCATTATTACAAATAATAATAAATTTTTATGTAAAAATATAGAATCGTCTTGGCGGATGAACCAGGTTGATATGTTGTACAGGAATTGTCAATATCTTGTGTGGGGATTACCCTGCATACATGCATCCAAGAACTTCGCCTACTTCTTAGTAACACAAGTTCGATGTGCGTATTAGCAGATATAATAATATAGAGATGAACAACGTCGAGCAAAAAATCGTAATAAATTTAAATTTATAGCTTTTTCTTCTGGCCAGCCCAAAAAGCTATATAGCTTTCACAAAAGAGCTTTTTCTCTAATTCCATCTCTCTTTTCTATAGTTTTTGTATAGACTCTTTTTTCTTTTGAAAGAATATCCGAAAATATAATAACAAATTATTTATCACTATTTATTTCCTTTTTTTGCCTTTTCTTCTTTCCATACATACACGAGATTTTGACTTTTAGGGCTATGCGAAAAATACTGCGAGGTCATAAATATTATGTGTATTGTTTTTATATCGTATTTTCGATACCTATATTTTTCTTGAATAATTTTCTGAATTCAAACTTTGGAAATATATATTTCATTTCTTTTTTTTTCATTTTAACAATTTTAGATTTTTATAAGAATTTATAGGTATGACAGTTGTTTTACGAATTTGCTATTTTTAGTCGCGTCGGTCGATGTTTACAGAAAAATTAAATGAAAAATTTAAAATTAATTTCTACATACGGATACTATGAACTAAGTGCCTTAATAAATTTTTTAGGACTGAAAGGGACTGTTTGTTTTTTGACCGTAGACCAAATATTCTCAATGGTATTAAGCATTGGAGAATATTTTCTGAATTACAATTGACGCTTTCTGAATTAAAAATGACTAATCTGAATTACAATTGATACTTTCTGCCCATGTATTGACTACCTGAACCTGCTGCTGTGGAGCTAACTATACTGTCGACTTCCGACAGTGGAGTTCCTAGTTGACGAAATGGGTTCAAGATCATGCTGTTGACTTCTCGACAGTGGTGTTCCTAGTTGCTGAAATGGGTTCAAGATCATGCTGTTGACTGCCTGATCTTGCTGTTGCGGAGCGGTTGTCATCGTTGCTGTTTCGTCACTCAGCTACGTTTTCAGACAGAGCTGACTTTGTCGAAGTTGAACCACGGTCTGGAATTTATATTTTGAATAGTTTTCGCAGCAACATCGCCGATGGATATGACAAGGTGTTGACCTGTTTTCCCGACCGTGGTTTTGAGAACTCTCCAGTTATGGGTTTGCAGATCATCACTCTGCTTCCGCAGTCTACACATTATTCCGCATATTACGGTAGGTTTTCACCCTCCACCATTTTAACCAGTGCTCCTTCATTCGGTCTCAGATTTGGAAACGTAATCTTCAGCCAATAATCTTCTGGGTAACCTTATGACTCTTTGCTTCCTCTCGAAGAATGTATCTCCGGGGTAGCAGATATGTAATTACCAGAAACTTTACTACCATAGGGATTGGGCCCTGTTCGTAAACCGGGGGTTTGCTGTATTACCGTAGGGACGTATCCTGTTCGTATTATAAAAAAAAGAATAACAGACAGACCGACCAACTTAAATATAAAGCATTTGAAAATAAAATAAGCGGTTTATCCTTTATAATAGAAAATTTGCAAAAAATTTAATTTTTGTAAAATCTAAATCAAAAATTCATAATAAAATTATATACCCAGAAACCGAAAATTTTTATTATTATTTGCAAAAAAAATTTTTATTATTATTAAAATTTTTATTATTAAATTTTTATTATTATTTAATTCATTAGTAACTAATTCATTAACATTTAGTATCAAATTCTATGTAAAAACAACAAGAAGATTGAACTAAAAATATTTTATTATTATTTTCATATGGAAGTAACCTAACCGAAACATTCATAATTGTCTTTAATGTTCCCTAAATTGATTTTGAAATTTTATGTGAAAACAACAACAAAAATGAAATGCAAATACATTTTTCATGTACATACATTAGTATTTGCATTTAATGACATTGTGCATTTCTTTTCAAATTTTAGTGAAGACAATAACCACAGAAATGAAAGCATTATTTGGTGGATGCACTGATCTCTTCGCTGGTGCGAGGTAAAAAAGGGACATAATCTATGTTTTGCGTGACATATCTTGATATTCTCAAATCTACGTTAATACATATCAAAATACAAATTATACTGTGGCAGTAGTAACAAAATTAAAGCTGGTAGCAGCAATAATTTCTGTAAGAATGTTAACCAAAAGATACTATGTATTAAATTCAAACACTCACGGAATTTGATTTCTTATTATGCGACTATATTAGAATATACAAATCAGAAAAAAATTAAATGAAATAATCTCATCTTATAAATATATCCATATGTAATTATATTTATAAGATGACTATCAGAATATAATATGAGCCATAGTTTTTATAATTATAATTGAACATTGAAGTATAAATTTAATCAATTTAATTCTGAATTTATTTTAATTAATTCCACATTACTCAGTTACTAGCTGAGTAACTTATGGTTGTTTTAAAAATTACCTTATAATATTCCACATCATACTACCTTATAATATTCCACAGCATACTCTTATTATTTTGCCATTAATCTCTGTATGATATCGAAAAAAAAATAATGGATGTAAAACTATATAAAAATAAGTAAAAAAAACACATTTTCATACAAAACATTAAAATATAGCATAAAACCATTTCTAAAATTCTCCTATAATTTCATAAACATTTTTTTAATTTGCTATTATGTATATTATATAAATTTTTATTCAATTCTGTTTCCACAGTTTTTCTTCATTAAAAATAAAATTAAGGACTCACAACTTTCTTCTTAGCTTTTTAGTTGAATATATAAGGAATCTTAATTAATTAAAAATAATTGTAATTAATATTTCACATTTGTTTCACAAATAAGTTAATAAAATATATTTGAATTTTAACAAATTTTAAGGGACATACAAGATTTTCGAGATTTTCCCTTTTTAATGTACACATTGTTTCATATAACGGCAATGATTATTAATAATAAATTAGCATGTTTAAATAATAAATTATTTGATTACTGTGTTAAAATAATAAAATTTTTAAATATTTAAACTGAATATGAATTTTAAAAATACAATATTTTTGAAATTTTATGTTTATAAAGTACATTTTCCTGAGAATACTACAAAAAAAAATTGTAACGTTGGCTTAGTAAATTGATCGTTGTCATTGTAAATATGCAGGAGTGGAAAATCATGGAGATATTATTAAAACTATTCCTAGTTTTTTTAAATATTCAAATTAGTGAAAAAAAATACACATTTTATTAAATTTTTGGTAAAATAAATATTACTGGAAATTAAATTCGCTACGCGGGAGATACCAAATATCAATTTCAATTTTTTACGAAAAATTCTGATGTTTTGTATTGATATTCATTAAATTTTCATATTTTCCCGATTTATCGGCCAATTTTGAATATTTTTCGAAAAGGTTTTCGGAAATGCGCTAGAAATTAAATTCCCTACATGGAATACCAAATATGTGGGGATTGCTTCAGTTTTAATGTTTGTCAATTTTCTGCGGAAAATTCTGATGTTTTGTATTGATATTCATTAAATTTTTATATTTTCCCGATTTCTCGGTCAATTTTGAATATTTTTCGGAAATGAGCTGGAAATTAAAGTCCCTACACGGAGATACCAAATATTTGAGGTTTCCTTTAGTTTTAAGGTTTTTCAATTTTTCCAAAAATTATGATGTTTGGTATTCATTTTCATTAAATTTTCATATTTTACAGATTTCTCGGGCATTTTTGAATATTTTTCGATATTTTTTTTTTGAGCAGTTTTAAATATTTAAAATTGCTCGAGAATTCGGTAAAAAATGAGAATTTATTGAAAATCAATACAAAACATCAGAATTTTTCGCAAAAAATTAAAAAAAACCTTAAAACTGAAGCAATCTAAACATATTTGGCATCTCCGTGTAGGGAAGTTGACTTATATGTAAATTATATACATACTACATACTCTTTGGCGCTACAGCTCGATGCGAGCCTGGGCCTCCCTTAAAGGGTTTCTGTAACATTTTATTGTTAAAGGGTTTCTGTAACATTTTATTGTTAAAGGGTTTCTCCCTTAAAGGGTTTCTGTAACATTTTATTTTATATTTACATTTATTTAATGCATCTAACGCATGCATTAAATATATGTGTTAGATATATTATCGATTTTTTGGGTAGGTTTTTGAGTAAAGTACGTATTATTAACATGGTCAGGCCCAGGAGCTTTCTTCGTTTTACAAAATTTAATTATGTTTTTAATTTCAAGTTTATGATTATCAATATTGCAGGAATTCAGAGAATTCAGGCTTGTGGTAACTAAGTTATTGGTGAAATAATCACCGTAAGCTGAGATAATTTCATGTTGTTTGAGCAGTATTTCGCGAATTCTTCGACTTTCTCGTTATTGGTTAACAGAATATGCGCATCATTGATTTTTATAGGTGGTACCTTTTTATTTCTGTTTTTAAGCAGAAATAAAAACATACCACAAGGTTTTACTGCATATTCCAGAAGGTTTTACTGCATTTTTCAAGTGACTTTAGTTTATTTGACCAATTATCATTAACTAAAGTGCTAATTTCCATAGAGATGAATTTATTGAGGTGATTTAGGTTATGTTTAATTCCCAATAAGCGATACCTTTGCCATTCGCGCCTCAGATTGTTTCTTTACTTGGGGGAATAGTTATATATGGTTTAGGAGTATTTTTCTTTTCCACCTTGGGGATAGCATATGCTTTCGCATCATTAATAATTTGTAAGAAGTGTGCAAAGCCCAAATTAATTTCTTGATAAAGTTGGAAAAGTTGTCGACATTTATATCGTTCAAATTAATATTTATGTTAATTTTTATGCAACTCTGACCAATTCGCTCGTTTGTAATCTAGTAGATACGTTATTGGGTTAAGTGTAGGTTGTGATTGAATTGTAAATTTCACAGGAAGATGCTGCGAGTTATGTTTTTGGTCAACTGTGGGATGAGTTATAAATTGTGAACAATTACTTAGTATTAAATCTAATACAACGGGGCACTCTCTCAAACTGTTTGGGTGGAAAGTTGAATCACTTGGAGCTAGTAATACGTAGTTCTGTGTAGATAATTTGTCGAATAGTATTTTACCCTACGAGTTATTACGTACACAATTCCAGAAGGTGTGACGAGAATTAAGGTCAACCGGAATTACATTTGCTGTCAAGGTGACACCAGTTGGATCCGTGCCCGAAAGTCTGGCAATTGTAGCAGCAAGTCGGACCTTTATTAGAGGCTCTATAGAAATCCCAATGAATTATTGTGTGGAATAATGAACGACAGCTCTGCTTTAGTTCGTTTAATTGAGCCTCTTTTGAAGTAAAGTAGATAGGTGGCTTGATTGGAATATCTTTCTTTTTGTATGTTCATAATTTTGATGTCTAGTGGATTAAAGTTCTTATTTTTCAGTTTTGCAAATAATTTGTCGTAATCGTCTGATTCATCACAGAAAATTTTTGTGCCGATACTTATGTTTTTTATGTTGTAATTAACGATATTTATTGATTTTAATCACATTTATTGGAGGTATTTTTTTTTTGTGAAGAACGCTTATATGGACTTCATTTTCTGAATTTTTTTCATATACTTCAGTTAGCTGACTAAGTGGAGCAAATTGATTTACATATTCAACAGCATTCTGTTTATTCAACAGCATTCTGTTTATTCAATTTTTTTTTGCGAATTATTGGCATTCGTGGCAGTTTTAATGGATTTTTTTAGGTATTACTATCAAACGACTAGAATATTTTGAGTTACTTTTTCTAATAATTCCTTGTTCTTCCATTTCCTTTATTTGTTTTCTAACTTCTTCCTCATGTTGAGGTGGATATCTATATAACTTAGCATTTATCTGTTGGTCTGTAGTAGTTTTTATTTCATGTTCTACTTCTGTAGTATTAGTCAATTTATATGCCCTTGTTTAAAAAATAAGTTCATTAAATCTTTTACTGATATTCTCCACTTCTTTGTATTCTTCTTTATTTAAATGATCTAAATTAATTGGCTCATAACATCTTTATTTATCATTTCCAATGTTCATATCTCATTTGATAAATATGGATTGTTGCGTAGCTTAATTTTATTTTCATTGAACACTATTGTTCCCTCTTCTAAATTTATAACACTATTTAGTTTAGTTAATAATCATTTCCTATTATGAATTGATATTTTCTATTTGGTAAACTCTTCACTTTCGATCTTATTACCGCTTTTTGAGGAGCCTTCATTTGTTCTATTGCTGGAGTATGTACTTCATATTTTACAGAATATTTACCATTAATGTTAGAAAAATATATAGGTGGTATTTCTATTTGTCTAAATCCTATTACCCTGTATCCAACGTTCCCTCTAATTTTTTTTTAGCTGAGCAGAAAAAAAAAATATTGCGCCACGATTAAAAAATTAAATAAAAATTAAGCAATTAGGAATTTTTTTTATTTGAAAAATCATATTTTATTTTTATATAAGTACATTATTATTTTTTTTCTCGCCTATCTTTACTGTGCTTCCAGTAATGGTATACTTTATCCAGATCAATAATATTTTCCGAAACCAAGTGTGATTTTATTCTTATTAAGTTACTCAAATGATTAACGTCCAATCTATTTCTAAATTTTGTTTTAATCAAATTCATCATGCTAAAACCTCTTTCACAATCAGCACTCGACGCTTGAAAGGTTCCACAAATATCAAACAAATATTTTATATTTTGAAAACAGTCTTCACGAAAAACCAATTGAAGTAGATCATTGAAATTACGACCGTTATTTTTGAATTTTTCCGTAAATAAATATTTTAAATCTTTATACTCATCCATTATTATTTTATTATCCATATTTGGGATGAGATCTCCATATTTCAATATTATTTTTTTTAAATTTTCATTCCCATAATTAAAATCTGATGTATTGACAATTTGATCAAAAGCATTCCAAAGATCCATGTCACTATCAGGAAATCTTTTATCCAAATGGTGGCATAACTTCTCAATAAATAGAATTATCCCAGACAATTTTTGCATATCATTATTACCTTCATCTTCGAGAATTTTTTTCACATCCTCACTCCAATAAACTATATCACCAAGGTACTGACTTCTTAATTTTGTGATGATCGATTTACAATATTGATGCGCTTCCATTGGTGATAAAACACTTTTTTGTAAATATTTTGATAACTTTGTCAATTCTGCGAAAACATCATTTAATGCGACCAAGGTTACACGATTAACATTATTTTTTAAAGCTGCAAAGCAATATTTTGCGATTAGATCAACTGAATTTGAATTATCAACCTTTTCTTTGAAATATTCTACCAAGACGTCATAATTCCGAATGAACGGAATAATCGCAAAATGGCGAGAAAGCCAGCGTATTTCATTAAGAGGTCGGAACATCAAAACTTCATAATCCATTAGATTTGCCATTTCTTCAAAATGATGTTTTTTAACATATGAACGATGGAACATGGTATAAACAGTTCGCAATGCTTTCCAAGCATCATCGATTCCCAAATCTTCTCTATGAGCAACACAATGCTGAGCTGTCAAGTGGTAAATTTCTCGCTTTAATAGTGCTGCAACTCCATTATAGGCTCCCAACATTACTGCAGCTCCATCAGATGTTAACATTACGATCTTTTGCATATCCAGATTAACTTTTTTATAAAAACATTTTATGGACTCCACAATTGATTTTGCGTCACATGCATTTAACTGTATTATGCCAGCAAAAACAGTTTTGTAATTAAATTCAAACCGGTATTTTATATAAATTATTAACATTTTGTTAACTGAAACATCAGTGCTTTCATCCAGTATTAAACAATGAAATTGTGCCATTCTTATTTCATTAAAAGTTTCTTGTTGGATAACGTGATTGATACATTCAACGAATTCAAAAGCATAATTTTTGCTGCGCCAAATTTCTGGAATCTCTACATATTTTGCAAAATGATTGTTTATTTCTTGAACAGAGTTCATTGAAGCATTCATTTTTATTGCCAGAATAACATTATCTATTAATATTTTAATTTTATCAACACAAGTTTTTGCTCTTGAAAGAGCTTCGGTACGATTTTCTCGATCTTGATGTGTTTCTGTAAGTAGTTGCAGAACTCCACCTGATAATCGTGCACGTAGTATATTGACAGCTTCTATGTGGGATTTGTGATTAATATGTCGCTTTAAATAGTCAAGTTTCCAGTCGTTCCACTTTTTTCCCGTTGAAAATTCTCCATCGACTTTAGCCTCAGCACAAAATTTACATTTAACGGCAGAAGTTTCAAGGAGTACAAAAATCTCACCCAATTTTATATTTTGCTTGCTACAAGAACTTGGTATTGTTGTTTCAACATAGATAGAAAGCCATTCCGGTTTTAACCGCCTCACTTTATTCCCCAATTCGCCACTAGCTAAATTTTTCCTTTTCGACATTACTTTTGGGAATATCTGAGCTATATTGAGATTTATAGATTATTACAAAACATTAGTATACTACATATATATTAAAAATTATAAAACATACCGTTGTCTAAAAACACAATACAATAACTATTGGAAATTGTAACAAATTGATATACACTATTCACTGAAACAAATAACAACCGCTGTGGGCAGATTATATGTAACGAATGAAATGAGAATAATTATCTTTAATATTTAAATCTCTAACGAGTTCATAGCCTACTGTATTTGAATTTTTAAAGTGGTAACTTTAAAAATTATAACTTTAGTTCCTAAAAAGAAAATAATTTTTTTCATGAAGAATTTTTTTTTCCCAAGATGAAATTTTTTTTTTTTTTGCAAGAAGAAATTTTTTTTTTTTTTTAAGAAGAAATTTTTTTTTTTTTAAGAAGAATTTTGTTATGCGCAACTTAAATTTGTTATGCGCAACTTAAAAAAATTCCTGTGCGCAATTGCGCACGTGCGCACCTTAGAGGGAACGTTGCCTGTATCTATTAATGCTAGAAATTTTCTTTTGTTTATAACTATTTCTATTATTGGTAATTCTTCCGAGGCTAGTTCATAAAAAACTCTACATTATTCTTTTAACTTTTCACTATTTTTTTCTATATTGTCTACTTACATTGGCTCTACCGGGCTTTGCTTATAAAAATTCTGTTTATGGCGATATTGGCCTGAATTATATCTTAGGATTCCTGAGTCTTGGTATTGCCTTCTAAAGTTACCTGAATTATTATTATTAGAAAAATTCTGTTGTTGCCGATATTGGCCCGAATTATTCCTAATATTTCCTAACTATGGATATTGCCTTCTGAAATTCCCTGAATTATTATTTCGTGAATTATTATTATTAAACCAAAAATGACGGGTATGTTGTTGAGGATTTGGCCCTGAATTATTTCTATTAACATTGTTATTTTTTCTTCTATGTTTATCATTATTAAATTTTTTTTGCTTCTCCCTGGATCTTTTCATAAAAAATTGTCCTCGCCACTGTTTTCCCAATACTTTCATCGGTTATAGCTGATAACTGATATTCAACGCTGCTTATAAAACCGTTTATGGTTATATCATTTTGTCCCGTGAAGGTTGATATATATCTAACTTCTCTAAAAAGTTTTTTTTTGATTCACAGCTGATTTCTCAAGTTGAAGTTGTTGCAAAATTGCTGTTACTTGCTGGAGTTGTTGATCTGCAGCTCATTCGTTAATTGTTCGTTGGTCGCCGTTTTACTAATATTTCTGTTGTTATTGAATATGTTAAACCTTTTTGTTTTATACATTCACTATCACAGCTTCGTTTCTTTCGTTTCCACTTCTAAATTAAGAATGTTTATTTCCCTAGCTTCGTTTCTGCAAGCTTTAACGTATCCTTTCGTTTCCACTTTATGAGGATTAAAACAAAGTTAATTACTCGTATACATGTATCACTGAATTATTTCTAACGAGTAATAATCCTACCGACTGCGCCAATTATGTTTTTCGTTTGCCGTTGTGTATATAAAAAAAACACTTTAGATTTAATATTCAAACAATTTTATTTATTAATGCAAAGCAATCGAATCTTATAACTAGAGATTACATTTACAGAGTAACTAGATGCTAAGAACTTAAAATCAAAAAACTGAATATATTTTGTAATGTTGAACTTTATATAGGCTGTCTTACCTTATTCATAACTATACTTAACTTATTCATAACTATAAATAATTATCTTAACTTTCTAATTTCTAATAAACTTTAAACTTTGCCCTGACTTTTGTACATTCATATTTAGTGCAGTCCATAAATTTGCATCTTTATTATCCTTAACTTCTGGACAATATTAACATTCTTAGTAGTATTAGTCATATCTTTCTTATACATAACTCACACACGTATGAAACTACTCCACAGTAACACTGCTGCACGGTTTTTGTCCTGGCAATGTGTGCATATTTCATGATATCCTTTTTTCATATGTAATATCATTCTTTTTTATCACAAATTATATACATACATATATGCAAATTTACATACAATGCAAAAAATGTTATAGTTAACAACGTCATATCGTCAACCTAATTTCTAGTGTTTTGTTGGCATCAACATTTTTAGACATAACAGAAGAAAAACATTGTATGTATAATAATTATAAAATTAAACGTGAAACAAAAATATCAAGAGAATTCTTATGTTTTTTGTTTGTCTTCTCTAAATTACATTAATAGTACATATACTATATTTTTTCAACAATAGAAATTTATTTCTATTTTTAGATAAGTTCGTGTTTATTTTAAAATTTTATGTTGTCCATTAAATAAATTCATATACATATGTCTACATATTTATTTTTATAAAACACTTTTTTGTTTTGTTTTAATTTTAACTTACTTTTCCGGTGTTTATAGCCTAGTCGACTAGTGTATAATTTACAGAAAAATGTAGAGAATTTTCCTTAAATATGGAAATTTTATTAAATTACATTTATTTGCGTATTTTTGTGGTTTTGAATGACATTTTTTTTATTATATTGAAAAAATAATTTAAATTTAATTTTTTTATAAGTTAAAATTTTTTTTATATACTGATGTACCTGAAATAGTTCAAGGACATTAATTTTTTGGTAAATAATTAAAAGGGACATGTAGTCGAACATATTAGGACTTAATTTTGAATATTTTGCATTTTTCTAAAGGATAGTAAATGTACATATGTATGTATCTTCGGAATCAATTTAAACGAAAGAATATAAAGTGACTTGAATGAATTGCGATTCTCGAAGGGACCCATAATTGATCAAAGACAAATAATAGACTGATTATTAAAATGAATGGATTGAAGATTTTTGAACAAATTAAGTACAGATGAATACCATAACAATCTAGTATATTTATAATTATGCAAAACTCGAATTACTTATTTATGTTGGGTAAGGAATTTAAATTTACGTCTTAATTATTCCATTTTTAATATTACGCTGTTACATATTATATTAAATATTAGTTTTTCTGTTTATAGCTTTTGTAACATTTATTAAATTTTCCCAGGGAAATTATTAAAGCTATTTTCATTTATATAAATATTTTAAAATATAATTCATTAAGCTTTTAAGTATACAATTTTTGTGGGTAGATACATGTCGAACGATTCAAAATATGATGATTTTATTCAAAATTGTTAAAAGAAAATATGGAAATACAACATGTGAATTATAACTTAGTAAAATATGGACTTATTTTTACAGAATTTAAGCAAATTCTTATAGCCCATTTGAAATGAACGCTTTAATTTCGCTGTGCATACGTAGAAGTTGTCAGGATCTAAAATTTAGTTTCTGATGAAAAAATGTATCTACTTTTTATATTGCTTTATCAACGGGTACTAAAAAATTTATGAAATCCAAATATTTATAAGTTTTTTTTTAATTTGAAATATATCATTAATTTGAAATTTAAGTTTATTTCAATACTACTGCCTTCATTGCGACTACACTTTTCGTGGACTGAGTAACAAAATGATTAGAGAGCGAAATGAAAGCGTTCATGGTAAATGAACTATTTATTGATCGAAACTAAAAAGAAAGCTAGTCGAAACTAAAAAGAAATTTTACTTAATACTAAAATAATTTTATTTTACAGAATAATTAAAAACGAATTAAAAATAAAATAATTTACAGATAATTGTCAAAGTAAAACTTAAATTCTGAATTTTTGTTTAACATGCAAAAAAATCAATAATTTAATTTAAAATCGAAAAATTGTTGAATTTTAAAATCATTTTCAGAAGATACTTAAGTTTACATATAACGTACATATATATAATTTCAAAATTCATTTTATGTATTTATATTTTCTATCTATATATATGTACATTTTCTATATTCCAATATTCTCAATTCAACTGTTGGAGTTACTTGTATTTTATTATACTTTTACCACGGTCATGGTCTTTTGGAATATTTTTCTTTTGTAAATTCTGCAGTCTATCTAAAATTTATTTTTATTTATTACATGTTGCTGTCATTATTCTGCAAAATATTTTTTGTTTTTTTTTGGTTCTATAAATAAGGCTTTCTTTTCAATTCTTTCATATAAGGAGCTTTTTATGGTAACAAATATTATAGGGGAATTTCATAACACCAGCGCATGATTCAACAATTACACATTCTTCGTTTGGGTTTACTTTAAAACTACCTGTTACAAATATATTTATGTTTTGTTTTTGATACAGTTTGTGAAAAATTTAACATAACAATTCTTTTTTCTTTTTTTTTGTTAAATAAAACTTTAATGGAATTTCGTTCTTGTACTAGAATTTATAATAAAAGTTATTTTTTTTTTTACTCAAATATATAATATATGATTTACGATAAAATAATTTGTGAAAATAAAGATAAAAAGATATGTATTTAAAAAATACAGAATTACGGGAAAGAGGAGATATAAATTTATCATATTTAAATTCGGTTGAAAGTTTATTGATCAAGTTTTTAGTTTATTAAATTATTTGTTGCAAATTTAATTCAAACCTTTTATACAAATATGTAATAACTTTATTTGCATAAATCTTATACGATAATTTTAAAAATATTTTTGTACAGAAAGGCGAGAAATATCATAAATGATTACGTACATTTACGAGAGACTTAATTGGCATAAAATAAATTGTTTGAATTAACTAGGTAAAACATGATATACAGACAGATTGCCCATTTAAACCAAATCTTTAATCTGGTATAGTAAGAGTCCTAATCGTCTGTAATTCCAAATATATCCTTCCAAAGTAAGATTGCATTTATCTTTCTTATCTTTTGCTAAAATTAATACTTCAAATAAATTCATATATATGTCTATATGACGAAAGGTTATTTGGACTATAATGTAGGATGTAGCAAGCAAAAAGCATATTCAATTCAATATAAGCTGTTTAATGGCGATGATATTGAAAAATAGTAAATGAACCAAAAACGTTTCTATTTACTCTCCGTTAAGAAAGCAAAGTTTTAAAATCTTGCTGTAGAAGACCAACAGTAGAATTTTCATTACTGAGCTATTACTATAACTATAGTTTATTATTTGGTCAGATTAATATACAATGTATAAAAATATGCTATACCGTATTAAAATTTATTTCATTAATTTGTTTTTATATTAATTACAAATAACTTCAATATATAAAAATTGTATTTCCATCATAATTAAAAATAGAACAAATTTGGCAAAACAACTTGCATGATAATGTATGTTAATCTGCACTACAATTAAATGTATATAAAATTGTAAATATGTACGTTTCTAATTGAAAATACGTTTCTATGTACATAATGATGGAAAAAATAGATATCAAAATTTCTTTTACAGTAAACAAAATAATTTTCCCCAAATGAATAAAATATTTTTGTACATTTTCGTTGTAACTATTTTCAGCCTAACATAATTAAAATAATTAAAATTTAGTTAGTATATACAGAGAATTATATGTCATTAAAATGGCCCATTATAAGAAACAGTCTATGATTATTATTGTTGCTGGAAATAACATAAAATAAATAAAATGATGAAAATTTATTACATTATTTTGAAATAATTACATTTTCATTTAATTTTAGCATTATTAAAATGTAGTAGATATTTAAGTAACCGGCGACGAATCGTGGAATATGTAGAATATGCGGAATAGCGTTGATATATTATTAAAATTATTCCTGTTTTTTTTAACATATTGTAATAAAGAGTTTGCACACCAAATTCAACAATTTGCAATTCAAATTCATACTTTTGGAATTAAAATTCACACTTTTGCAAATCAAATTAAACCTTGGGCAAATCAAATTCAACATTTTGGAAATCAAATTAAATTTTTTGCAAATTATGAAATTATAAAAAATATTGAAAAATAATTATTAAATATTCTTACATACTATTTGTATAATAAAATAAATAAAATAAAAATTCCAAAATAAAAGTTTACTTGATCCTTAAAGAAGGAAAAGGAAGCAGTTTCTATATTCGAGTAGGAATTTTTTTTTCCCCGCTTTTACCATCTAAAATACTATTTCTTATCAGAACCCAGAACAATAGGATATGTTAGCTTGTTCTTTGTTCATGTCCATGTCCACTTTCATTGTCTGTTCTGTTACTTCTGGCAATCCATTCCTTACCGGAAGAACGTAGCGTCCGTCGACGCTTGTACATATTTTTGAAAAAAGTAGTGCGTTTTATACCTGCCAGCAGAAACAGCCGTTCCGACTACCGGTATAGTGACTGACTATTAGCACAGTAAACAGGATTTTCTCCTTCTCCCATCTGTTAAGCTGACCAAATTTTTCAATTAGTCCATCCGTTTATAGTACCATAAATATTAATAGTTAGAATAACTATTATTTAATATTTAAGTATTTACTTTCTCTTTTTATACGACTTTTTTTTATGCCATTTCGAAGTTATGCACTGCCAAATTTTATCTTTTCTTATGTGATTTTGGAGTTGATTTTAGTATGTAGTAGGCAATACCAATAATTGACTATAATAATTATCAGTTTATCAATAATATTATTATTTTCAGTAAAGAGTATTGTCAGCTGGCACGCTACGAATGAGACTATAAAATGCCAATTAAAATGGTAAAGTTGCTTAGGCATTTTGAAATTGTATCGTGTTTTCATAAGGTTTCCAAAATTAAACAATTGGTCCAAACTTAGTCAACGTATCGTGCAATCAAGCTGTTACTTTAATCAGATTTCGTTCGTTTTAATTTCAAAAAATTTACCAGTTGCACGATAAAGAACTGCAAGTTCCGGTAGCTGAACTAAAATTCCTTATTATTTTCATCTAATTACTGGAATTTGCAGATAAAAAACGGCCAGTGACATTAATTAGACGAACATAATTTATATAAGTCACTATTTTGTAATAAGAGATAGCAAAAACAATTTAATCGTAAACTTATTCAAAAGTATAAAATTGTAATCACCAATTAGAATCAATAATGTCTTTACACACAACTCTGTTAATTTTTATTCGTTATTTACTAAATTTCACCAAATAATATTTTATGTATCCTTTTTTATTCTTTGTATTTAAAGTATTTAATGTATCTGTTTAATGATCATTTTTACAACTTATATAATTAATTTTTAAATTGTACTCATTTTTTGCTAGCATGCAAGTGTAACAACTCTGAATACTACAATTTAAAAAAAAAATTAATTGATTTTTGCAACCGACACGTCAAGTATTTAATTGACCTCTGACCTCTTTCGTTTTTTTTTTTGCTTAGCATCACGCAACCAACCACTATCACAATCCAAAAGCAAAAAAATTAATTTATAGGGGTTGATTTCATGATGGTAGTAAGAAATTCGAATCTACATTAAAATATATTTAATGTTATATATGAAATTTTAGTAGAAATTTTGAGTTAATTTTAGTAGAAATTGTGAGTTAATTGTGAGTTAATTTCGTATAACTAAATTTAATCAAAGAAATGTCTGGTGCTGGTAGGGATTGATGAAAAGTGAAGTTAATAATTACTAAACTTACAAAAATAATTTAATTATTTTAAGAGATTTTTGTTTTATCCTAAAAAACTAATCATAGATATGTATATAATTTTTCACCCATTTTCAAAGAAAAAATTAAACGGCAATCTTTATTGCCTACAATTGGGTAAAACAAAAAATACGTAATAGAGATTGTGACAATCTTCTAATTACGTTGTGGTCCTGTTTTATGCAAAGTCGTGGTCGCCATCAAGTTGTGGTCCTGATTTATGCAAATATGAATTTAATTTTTTTTTAAATATGAAAAACAGGCTTTTGAGAATATAAGATTTTACAAACACCGGCATAAAAAACTAAACGTTTTTGATGATTTCGCTGCTAAACAACAAAGCCTTTTGTGGTATAAAACTCGTGTCATAATAGATTTCTGCTGCAGTTTTTTTATTTTCTATTAAAATACCTTAAATCATAAAATTTTATGAAGCTTGTACCTATAATTGCTTTATTTGTTTTAGCATGCCACATTTTGCAAGACCAATTCTTTTTTCTTTGTTACAAATATAAAAAATATGTATATGTATAATAATTAGCTAACAAAATTTTCTATTTTCATATAGTTTCAATGAAAAACGTGCTAAACAAAAGAAAAATAAAAACCATAGAATTTTAAAATCTTATAAATTTTCGTGTTTAAGGTTAATTTATTAAACAAACAAAAAATTTAAATATTATTTAACTTTGATATTAGAAAACTATTTTTTCTGTCAATATCTTATAATATTTTGCAAAATATAGTGAAGTTTTTTTTTCAAAGGTTACAAAGAATTTTTTTCCATTTTTAAATATCCTTTAGGGGAAAATTTTACCTTTTGTTTTTGGTTGTTGTAGGAAAATTAATATATTTTAATTCTGATGTAAAGAGATTTCAAAGTTTTAGCATATAGAATAATGTATGAATATATAATTCTTTATTAAAACAATTAAAATAATATTTATAGTATAATATTTAAAGAGATAATTAGTTTATTTTGTGGAATGTACGAGGAAAAATTCTAAAAATTTTATATTTATCTAAAATATTGGTAATTTCTCTTTAAGTTAACATTTTGAAAACTGAAATAGAGACTTATTTAAATTTTTGATAGACAATAGATATCAAAGTAACAGACTTCTACTATAGTGTCATACGATTGCCCAATACCAATATTAGTATCACCGTGAAATGAAATTTTCTACGTTCGTGAAAACTATCGTGAAAGAGTTGTGAAAATCTTGTGAAAAAGTTTTATGGAGAAGAAAACATTCAGTAGTACATATTGAAAAAGTATCAAAAAAGCAAATTGATGAATTTTTTAGATCCGACCAACCAAACCAACCAAAACAAAATGATCAAATGTCAAAATTCTGCCATGAAATAATGTTTTAAACAATATTTCACTAGCGAAAAATTATCCATTGAAAATTTTTCTTAACTTTTATCTTTACAGAGTAAATTATTTCACGATGGAACTGCGTACCATAAAATGAAATCGTCAGCGTAATCTTTCACAAAATTTGTATGAAAATTTCAGTTCACTATGGATAGCATACTAAGCTTAAATGAAGAAACTTAAACTCCGATACAATTTGCCGTTTGACCTCGCATATTAATTCATTTATTAGATCGTGCACTAGTACTATGTAACAGGAGGCAAGTTAAAAAACAGTTTCTTTTAATAAAATAGGAAATATTGAGTTTGTTTGCATCTAGAACTTTCTCAGAATTTCCATTTGCCTATATTTTATTTAATTTAATATCACGGAATATATAGAAAATTGGAATATTTCCTTGATTATACATTAAAATTACCACGACTTTGGTTATCCTTAAATAATGCTGAGCCTTAAAATTTTCTTTATCCAATTAAAATTTGTGTATATACAGTCATTTAATTTAAATTTTTTTTATATGGCAGAAATTTTTTAGGACACGCTAACAATATTTAAATATAATTATTAGGTTGTTGTTGTTTTTTAACTTTATTTTATAAAAAGTTATGTTGACTTTAGAAGTGAAAAATGTGTTACTGCATACATCTTCTGGTTCTAGGCATTAATTCTCTCGAAGCAAAAGTTTAAATAAATGCTGAATGTAAACGAAAAGTCAGATTAAAAATAAAAAAAAATATATTTTCTTTTTATTAATACAAAAATGCTTTTTTTTAAATCTTGTTTTTTGTTGATTTTTCTTTAAATGAAAATTGAATTTATATATGTATATGTACATATATTTATTTCCTTTTAGAATATATGTATTTAGTTCACAACATTTTTCATGGTTGACCAAAATCGTCATTTCAAAATAAATATTCTAATATGAAATATGTACAATATATATATACCAAGTAATTCATATATAAGATATGAGTATAAGTATATAATTTATAATATAAATAATAAATTAAATACTTAATCATTTTTCAACACACAAAATAACTACAAATATGTAAATGATTATAGTCCAGTCCAGTGCAATGTTATATAATTTGTTTCTAAATATTTGAACTCTAAAAGGGCAATCAACAAGGCAATTGACTAATCATCTTTAAACTCTAACTTATATTATAGTAAAAAATAAAAAGACGCTAGTCCAGTGCCAGTCGAACTCGGTCATCAAAGCAGAGAATAAATAATAAATTTAACACAATAATAAAAGTCTTTTCCTAAATCATTCACTACATCAAGAATAATATATTATTTTTTAAATGGCACAAATATTATTATAACAACATTATTTAATTTTAAAATCCCATCAAGATACAATCTGATATGTGATTAAATTGCTAATAGAATTCTGTATAATCAATATTTAATTTGCAAAACAATATTACCTTAGCCCAATTAAATCTTAAAGTATGTAAAAATTCATCTGCTAGCTACCATAAACTGTTACGATATTTATTACAATCCATTAGTCTTAAAAGCTATTACAATATTTTTATTTATACCACGAACACAAAGCCTTTACAAAAACCAACACTTTTTTATGCAATGACATATTTCACTTTTTTAGTAAAGAGAGTCAAAATGTATTGACCAATAGGAAGAAACTTCTTAAAAAGTGCCTTAATGGATTAAAGTGAGAAAAATTAGATGAAAAAAACGTAGGTCAATGTTTTTTAATTTTCGCTCTTAGAGTTTAGAGAGATTAAAAAAGTTAATTTCATTTATAAAATATAATTATCAAATCTGCAACAAGTGACGCAGAGAGGTAATAAAAGAGATAATGGATGAATACCGAAATAGGCAAACATAGCAAACATAGTTGTAGTTATTAATAATTTAATATTCAAACTGCCAAAATCATCAAATGGAGAGATCAATATGGTAACTGAAATATTAAAATTAGAATTAAAGTAAATTTGTTTGCTTGATTAAAAAATAACTAATTCCCTGTATTTATTATTATATAATTTTTACAGAAACTTAAAATATCTAAAGTCGTTTTTTACAAAGTTCCACGAAAACCAGTATATACGGTTCGAAATTGAAGTTTAATTTTCGGACTTCATCCAATTTTGGTCAGTTTAAAAATATATTTTCGACAATTTTGTTGATTTTTTTTCAATCGCCATGGCTATGGTTGAAATATTAAATTATTTCAAAATCTAAACATTGAAAATGAGCTTGAAGAATTTTATTCAGCTAAATGGTATAATAAATTTTCGTCATATTTTATCTGTTTAGAACTCTTAAAAACTGGGTTAAAAATTTAGAACTTAATAAAAAAATGTATAAATTTTCAACCAGTTCAGTTTCAAAACAGATATAAAAAATCAGTAAATATTTGTAAACCTATCACACCTAGGACTGAAATGATCAAAAATTGAACTATTTTAAATAATTTTGTCCAAAATTAACTTTGTGGATACAATTTTAAACAAAAAAAAACAAATGTATCTGCTAGTATTTATTTTCAACTACAATTATATTTCCAATCAATTTCCAACTAATTCTAAATATATTAATATAATTGTTTATTATTTCTGAATTAAGTTTAAAAATGTGTGCATCATAGTTGAAATAGGACATCTTAAAACTCCAAAATTTAACCTTTTTTTTAAAAATTTTTTTTAAATTTGTAGAAGAAAGAAAACCTCTTTTATGATGGAAAATTGTACTCATTTTACTAATGATAAAAATTAAAACCTTTAAAGTTGAAAAAATAAACTCCAATTTCGAAGCGTTTATGATGGAATGAAAATTTGCGATGGTAGATAAGCCAGTTCCAAGAGCAACCAAAATAATAAAAGTTTCATTAAAGTGTGAATATTATTATGATGATGGTCGATCAAAGGTCGATCAAAATAAGAAAAGTAATAAATATGATGCTGAATCCTAAAGTTTAATAAGACGTTTTATACATATATCAATAATATGTATAATAACAATAAGAAAAATAATAACAATAAGACAATAATAACAGTAATAATAACAATAAGAAAAATGTCAGTAGTAATAGTGAAGCTGATGGTATACAACGTGGTTCGATTTATGTTAAGTTATCGCTGGTTAATGCTGATGCGCAATGGCTAAAGAATTTCATTCTTAGTAATTTTGGGATTACCGATATACTTTGCAAAAACGTTTCCCCCCGTTATCTAATAATTACAAACTGAAAATTTTCGAGTTTTAAAGTTGATACTGTGTATGCAATCGTAATGATACTGGACAAGGAATCTGTATGTCGCAGCATCAATGAATCGGTTACAGTATGGAGAGAAGACTATTCAAAACCAAAGAGAAGACTGTTCAAAAGACTAAGTTTTCAAATGTAGTAAGAATAACAATAAAAATAGTAAGAGTAAAAATCTTAGGAATAGTCAAAATAATTCTAAAAATCAGAATAATACGAGTAATAGTTATAATAGTAGAATTAATGTTAGTAAGATTAATAGAGTAAATAAAAGCTATGTTGATGGTTCCTAATACAATTTAAATCCTCAAAATATTAATGTACCAGAATTTAAGAGGAACCATCGAGTGTATTTTCACATGAATCAAGTTTCATTCAATGTTATGTCACATTCAGCTTGTACTGGTAACTTGAATAAATACCCAAACTTTACTCTGGGAGAGACATTTCAGGTTGGTGTTAGTCCCAGTTTTCTAAATGGAGATACTGTTACGGGCGGTAATACTCACTTAGTAATTACTCTCAATGATTCCGCTAATAATACCACTACTAATTGTCTTTCTTACTAACTCTCCTGCTATTACGAATGCCCCTACTTATGCTCCTCCTAATACTCGGGCTAACAGTCCGAAATTGGGCTCATTAGTAAAATGAGCCCAATTTCGTTAATCCTTTAGTTCCACCAGTGGTCAGATTAACTCAGAATTCTGTCGAAAAGGAGCAAGTATGTATACTATGGGACATTCTGTTAACGCATAAATGTCACATTGGACTATAACATTTATGCGTTAACAGAAACCTGGTTATCACATTCACTAAACTCCTTAGAACTATTTAACCAATCGTATTCCGTTTTCAGGAAAGACAGATATGATAATATAGATACTAGTAGGCTAACGGTTGCAAAAGGTGGTGCTGTGCTTATAGCCGTTAAAAATACTTTCTGTATTAATGAGCTATCTTTACCTCAGATTTCATATTTACAGCTCATTGCAATCAGAATTGAGATTCCAATAAATCAATTTTTGTCGTATGTTGTTACATCCGGCCTAATTCTGCAATAATCACATATTACAGCCTTGTTCAGACTATTGATACCATTTCATCTCTGATGAATCCATATATGCTGAACTCAACATAACGAAGAATCTTTTATGATTCCAAGTCGTGTTATCTCCAATTCGGAATGTTTCCTAGTAGATGGCTGTAATTCAAATAACCTTCAACAAGTTTCCTCAACAAAAAATTTCCAAGGTAAGCAGTTGGATTTAATTTTCACTTCTGATCCTACCTTAGAAAGGAATTTTCTTCCCCCCATTTGCTTCTCTTTAGAATAGTCCAACAGAATCCGCAGTTCCTATATTCTATCGATATAATTTCAAGAAAACCGACTTTGTTTCCTTGAATAATTACTTACTATCTGTAGATTTTCAAACTTTAATAGTTGGTAAAGACATTGACGAAGCAGTAAGTAAATTCTTTGAGGTCTTAGTACATGGCTTTAACATGTATGTGCCTACAGTCCGTGACAAAGGCTACAATTTTAGCCCGCCTTGGTTTAATCTGGACTTAAAGAAGCTGAAAAATAAAAAGAATAAAGCGGGGAGAAATTATTTAAAAAACCAATAACAATGGTGATTACTTAGCTTAGAAAGGATCCTAAATCCGTTTGGAAATTTATCAATTCGAAAAAAAGCAGATGAATTTCCCAATTTCATGTCTTATAAAGGGCAGACTACAAAAGATGAAATAACTATATCAAATCATTTCAAAGATTTCTTTTCTAGCTCTTACTCAGACACTTCTTTTGAGGTTGAGGTACGGAATTTTCCTCATTTATATTGTTAAACGTAGAAAAGTGTGCTTTAATGACCTTCACCCGTTACTCTACACTACTTACATATTTGACAACATAAATATAAAAACAGTTACACAATTTAAAGACTTAGGAGTTGTCTTTGACGATAAAATATCATTTAAATTACATTTAGATAGTACCATTAATAAAGCAAACTCTATGTTAGGCTTCATTAAGAGGTGGTTTAAGGAATTTGATGACCGGTACATACTTAAATTACTTTTCACTGCCCTTGTTCGGCCTAACCTTGAATATGCCAGTCAAGTTTGGTCTCCTCATTATCGAGATCACATTGACAGAATTGAGGCTATTCAGAAAAAGTTTATAAGGTTTGCACTGCTTAATTTACCTTGGTTAAATCAAGTAATATTACCTCTATAGGGATCGTTTTCAACTATTGAGTCTAAAATCTTTAGAATCTAGAAGAATAGTTGCATATATAACGTTTATTGTTCAATCCATGGTGGACAGATTATCTCTAATTCAATTAGGAACCAGGTAGTGTCTCAAATTAATACCGGTACGAGATTTCGACATGAAAATATATTTTATTGTGCCATATCATCATACTAATTACGGGACATATGAACCAGTTAATAGAATGTTCATGACTGGAAATAAGTATAAAACTATTTTCATCGATCTTTTAGCAAAGATGAAATTAAAAAAACTTTATTCATGCACGTGCCTTAACATTGAATGAACTGGATCCTTAATTCTATAATTTTATAAAATAAATTAATAGCAATGATTGTTGTGTGCTTTGAAAACATAAGATTTTGACAATGCCTTCGGTTACTTTTCATAGATTGTAATTAGCATAAGTTATTGGTCTTGCAAGTCTTTTTGTTTTTAGTAATTCTCTAAGATTTAAAATGTAAATATGTAAAATGTTTGAGTTAAGCATAAATAAATAAATAAATAAAATCTGCATTACAAGTTATGTTTAATTCAATATATTTCCAATCCAGTATATATTTATTTCAAAATACAATATTATCAAGTAAACGTTTGCAATACATATTAATAATTTTTTTATGTATCTACAATATATAATAATAAAATTAAATTAAGTTTATTTATTTGTATATTATTTAATTATTTATGAACTTTCAATAATAATATATTTTTTATACAATGTTAAAGGATACAAATCTCGTACAGTTTACATGGAATTTATTATATCACAAATCATAAAAATAATTTATAATTATTTGTAATGTGGACAGAAGCAAATTTTTTTTATTGAAAATTAAAATTAAACATTCGATGAATTTCCATAAAAAAAAATAAAAATTATCTATACAACAAAAAAGCTTTGTCATTTTACGAGTACGTACTAATGTCACTTGAAGAGTGAATTAAAGGATAAATATATGTAATTATTTACTGAATAAATTATTAAAAAATTCATTATATACTCAAAATATTTTATGCACAAAGCAAACTGGAAAGCTATTGCGGTTAAGAAGGTACAGAAAAATTTAGTAGTATACGAATAATTCTTTTACAAAATATTTTAGCCACATGCATGTTCGTTATGTCGTAGAACCATCTTACGTCTGCCGATCTAAAGTAATATTTTCTAGATTAATGTTGTCTGTAAAACGAGATTAATTTAAAAGGATTAAATTTTCTTGCCTTTCTCAGACTAGCAATTAAGAAAATTCAAAAATAATAATTTTATACCTGTAACAGTGAGAAACCTTTATATCATTTAGAAAAAAGTACAAAAATTATGATTATTAATTTCGTAGGGACAATTCTTCTTTATACAAATGAGAAAAGTATGTAATTTTCAAAATAAAATTTAGGTCAAGGACATTTTATTCTGTCAGCTATTTTTTTATTTATAAAATAATAAAAAAAAATTATATAACATTTAATAAAATACAAATAAATAATTTTATAGAAAAAAAATCCATTGACCTATACAGAAACTGCGCAGTCATTTATTTGTCATTTGTTTACAAAAATTAAACTTTGCGGATCTTGCAAATGTGTTTATAGATGAAATATTTTCAAAAAAAATTATTATATGGTCTAATCTCTAATGATATTTACAGTCAGCTCTGCAAAGTTGATAGTTAATTTTATTCAAATATAATAACTTATAATTCTAATCTAATTAATTATATTTCAAATATTGATTTTATGTAGCGAGACTATGAAATGAATTTATTTTTATTTATTTTCTTTATTTCAGTCTACGAATCTTATTTATACAGACTATTGACTTATAACGAAACTTAACAAACTCAATTTTTCTTCATATATATTTTTAAAACTATATAACAACATAATATTGAAAAATTTCAAAGAAAAAAAAACATAAAAAACAGTTCATTAAAAAACATTTGAAATAAATTTGATAAATGAAAAACAAAAAAAAATATCAAAAAATAAATATGCAACTTAAATAATTAAATTCAAAGGCTTTTAGAGATTACGAATCAATTTGAACATATCTTGAATGATTGTGAATATTATCTTTAAGATGTTTTAGGTGGTCAAGGTGTGTAAGTGTTGATAGTTTGCTCTTCCGGTAATCATTATGCACCTTAGATTAAAGTAGTTAAAATTACATTGTAAAACTGCCATAGAACATAAAAATCACAATTAGCATAAATATTAGTGTAACCGTTTAATTAGAATTTGACGGCAAGAATGTTTGAATTAGAATTTTGCAAGCGTAAAGAAATCTTTTTCCGAATATATGAAGTCATTCCGCATAAAAACAGAGAATTTTTCGATTTTTTTTAGATATAAACCGAACCAAAAGCAAACTCAAACTGTTTGGTTGAGTGATAATTTTACAACTAGTTCCCGTTTTGGTTTAATTTTGCTCCATAGAAAATTAGTTCGCTTAGTGGTTTTCCGTTTCGGTTAAAAAACCGGCATCCATCTCTGTTTATTTCTTTAAAACGACAAAACATAATGTCAGTTTAAGATCCGACTACTGAAAACAGTAGTCGGATTTAAGAGCCACAGAAAAATCGAATAAAAACCACAGTCTCGGCTAATATTTATTTATTGAAACAGGCTTATAAGAAAAATGATCAAATTCTAATTTGTGCACTGTACCTGTGATTATTTTTCTGAATGCGTAAAAAGGTAAATTGCAATTCTCAATTATTAATTAACTTAATTATTAATGTAATGATAATTTTATTAATATTCAGCGCCGGCGCTAACCTTTTTGGCGCCTGGTGCACTTTTCAAAAACGCCGCCCTAAAAAAATCCGTTTCCACATCACCCAAGAGGTAGGATCTACTAGCCTGTCTTGAGCCATTGTAGTCCTTAAATAATTTTTAATTTAGAAAAGCTACGTTCCCCGGAAGCTACTGTTACAGGTATTGTCAATAAAATTCCCAAAGCAATTGCAAGATTTGGTAACATTGATTCTAGTTTTTTCTGAAAAATGAAATCCAATGACTCAATAGGAGTTGAAGGTAAATTCCCTGAAATTAATGTAGGAAAGATTTTAATTTCCTCAAATAATTCTAATCCACTTATATCAGAATTGGTATTATAGGTTAGATATTTTTCTAAAGACTTTCAACTGTTTAAAAGAAGTTCTTGATCAAGTACAGGTCATGAAACCAAAGAAATTTCATGCAAAAATTTAAAAATATTATTGTGTTCAGAAATTGGGTCAAAACGTTCTGTAACAGATTGAAGAGCTTGATCAAGAACTTTAAAATAAAATTCTACTTTAAACCTATGTTCTGGGTCTAAGATAACTTCATCTCACCTTCGTACGAAAAAAGTGGAGTTTTTCGACGAGACCGTAGTATTGAAGGATGAGGGAAAGATATTGGAACATCTAATTTTAATACAATTTCTTTAGCCTGTAAGATAAAATTTTTGAATTTTTCATCAGTTCGTAAGTCTATTAAAAATTGTTTGGTTCCCTGTAAAATATTTATAGCGGTTGTTAAGCAAATTGCAGGACTTTGTAAATATTTACTAAATATATTTATTTTATCTAAAACCTTATACCAAATTAGGAGAGAACAAATAAAATCAAATTTCAAAATTTTGTTTCCTAAAACTTCTGCAGTATGTCTCGTTACCGAGTCCTTGTCGTTAGTCAATTCTACTAAAGCCTCATATATATATTCTAAATTATACATTAATGGTTTTAAAGCATCTATACGACTTTCCCATCTTGTCGTACAGAGTGGCTTGAGAGTCAGGGTATTTACGTTCTTTTTGAAAATTTCCCATCTTGATACAGAGCTAGAAAAGAAAACGTACAAGTTTTGGACAGTATCAAAAAATTTCACACCTTGAGCTGAACATTGAACAGAATCTGAAAGGACTAAATTAGCAGAATGAGATGCACATGGCACAAAAAATGCCCTTGGTTCTAAGTTTTTTATTTGAGCTTGCATTCCTATATTTTTTCCTTTCATATTTGAACCATTATCATACCCTTGCCCCCTGCAATCACTGATTAAAATTCCCAAAAATGCAAGCCTGTCTAAAACTAAATCAGTTAATCCTTTACCTGTTGTGTCTGAGGCTATTAGAAAACCCAAAAACAATTCCTTAATTTCGAATTTATCTTTATTTCTATTTACAATTATAATAATAAGTGATAACTGTTTCTTGCGGCTCTGATCTGGAGTACAGTCAACAATTATTGAATAATATTTTGTCCCTTTTATCATTTCAATAATTTTTTTTTTATTACATTAGAAATTATTAGAATAAGCTCATTTTGGATGTCTTTGCTTAAATATTTATTTTGAGTCTCATTATTACTAATACGACGTAAATGTTCGGAAAGTACAGGGTCAAATTTTGCTATGGCTTCAACTAATTGAAGAAGATTACCATTATATTTTTCATATAATCTATTTGACCCACCCCTAAATGCCAAAGATTGAACCGCAAGGAATTTCACAAGAAGTACAAGTGTTTTCAATACATCCCTGCAATGTTGTACTTCTTTAGACGTGTTTTTTGAAAACAAAAATCAATTGTGGAATTTTTAGAAAGTCTTTGCTCGAATTCCATCCACTTTTTAAAATTTTCTACATGAACTGGACTTTGTTCATGTTCTGGAAGTAATCTAGTTAAATGAGCCCACCCTTTAAAGCCAGAGCTAGAAATTGCGATAGAAGAATTTTTTGTAAATAACTTACAACAGAAACAGAAAATTGAGTTTTTTGAAACTGAATAAACTAACCAAGATCTTCGAACTTTATCCCCATTCGATAAAACCCTTGTATAATATTTAGGATTAAATTTTCTACCTGAACTAATTGGAAAACAAATATTGTCGATTTGTTTGGGACCTTTCTCTACCAAGTGAGTTTAACTCAGGCCACATACCCGGATCCTCAAAATCTAAAGTAGATAGATAGATAGATAGTTAGTACGAAACTGGGCCAATGGCCCATTTGCCACTGCGGCCATTGCTGACCTATTGTGGCGTTTCGTTGCTTTATAGCTCCTTTAAAAAGACCAGACTGTGTATGAACCCCAGGGTGTTTTTAAGGGGGCTGGCTGTGATATCATTTGGATTGGTATACCCCTGATTGAATTGTTGGAGTCTACTACGGGAAAGCCCTACGCATTCACATAAGATGTGTTTTGAGGTTTCGGGGTGTTCACAACAGATTCTGCAAAGGGGTGGATTTGACCTGTCGAGCTTGTTTAGGTGGTAATTGAGTCGGCAGTGGCCTGTTAGAAAGCCAGTTATTAAACGGACTTGGTTGATCTTTAGGCTCAAAAGTTCCGTTGTTCTTTTTTTGGAGATTGTGGGGATGAATAATTTTGAAATGGAACAGCCCTGAGTGGTGTTCCAATGGTTTCCCCATGTGTTTATTAACCAACTGTTAATTGTTGATTTGGCTGTGCTGTACGGGATACCGCAGAAAGGGAGCGGTTGGGTGAAGGTGCCGTCTGATCCCTGTCTAGCTAGGAGGTCAGCAGTCTCATTACCCTGAAAGCCCGAGTGCCCCGGTATCCACATAAGAGTAACAGTATTTTTGTTACCCAATTCTTTTAGAATTTTAAGGCAATCCCATACTAGTTTCGATTTGATTTCGTATGAGTTTAAGGCCATGATGGCTGCTCTGCTATCCGAGAGTATGTAAATCTTCCGGTGTGAGTAACCCAGTCTGAGATTTTCTCGGATGCAGAGTTCTATAGCGTGGGTTTCTGCTATAAAGACGGTTGAAAGATTGTCTAGACTTACAGAGATGTTTGTCTTGGTCTGTACCCCATGGACGCCAGCACCTACCCCTGTGCTGGTTTTTGAGCCATCCGTGTACCAGATGAGCGCGCTAGGATCAAGTTTTGGGGGGTTGTTAGCCCACTCGAGGCGTTCGGGTATGACCACCTTGAATGGTTTTTCAAAGTTATACCTAGTTTGCATTCTATCTGATATGGGTATGTTTAAGATAGTGTCTTTTTCTATTTCTTGTTTTAAGCCAGGATGTGCAAGTTTATAGTTCTCCTGGTCATCCCCCGTATGGAGTTTATAAGTTGCAATTCTGGCCTCTTTTTGAATATGTAAATGTAGAGGTGGTATGTTTAGAAGTACCTCTAGTGCAGCTGAAGGAGTGGTTCTCATTGCCCCTGTTATTCCTATACACGCTAGTCTTTGGATTTTTTGCAGCTGTAACTGAGCGGTTTTTTGTTCAGTTTTCTGCCACCAGACAGGTGAAGCATAGGTAAGAATTGGTCTGACAATGGAGGTGTAAAGCCAGTAGGTGATTTTGGGCTGAAGACCCCAAGTACAACCGACTAGACTTCGACATGTCCATAAAGCAATTCTAGCTTTATTAATAGTGTTATTTAAGTGGCTATTCCAGGTAAGTTTTTCGTCAAGGATTACTCCTAGAAATTTTACCTCTTTGCTAAAGTCAATACTCTGTCCAAAAAGTGTGGGTTTAATTAAGTTTTCCCTTTTTCTTCTTCTTGTGAACACGACTATTGTGCTTTTTTGAGGATTGATTTTAAGTCCCACCTCTATGCACCATGATGCCACTAGATTTAGAGCATGTTGCATGATTTCAGAGACTGTACTTTCAAATTTTCCTCTAACAACAATGGCTATATCATCTGCATAACCTTGTATGTTAATTCCAGCATGTGCCAGTTTAACTAGGAGTTCGTCTACTACTATGGACCAAAGAAGTGGTGATAGAACCCCTCCCTGTGGACAACCTTTGGCTACAGAGACCGTTAAGGTTTCTTGTGCTAAGGTGGATTTTATTATTCTGCATTTTAGCATGGATTCAATCCACTTGCAGGTTTTAAGGTCTACGCCTTTTCGTAAGGCAGCTTGCGTAATACACTCGAAGTTGGTATTGTCGAAAGCTCCTTCAATGTCAAGGAAACTACACATTGCCAGCTCTTTGTTCTTTAACGATTGTTCAATCTTTTGAACCAGATTTTGTAGGGCAAGTGTAGTTGATTTTCCTGGCATATAAGCATATTGGTATTTATATAGTGGTTGTGTTTTTAACACATTTTCTCTAATATGCCTATCAAGTAATTTTTCCATGGTTTTCTGTAGGAAAGATGTGAGGCTAATTGGACGGAAAGACTTAGGTTGGGTATGTGATCTTTTCCCAGCTTTTGGTATGTACGTCACGTTCACCATTTTCCATGCATTAGGCACATAGCCCCATGCATGGCAGGCCCTAAATATTTTTAGCACCGTTGGTATAAGTATTTCAATCCCTTTTTGCAGTAATGCTGGGAAGATACCATCTTGTCCCGGGGATTTGAAAGGTTTAAATGAGTTTATCGCCCATCTAACTTTGTTGGCTGTAAAGATTTTGGTGGAATTCCTCCAATCCTCTTTACGAGGCCTAGATAGATTAGAATCATGTTGGGAATATATCTCCACATGCTCTGTGTTAACAGAATCTGGAAAGTGAGTGGAAGCTAGAAGCTCCAATGTTTCTTTACAATTCTTAGTGACTGAGCCATCGGGTTTTTCCATTAAACCTATTCTATTAGTGTGCCCTTTAGACAGCATCTTGTGTATTCTTGCACCGCTGGGTAAATCATTTATCTCCTCGCAGTAACTTTTCCAAGACGCCCTCTTAGCCCTTCTAATTTCATGGTTATACTCAGTTAAAGATTTCCTATAGGAATCCCAATTTCCACCAACTTTTGCTTTATTAAAAAGTTTCCTGGTGTCTGCCCGCAGGGCAGCAAGTTTGTTATTCCACCAAGGAATCTTGCGATTGCTTTTACGGGTTTTTTCTGGACATGAGGTGTGGTAGGCATTGAGAATGGAAGTTTGTAGTTTATCAGAAGCTAGTTCTATTGAGTTAATATCCCTAACATTTGGTTTGAAATCAGCCAAATTGTCTATCAAATTCTGGGTATAAGAATCCCAATTTGTAGATCTTGGTTGCCTAAATGTTTCAGATACTATTTTAGAAGATTCAATGTTGAACCTAATTTGTCTGTGGTCTGACATAGATGTTTCTTGTGAAACGTGCCAGTCCTTTATTTTATTACTGAGAAAGGAAGTGCTTAGGGTAATGTCTAAGACCTCCTGCCTAATTCTATTTATGAATGTCGGCCTATTGCCCCTATTCAAGATTTCTAGGCTATTACTATTAATAAATTCAAGAAGGTACTCACCTCTGTCGTTTATATTGGTACTTCCCCATAGATTGTGGTGAGCGTTGGCATCACATCCAATGAGCAGTTGTTTATTGTTTGCTCTGCAGAAGTTCACTAGGTCCTTCAGATCTTCGTTAGCAGGATTTGATGAGTCCCCAGGTAGGTAGGCTGAGCAGATGACAATCTCTATCCTACCGTCCTGTGTCGGGACATCTATCAGTGCTGCTACAAGGTCTTTTTTGCAGAATCCTGAAATGGGAAAGAATTTAATACCTTTACGAAATAAGATACATGCTCTGGGTTTACCATCACTGGTAGACTCATAGAATAACTCACCTGCAGTTAGTCCCCTTATCCGGTCTTTAAGCACATAAGGCTCCTGGATAAGGGCTATCTCCAAGTGATCCATAGCAAATCTTCTGGTCAAAACTGCCGAGGCAGCTTTGGCGTGTTGAAGATTGATTTGGATACACTTGAAGACATCCATTACTACTTACTAGCGTTGATGATACTGCTTTCGGGAGCATCATTTTCTACCACCAACATTGGTTCAGGTACAGCAGTTGTGGTCGCTGTTTCCGTTGGGGTGAAGAGAGTAGCTGGTTGGGCATTTTGTCTCCGTGTTTCCGCTACTGGTGCAGACGTCTCATCTTTACTAGTCCTTCCGGTAATTTTCCGTATTTGGATAGGCGCAAAGTTCAAGTGCGGACGATACTTGATCTTTCCCAGTATCATCTCCGCTACGCTATCTATAGTAAAGATGAACGTCTGTCCACCATTGTTTTCTGGCACAACCTTCAACATACGCCACGTTTTAGTGTTGAGCCCTTGGTTTTGTAGACGCAAGCGTTTCAAAAATTTTTCTCCTGTCATGATGCCAGCAGGAGTAAGAGGTGCAAATGCCTTGCACATGATGGATTTGGGCATTTTGTCTCCGTCCACCACTTTAAGACATGCACCTTCCCATGGTTTCATTGCGGCTTCGATTTTAAAGATCCAGTCTTTGGTTTCTTTGTTGTTGCATAAAATTGACAACCATCCCTCCGTTTTTTGAGCGTGGGCACTGAATTGAGGGTATGTTCCTTCTTCCTCGTCAATGTTGTCAATTTCATCCAACAACGCAATCTTTATCTTTTCCATCTGCTCTACTGTTAGGATCGTCTCTGGATGTAGTGCATGTATAATAGCTACTTTCTGTCTGGAGACGACCTCACTGAAAGATGGTACTGACTTTGAGTTGTCATGGCTACTCTTACTCTCCGTCAGTTTTTTCGGCACCGAAGTTTTGATGGGTGCAGAAGTGCTAGGTCTAGGATTGCGACTATGTCCCTTATCCTCGACCCGCTTTCTATCGCCGACATCAAGTTTGGTTGCCTTTGGGGGAGCCTGTTCTGGTGTACTACCATCTGACCTACCCCGTTTCTTTAGCTCAACCTTGGTTGGTTTTATGGTTGGTATTATCTTACCAGGTTGAGCACGTAGCAAGAGCCTCTCTCTTTCAGCTTTCCTTGCTTCTTCAGCTGTGATGCCAGTTTTCGCTATCATAGCTCTAATTCTTCTTTTAGAAGCGCCTGAGAAGTACTCAAAGCTCTTCTTTAGATTTAGCTTCCGAAGCGCTTCGGCCGCTTCATCAAGAATTGGTTCTTTTTGTCCCTTATTCTCAATGTTGCTTGGAAGCACTTCTTTGGCTTTACTGGACGATATTAGTTCCTCCATTTCTTGTAAGTTTTGAGGTGGTGTTAGCAATAAGTCATCTTCGACATCTGTTGCTACCACCTCCTCAATGTTTGGTAAAGGTGATGCTATTGTCTCTACCTCATTTGTGTTTGTGTTGTTTAATTTGGTTTGGTTCATATTTTGTTCCCACGAGTATGGCGAGATAAAAGAGTCAACATCCGCAGAGCTCCCGTACGGATGCAAGTCTAGTTACAATGGGGGGTCGACTGGTACCCCAAGGAGATCGTTAGCGATATCACTTTTATACACCTGATACCATGCAGCCCTCGGCACGATGCTTACACACCTTGGCTTGAGTGTTTTGGATCTCTTTAGTCTGGCACCTCCTCCTAGACCAATTCGGCATGGTTGGACCTACCGGTAGCAAGCTACCGCCGACACGCGCTCTAGGATTCATTGGAGCGCACAAACCCCCCCACCACGATAAGGTAGAGATCCCGAGGGGGGAAATCTAAAGTAACTAAACGATTGTCCGAACACGGAGGATTACCTACCACAGGAATGATTTCTTGAAAATTTGAACTATTTTGTGGTATTTCAACAATAACATTGTTATTGTCAGTGTTTGGCTCGGCATTTTGGTTATTTACAGTAAAAAATGAATCCAATGCATTTCTTTGCTTGCTTTCTGAAATTAATACTTGCTTCCTTTTTTGTCTATATTCATGACCAGATAATTTCCGTTTTGACGACATATTAATGTTATAATTATTATATATATATGTATATATAAAAATATAAATAGAAAAATGTATATATTATAATAAAATGACGAAATTCAAAATGATTACTTACTACAACAAATATTATAGTAGATGCAAAAAAACACAAATAAAGTAACAAACAGTTCAGAAAACAATTAAGAAATTAAAAAAACGTTTATACATTAAAATTAAATGATTAAATAATATCCAAATAAATTATTTAATATCACCAAAAGCACATAAAACATCACCTCTTCTATTACATGGAAGACCCACTAAAAGAACACAAAATATTCATTTAATTTATTAAATTATATTTATATTTTAACAAATAAAATATTTTGCTTTTATTTTATGCACTTTCAGAAAAAATAAACAAGTTTGCGAAACTGTTATAAGGATCCCTTCGTGTTAATTTAAGTACAATATTGTTCAAACAAAAAATTATATTAAAAAAAAGTTCTCCTCCATACCCAATACCTAAATCCCGCACAAAAAGATTTTTCTCTATACTAAGATTTTTCTCTTTTCTCTATATTTATTTAATACACCCATCTCTCTTTTAACGGAAGGGTTCCGTTCCAGAAAATTTGTCCGTAAATCGAAATTCCGTAAATCGATTTGTTTTTAACATAACAAAGATAATGTTGTATACGGTACATATGCGTAAAAATAACGTAATGTGTATACTAAAAGTTATATGAATTATACATTTTATGAAAAAAGGAAAAATATCCATTAACAAAATAATTTAAAAATTCTATTATGTATGTGTACTTGCTCATTTACTTCAAGACAATAAGATAATTACATAATGTACATAGTTGAATATAAATACAATAGGATAATGCGTACATAAAATTGTTGCTGGGCAATACCTACTATTTGAAATTTAAAATTTTCGCCTTTATTACATATTTTACATATAAAAAATATGAGATGTACACAAAAAACAAAAATTTATGTGGACTAGAACTAATTTGTGTGCACTTCTATGTTTTATTTTTTTTTTCGTAAATTTTTTGTACGTTAACAGAGACCGTGGAATAATTTTTTTATTCCGTCATAGCGAAATTCCGTAAAAAGAGTTTCCGTTAAGCGAGGGATGGGTGTAAACGAAAAGAAAATCAAAGAAATTTTCAAACGAATATATTGGTGCATTCCAAAATATTTGCACCATATAGAATAGAAATTATAAAACCCAACCTATTCAAAAAAAATATTCTAACTGAATACATACTGTACATGAAAATGAGGAGAAATTTGAATAAACAGAAAAAAAGAGAGTCTTATATGGATTTCCACTTTCCATACACAAAACACAAAAATAATAAGAACAAGAAAATATGGTTAAAGTAAATTGAGAAAAAACTTAAAGAGCTGGCGGGGAAATAAATTATTTCATATAATAAACGAAGTCAAACAAATAAACGAATATGCACGGGGCAATCCGACAAAAGTGCTCCAGGCCAAAATAATTTTTCATACGATTTAACAAAAGTGACGTCAGCTAAATATTTTGGTTTCATATAAAATTCCAATTGTTTGGTGCACTTTTTTAAGTTTGCGCCATCATATAGAAATAATTATTTGCCGTCATATATTGTTCTATTGAACAATTATATGTGTTGTATTTGTTTTGTATATGCCGGCGGGGAAATAAATTATTTCATATTGGATTATGTGTATGAATGCAAGCATATATATTTTGTGATGGTCACTATGAAATGTTTGTACAATTGATTATTTAAATGTACTTATTATTTTATTTTTTGAATTTATTTCAGAAGAATTTTTTTAATATGAAAAAAAAAATTTTTTTGTAAGAAAATTTTTTTTATGAAATTTTTTTTTTCTATATATTTTGTAAAATTTATTTAATTTTTGGCGCCCTTCTATTTCGGCGCCCTGGCAAACTGCTCCAACTGCCCTTAGGAAGCGCCGGCCTTGAATATAGTATATATGTATAATATAATAATGTAAATTTTTGATCAATATTTTTGTAGGAATATTAATAATTTATTTGTACATTTACTGTATTGTATAACAATTTGGAAAAGTTTGCTGAGGCACGACTAAAGGAACGTTTTTGAAAATATTTCCAAATTTTGGTTTCGAATTCATACTAATTTGCTAAAATACAATTAACACTTTAATTTTTTATACATATATTATAAAATCTAAATAATATAGTAATTATTGTACATAAAATATTCATAATAATCGTAGGCATTCATATAAATAAATTATTACTAATATTTAAAAATGAATATTTTGTCGAAAAAAGGGAAGAGTGGGTTCATTATTTTCCATAAGGTGTGATAAAATCTATTTGTAAAATAATATTCTTCTAATAATTTAATGAATATAATATTTTTTTAACGATCAATAATTAATAATATAATACATAGTTAAGAAATTTATATTTAGGTGACTGTGAAAATAATCGTTGTCATAAAAATTTATTTAAATGGATGATTAATTTGATTCCAAATTGAAGTTTATTATGAAGTACCAAATAAAGTATAAATTTTGAAATTAACAGAATCCTTAAAATCAGTAGAGTGATGTCCTTAAAATATTTAAAATTTGTAAAATAACTTCTTAAAATACAATTTTTTTAAGACTTTAATATGAGGGGGGAAAATTACTACGCAATATATAAAAACGGGCATATTTTTGCAATGTCATATAGAAATGTAAGAAATTACTGAAATTTGTGCACAACAGTTAACAAAAAGCTATACTATTATCGCGAGTACTATCAGAAGAATTTGGCATGATTTTTACCACTAAACAATTTTATAGTTCCTTGGTTCAACATCAACATTAAAGTGAATCGTTTGATTACAAAAAATAATAAAGGTATAACTCCTTAATTAAAAATTTTGTTTATAACAAATAATTTGACTACTTTTATAATAATTTTCAAAATGATTGCGTAATCTATTTGATACAAAATTTATGTATTCTAAGAAATAAATATTTATTGAAAGTGATTGCAGTCTACTGAAGTTACAAAAGTCTAAATTTTGGTGCACAGTACAAAAATGTATAAATACCTGCTATTAACGCTTGCTTTTATAAAGGAGTTTCTGTCTCCAGAATTCTCTCCCGGGAATTCTCGAGAAAACTAATTTATTTGTTTTTCCCTTTTCCCCAGATTTTTTTAAAATATATTTCGGGTTTCTCGGGAAATATTATTTTTCTCGAGAAAAAAAATATTTTATGTTCAAAAATCGAAATTTTAGCAACCGCTGTAAATATTGTTGGAAGTAAATGAACTTACGTTTTGATTTTCGTCTCGAGTCGCAATATATTTGACTTCCTGTCAAACTAAATTTTAACCTGGGAAAAAGTCATATTATAATAAAAATCTATTTTGTACTTTATTTTTAAATCCCTTTTTAGATTATGGAGAATGAAAACGAATATTTAAGTAAAAATATATGGAAATATTTCAAAAGAACTGATAATAGCGAACAGCTGAAATTATTAGTCCCTTTATTGTATTAGTTAGGACCTGTAGGTTTTATAGTTATTATTGCTTCCTTTATTTTTCATTTTTATTTTTTTCATTAAATTGTATTTGTAAAACAAAAAAATATATGGGTATAATATATGAATATTTTTTATTTAATTATTTCTAATGAATTATTTAATGTATAATTTTTGTTTTCAATAAAAGCAATACCAAGATACCATTTATTTGTTCAAATTTGTCTTATTTCGTGTAGTTTTTATATAGAATTGTCATTCGAGAAATCCCGAGAATTCTCGGGAATTTTAAAAATCATCCCGATTCTCGAGAAATATATTTTTATCAAAAATGAGAATTCCCGAATCCCGAACATTAAAAAAAGTCGGGAAACCAGAAACTCTTCTCGGCCAATTTTGAATATTTTTCGAAAAGGTCTTCGGAAATGCGCTAGAAATTAAATTCCCTACACGGAAATACCAAATATGTGGGGATTGCTTTCAGTTTTAAGGATTTTAATTTTTTTGCTACAAATTCTGATGTTTTGTATTAAATCTCTATAAATTTCGATATTTTCCCGATTTCTTGGCCAATTTTGAATATTTTTCGAAAAGGTCTTCGGAAATGCGCTAGAAATTAAATTCCCTACACGGAAATACCAAATATGTGGGGATTGCTTTCAGTTTTAAGTAAGGGTTTTCATTTTTTTGCTACAAATTCTGATGTTTTGTATTTTAATCTCATTAAATTTCCATATTTTCCCGATTTCTCGGCCAATTTTGAATATTTTTCGAAAAGGTCTTCGGAAATGCGCTAGAAATTAAATTCCCTACACGGAAATACCAAATATGTGAGGATTGCTTTCAGTTTTAAGGGTTTTCATTTTTTTCCCACAAATTCCGATGTTTTGTATTGAATATCATTAAATTTCGATATTTTCCCGATTTCTTGGCCAATTTTGAATATTTTTCGAAAAGGTCTTCGGAAATGCGCTAGAAATTAAATTCCCTACACGGAAATACCAAATATGTGGGGATTGCTTTCAGTTTTAAGGGTTTTCATTTTCTTGCTACAAATTCTGATGTTTTGTATTGAATCTCATTAAATTTCCATATTTTCCCGATTTCTCGGCCAATTTTGAATATTTTTCGAAAAGGTCTTCGGAAATGCGCTAGAAATTAAATTCCCTACACGGAAATACCAAATATGTGGGGATTGCTTTCAGTTTTAAGGGTTTTAATTTTTTTCCCACAAATTCCGATGTTTTGTATTGAATCTCATTAAATTTCGATATGTTCCCGATTTCTCGGCCAATTTTGAATATTTTTCGAAAAGGTCTTCGGAAATGCGCTAGAAATTAAATTCCCTACACGGAAATACCAAATATGTGGGGATTGCTTTCAGTTTTAAGGGTTTTCATTTTTTTGCTACAAATTCTGATGTTTTGTATTGAATCTCATTAAATTTCCATATTTTCCCGATTTCTCGGCCAATTTTGAATATTTTTCAAAAAGGTCTTCGGAAATGCGCTAGAAATTAAATTCCCTACACGGAAATACCAAATGTGGGGATTGCTTTTAGTTTTAAGGGTTTTTATTTTTTTCCTACAAATTCTGATGTTTTGTATTGAATCGCTTTAAATTTCGATATTTTCCCGATTTATCGGCCAATTTGAATATTTTTCGAAAAGGTCTTCGAAAATGCGCTAGAAATTAAATTCCCTACACGGAAATACCAAATATGTGGGGATTGCTTTCAGTTTTAAGGGTTTTCATTTTTTTGCTACAAATTCTGATGTTTTGTATTGAATCTCATTAAATTTCCATATGTTCCCGATTTCTCGGCCAATTTTGAATATTTTTCGAAAAGGTCTTCGGAAATGCGCTAGAAATTAAATTCCCTACACGGAAATACCAAATGTGGGGATTGCTTTTAGTTTTAAGGGTTTTTATTTTTTTCCTACAAATTCTGATGTTTTGTATTGAATCGATTTAAATTTCGATATTTTCCCGATTTATCGGCCAATTTTGAATATTTTTCGAAAAGGTCTTCGGAAATGTGCTAGAAATTAAATTCCCTACACGGAAATACCAAATATGTGGGGATTGCTTTCAGTTTTAAGGGTTTTAATTTTTTTGCTACAAATTCTGATGTTTTGTATTGAATCTCATTAAATTTCGATATTTTCCCGATTTCTCGGCCAATTTTGAATATTTTTCGAAAAGGTCTTCGGAAATGCTCTAGAAATTAAATTTCCTATACGGAAATACCAAATATGTGGGGATTGCTGTCAGTTTTAAGGGTTTTCATTTTTTTGCTACAAATTCTGATGTTTTGTATTGAATCTCATTAAATTTCGATATATTCCCGATTTCTCGGCCAATTTTGAATATTTTTCGAAAAGTTCTTCGGAAATGCGCTAGAAATTAAATTCCCTACACGGAAATACCAAATATATGGGGATTGCTTTCAGTTTTAAGGGTTTTCATTTTTTTGCTACAAATTCTGATGTTTTTAATTGAATCTCATTAAATTTCGATATTTTCCCGATTTCTAGGCCAATTTTGAATATTGTTCGAAAAGGTCTTCGGAAATGCGCTAGAAATTAAATTCCCTTCACGGAAATACCAAATAGGTGGGGATTGCTTTCAGTTTTAAGGGTTTTAATTTTTTTGCTGCAAATTCTGATGTTTTGTATTGAATCTCTTTAAATTTCGATATTCTCCCGATTTCTCGGCCAATTTTGAATATTTTTCGAAAAGGTCTTCGGAAATGCGCTAGAAATTAAATTCCCTACACGGAAATACCAAATATGTGGGGATTGCTGTCAGTTTTAAGGGTTTTTATTTTTTTGCTACAAATTCTGATGTTTTGTATTGAATCACATTAAATTTCCATATTTTCCCGATTTCTCGGCCAATTTTGAATATTTTTCGAAAAGGTCTTCGGAAATGCGCTAGAAATTAAATTCCCTACACGGAAATAGCAAATATGTGGGGATTGCTGTCAGTTTTAAGGGTTTTCATTTTTTTGCTACAAATTCTGATGTTTTGTATTGAATCTCATTAAATTTCCAAATTTTCCCGATTTCTCGGCCAATTTTGAATAGTTTTCGAAAAGGTCTTCGGAAATGCGCTAGAAATTAAATTCCCTACACGGAAATAGCAAATATGTGGGGCTTGCTTTCAGTTTTAAGGGTTTTCATTTTTTTGCTACAAATTCTGATGTTTTGTATTGAATCGCTTTAAATTTCGATATTTTCCCGATTTATCGGCCAATTTTGAATATTTTTCGAAAAGGTCTTCGGAAATGCGCTAGAAATTAAATTCCCTACACGGAAATACCAAATATGTGGGGATTGCTGTCAGTTTTAAGGGTTTTCATTTTTTTGCTACAAATTCTGATGTTTTGTATTGAATCTCATTAAATTTCCATATTTTCCCGATTTCTCGGCCAATTTTGAATATTTTTCGAAAAGGTCTTCGGAAATGCGCTAGAAATTAAATTCCCTACACGGAAATACCAAATATGTGGGGATTGCTGTCAGTTTTAAGGGTTTTCATTTTTTTGCTACAAATTCTGATGTTTTGTATTGAATCTCATTAAATTTCCAAATTTTCCCGATTTCTCGGCCAATTTTGAATATTTTTCGAAAAGGTCTTCGGAAATGCGCTAGAAATTAAATTCCCTACACGGAAATAGCAAATATGTGGGGCTTGCTTTCAGTTTTAAGGGTTTTCATTTTTTTGCTACAAATTCTGATGTTTTGTATTGAAACTCTTTAAATTTCGATATTTTCCCGATTTATCGGCCAATTTTGAATATTTTTCGAAAAGGTCTTCGGAAATGCGCTAGAAATTAAATTCCCTACACGGAAATACCAAATATGTGGGGATTGCTCTCAGTTTTTAGGGTTTTCATTTTTTTGCTACAAATTCTGATGTTTTGTATTGAATCCCATTAAATTACGATAATTTCCCGATTTCTCGGCTAATTTTGAATATTTTTTGAAAAGGTCTTCGGAAATGCGCTAGAAATTAAATTCCCTACACGGAAATACCAAATATGTGGGGATTGCTGTCAGTTTTAAGGGTTTTCATTTTTTTGCTACAAATTCTGATGTTTTGTATTGAATCTCATTAAATTTCCAAATTTTCCCGATTTCTCGGCCAATTTTGAATATTTTTCGAAAAGGTCTTCGGAAATGCGCTAGAAATTAAATTCCCTACACGGAAATAGCAAATATGTGGGGCTTGCTTTCAGTTTTAAGGGTTTTCATTTTTTTGCTACAAATTCTGATGTTTTGTATTGAATCGCATTAAATTTCGATATTTTCCCGATTTATCGGCCAATTTTGAATATTTTTCGAAAAGGTCTTCGGAAATGCGCTAGAAATTAAATTCCCTACACGGAAATACCAAATATGTGGGGATTGCTCTCAGTTTTTAGAGTTTTCATTTTTTTGCTACAAATTCTGATGTTTTGTATTGAATCTCATTAAATTACGATATTTTCCGGATTTCTCGGCCAATTTTGAATATTTTTGAAAATGTCTTCGGAAATGCGCTAGAAATTAAATTCCCTACACGGAAATACCAAATATGTGGGGATTGCTGTCAGTTTTAAGGGTTTTCATTTTTTTGCTACAAATTCTGATGTTTTGTATTGAATCTCATTAAATTTCCATATTTTCCCGATTTCTCGGCCAATTTTGAATATTTTTCGAAAAGGTCTTCGGAAATGCGCTAGAAATTAAATTCCCTACACGGAAATACCAAATGTGTGGGGATTGCTTTCAGTTTTAAGGGTTTTTATTTTTTTGCTACAAATTCTGATGTTTTGTATTGAATCGCTTTAAATTTCGATATTTTCCCGATTTATCGGCCAATTTTGAATATTTTTCGAAAAGGTCTTCGGAAATGCGCTAGAAATTAAATTCCCTAGACGGAAATACCAAATATGTGGGGATTGCTTTCAGTTTTAAGGGTTTTAATTTTTTTCCTACAAATTCTGATGTTTTGTATTGAATCTCTTTAAATTTCGATATTTTCCCGATTTCTCGGCCAATTTTGAATATTTTTCGAAAAGGTCTTCGGAAATGCGATAGAAATTACATTCCCTACACGGAAATACCAAATATGTGGGGATTGCTGTCAGTTTTAAGGGTTTTCATTTTTTTGCTACAAATTCTGATGTTTTGTATTGAATCTCATTAAATTTCCATATTTTCCCGATTTCTCGGCCAATTTTGAATATTTTTCGAAAAGGTCTTCGGAAATGCGCTAGAAATTAAATTCCCTACACGGAAAAACCAAATATGTGGGGATTGCTTTCAGTTTTAAGGGTTTTTATTTTTTTGCTACAAATTCTGATGTTTTGTATTGAATCGCTTTATATTTCGATATTTTCCCGATTTATCGGCCAATTTTGAATATTTTTCGAAAAGGTCTTCGGAAATGTGCTAGAAATTAAATTCCCTACACGGAAATACCAAATATGTGGGGATTGCTTTCAGTTTTAAGGGTTTTAATTTTTTTGCTACAAATTCTGATGTTTTGTATTGAATCTCATTAAATTTCGATATTTTCCCGATTTCTCGGCCAATTTTGAATATTTTTCGAAAAGGTCTTCGGAAATGCTCTAGAAATTAAATTCCCTATACGGAAATACCAAATATGTGGGGATTGCTGTCAGTTTTAAGGGTTTTCATTTTTTTGCTACAAATTCTGATGTTTTGTATTGAATCTCATTAAATTTCGATATATTCCCGATTTCTCGGCCAATTTTGAATATTGTTCGAAAAGGTCTTCGGAAATGCGCTAGAAATTAAATTCCCTTCACGGAAATACCAAATAGGTGGGGATTGCTTTCAGTTTTAAGGGTTTTCATTTTTTTCCTACAAGTTCCGATGTTTTGTATTGAATCTCTTTAAATTTCGATATTTTCCCGATTTCTCGGCCAATTTTGAATATTGTTCGAAAAGGTCTTCGGAAATGCGCTAGAAATTAAATTCCCTTCACGGAAATACCAAATAGGTGGGGATGGCTTTCAGTTTTAAGGGTTTTAATTTTTTTGCTGCAAATTCTGATGTTTTGTATTGAATCGCTTTATATTTCGATATTTTCCCGATTTATCGGCCAATTTTGAATATTTTTCGAAAAGGTCTTCGGAAATGTGCTAGAAATTAAATTCCCTACACGGAAATACCAAATATGTGGGGATTGCTTTCAGTTTTAAGGGTTGTAATTTTTTTGCTACAAATTCTGATGTTTTGTATTGAATCTCATTAAATTTCGATATTTTCCCGATTTCTCGGCCAATTTTGAATATTTTTCGAAAAGGTCTTCGGAAATGCGCTAGAAATTAAATTCCCTACACGGAAATACCAAATATGTGGGGATTGCTGTCAGTTTTAAGGGTTTTCATTTTTTTGCTACAAATTCTGATGTTTTGTATTGAATCTCATTAAATTTCGATATATTCCCGATTTCTCGGCCAATTTTGAATATTGTTCGAAAAGGTCTTCGGAAATGCGCTAGAAATTAAATTCCCTTCACGGAAATACCAAATAGGTGGGGATTGCTTTCAGTTTTAAGGGTTTTCATTTTTTTCCTACAAGTTCCGATGTTTTGTATTGAATCTCTTTAAATTTCGATATTTTCCCGATTTCTCGGCCAATTTTGAATATTTTTCGGTAATGCGCTTGAAATTAAATTCCCTAGACGGAAATACCAAATATGTGGGGATTGCTGTCAGTTTTAAGGGTTTTCATTTTTTTGCTACAAATTCTGATGTTTTGTATTGAATCTCATTAAATTTCGATATATTCCCGATTTCTCGGCCAATTTTGAATATTGTTCGAAAAGGTCTTCGGAAATGCGCTAGAAATTAAATTCCCTTCACGGAAATACCAAATAGGTGGGGATTGCTTTCAGTTTTAAGGGTTTTCATTTTTTTCCTACAAGTTCCGATGTTTTGTATTGAATCTCTTTAAATTTCGATATTTTCCCGATTTCTCGGCCAATTTTGAATATTGTTCGAAAAGGTCTTCGGAAATGCGCTAGAAATTAAATTCCCTTCACGGAAAAACCAAATATGTGGGGATTGCTTTCAGTTTTAAGGGTTTTTATTTTTTTGCTACAAATTCTGATGTTTTGTATTGAATCGCTTTATATTTCGATATTTTCCCGATTTATCGGCCAATTTTGAATATTTTTCGAAAAGGTCTTCGGAAATGTGCTAGAAATTAAATTCCCTACACGGAAATACCAAATATGTGGGGATTGCTTTCAGTTTTAAGGGTTTTAATTTTTTTGCTACAAATTCTGATGTTTTGTATTGAATCTCATTAAATTTCGATATTTTCCCGATTTCTCGGCCAATTTTGAATATTTTTCGAAAAGTTCTTCGGAAATGCGCTAGAAATTAAATTCCCTACACGGAAATACCAAATATATGGGGATTGCTTTCAGTTTTAAGGGTTTTCATTTTTTTGCTACAAATTCTGATGTTTTGTATTGAATCTCATTAAATTTCGATATTTTCCCGATTTCTAGGCCAATTTTGAATATTGTTCGAAAAGGTCTTCGGAAATGCGCTAGAAATTAAATTCCCTTCACGGAAATACCAAATAGGTGGGGATTGCTTTCAGTTTTAAGGGTTTTAATTTTTTTGCTGCAAATTCTGATGTTTTGTATTGAATCTCTTTAAATTTCGATATTCTCCCGATTTCTCGGCCAATTTTGAATATTTTTCGAAAAGGTCTTCGGAAATGCGCTAGAAATTAAATTCCCTACACGGAAATACCAAATATGTGGGGATTGCTGTCAGTTTTAAGGGTTTTCATTTTTTTGCTACAAATTCTGATGTTTTGTATTGAATCTCATTAAATTTCCATATTTTCCCGATTTCTCGGCCAATTTTGAATATTTTTCGAAAAGGTCTTCGGAAATGCGCTAGAAATTAAATTCCCTACACGGAAATAGCAAATATGTGGGGATTGCTGTCAGTTTTAAGGGTTTTCATTTTTTTGCTACAAATTCTGATGTTTTGTATTGAATCTCATTAAATTTCCAAATTTTCCCGATTTCTCGGCCAATTTTGAATATTTTTCGAAAAGGTCTTCGGAAATGCGCTAGAAATTAAATTCCCTACACGGAAATAGCAAATATGTGGGGCTTGCTTTCAGTTTTAAGGGTTTTCATTTTTTTGCTACAAATTCTGATGTTTTGTATTGAATCGCTTTAAATTTCGATATTTTCCCGATTTATCGGCCAATTTTGAATATTTTTCGAAAAGGTCTTCGGAAATGCGCTAGAAATTAAATTCCCTACACGGAAATACCAAATATGTGGGGATTGCTGTCAGTTTTAAGGGTTTTCATTTTTTTGCTACAAATTATGATGTTTTGTATTGAATCTCATTAAATTTCCATATTTTCCCGATTTCTCGGCCAATTTTGAATATTTTTCGAAAAGGTCTTCGGAAATGCGCTAGAAATTAAATTCCCTACACGGAAATACCAAATATGTGGGGATTGCTGTCAGTTTTAAGGGTTTTCATTTTTTTGCTACAAATTCTGATGTTTTGTATTGAATCTCATTAAATTTCCAAATTTTCCCGATTTCTCGGCCAATTTTGAATATTTTTCGAAAAGGTCTTCGGAAATGCGCTAGAAATTAAATTCCCTACACGGAAATAGCAAATATGTGGGGCTTGCTTTCAGTTTTAAGGGTTTTCATTTTTTTGCTACAAATTCTGATGTTTTGTATTGAAACTCTTTAAATTTCGATATTTTCCCGATTTATCGGCCAATTTTGAATATTTTTCGAAAAGGTCTTCGGAAATGCGCTAGAAATTAAATTCCCTACACGGAAATACCAAATATGTGGGGATTGCTCTCAGTTTTTGGGGTTTTCATTTTTTTGCTACAAATTCTGATGTTTTGTATTGAATCCCATTAAATTACGATAATTTCCCGATTTCTCGGCTAATTTTGAATATTTTTTGAAAAGGTCTTCGGAAATGCGCTAGAAATTAAATTCCCTACACGGAAATACCAAATATGTGGGGATTGCTGTCAGTTTTAAGGGTTTTCATTTTTTTGCTACAAATTCTGATGTTTTGTATTGAATCTCATTAAATTTCCAAATTTTCCCGATTTCTCGGCCAATTTTGAATATTTTTCGAAAAGGTCTTCGGAAATGCGCTAGAAATTAAATTCCCTACACGGAAATAGCAAATATGTGGGGCTTGCTTTCAGTTTTAAGGGTTTTCATTTTTTTGCTACAAATTCTGATGTTTTGTATTGAATCGCATTAAATTTCGATATTTTCCCGATTTATCGGCCAATTTTGAATATTTTTCGAAAAGGTCTTCGGAAATGCGCTAGAAATTAAATTCCCTACACGGAAATACCAAATATGTGGGGATTGCTCTCAGTTTTTAGAGTTTTCATTTTTTTGCTACAAATTCTGATGTTTTGTATTGAATCTCATTAAATTACGATATTTTCCGGATTTCTCGGCCAATTTTGAATATTTTTTGAAAATGTCTTCGGAAATGCGCTAGAAATTAAATTCCCTACACGGAAATACCAAATATGTGGGGATTGCTGTCAGTTTTAAGGGTTTTCATTTTTTTGCTACAAATTCTGATGTTTTGTATTGAATCTCATTAAATTTCCATATTTTCCCGATTTCTCGGCCAATTTTGAATATTTTTCGAAAAGGTCTTCGGAAATGCGCTAGAAATTAAATTCCCTACACGGAAATACCAAATATGTGGGGATTGCTTTCAGTTTTAAGGGTTTTTATTTTTTTGCTACAAATTCTGATGTTTTGTATTGAATCGCTTTAAATTTCGATATTTTCCCGATTTATCGGCCAATTTTGAATATTTTTCGAAAAGGTCTTCGGAAATGCGCTAGAAATTAAATTCCCTACACGGAAATACCAAATATGTGGGGATTGCTTTCAGTTTTAAGGGTTTTAATTTTTTTCCTACAAATTCTGATGTTTTGTATTGAATCTCTTTAAATTTCGATATTTTCCCGATTTCTCGGCCAATTTTGAATATTTTTCGAAAAGGTCTTCGGAAATGCGATAGAAATTACATTCCCTACACGGAAATACCAAATATGTGGGGATTGCTGTCAGTTTTAAGGGTTTTCATTTTTTTGCTACAAATTCTGATGTTTTGTATTGAATCTCATTAAATTTCCATATTTTCCCGATTTCTCGGCCAATTTTGAATATTTTTCGAAAAGGTCTTCGGAAATGCGCTAGAAATTAAATTCCCTACACGGAAAAACCAAATATATGGGGATTGCTTTCAGTTTTAAGGGTTTTTATTTTTTTGCTACAAATTCTGATGTTTTGTATTGAATCGCTTTATATTTCGATATATTCCCGATTTATCGGCCAATTTTGAATATTTTTCGAAAAGGTCTTCGGAAATGCGCTAGAAATTAAATTCCCTACACGGAAATACCAAATATGTGGGGATTGCTTTCAGTTTTAAGGGTTTTCATTTTTTTGCTACAAATTCTGATGTTTTGTATTGAATCTCTTTAAATTTCGATATTTTCCCGATTTCTCGGCCAATTTTGAATATTTTTCGAAAAGGTCTTCGGAAATGCGCTAGAAGTTAAATTTCCTACACGGAAATACCAAATATGTGGGGATTGCTTGCAGTTTTAAGGGTTTTCAATTTTTTGCTACAAATTCTGATGTTTTGTATTGAATCTTTTTAAATTTCGATATTTTCACGATTTCTCGGCCAGTTTTGAATATTTTTCGAAAAGGTCTTCGGAAATGCGTTAGAAACTAAATTCCCTACACGGAAATACCAAATATGTGGGGATTGCTTTCAGTTTAAAGGGTTTTCACTTTTTTGCTACAAATGCTGATGTTTTGTATTGAATCTCTTTAAATTTCGATATTTTCCCGATTTCTCGGCCAATTTTGAATATTTTTCGAAAAGGTCTTCGGAAATGCGCTAGAAATTAAATTCCCTACACGGAAATACCAAATATGTGGAGATTGCTTTCAGTTTTAAGGGTTTTCAATATTTTCCTTCAAATTCTGATGTTTTGTATTGAATCTCTTTAAATTTCGATATTTTCCCGATTTCTCGGCCAATTTTGAATATTTTTCGAAAAGGTCTTCGGAAATGCGCTAGAAATTAAATTCCCTACACGGAAATACCAAATATGTGGGGATTGCTGTCAGTTTTAAGGGTTTTCATTTTTTTGCTACAAATTCTGATGTTTTGTATTGAATCTCTTTAAATTTCGATATTTTCCCGATTTCTCGGCCAATTTTGAATATTTTTCGAAAAGGTCTTCGGAAATGCGCTAGAAATTAAATTCCCTACACGGAAATACCAAATATGTGGGGATTGCTGTCAGTTTTAAGGGTTTTCATTTTTTTGCTACAAATTCTGATGTTTTGTATTGAATCTCATTAAATTTCCATATTTTCCCGATTTCTCGGCCAATTTTGAATATTTTTCGAAAAGGTCTTCGGAAATGCGCTAGAAATTAAATTCCCTACACGGAAATACCAAATATGTGGGGATTGCTTTCAGTTTTAAGGGTTTTCAATATTTTCCTACAAATTCTGATGTTTTGTATTGAATCTCTTTAAATTTCGATATTTTCCCAATTTCTCGGCCAAGTTTGAATATTTTTCGAAAAGGTCTTCGGAGATGCGCTAGAAATTAAATTTCCTACACGGAAATACCAAATATGTGGGGATTGCTGTCAGTTTTAAGGGTTTTCATTTTTTTGCTACAAATTCTGATGTTTTGTATTGAATCTCTTTAAATTTCGATATTTTCCCGATTTCTCGGCCAATTTTGAATATTTTTCGAAAAGGTCTTCGCAAATGCGCTAGAAATTAAATTCCCTACACGGAATTACCAAATATGTGGGGATTGCTTTCAGTTTTAAGGGTTTTATTTTTTTGCTACAAATTCTGATGTTTTGTATTGAATCGCTTTATATTTCGATATTTTCCCGATTTATCGGCCAATTTTGAATATTTTTCGAAAAGGTCTTCGGAAATGCGCTAGAAATTAAATTCCCTACACGGAAATACCAAATATGTGGGGATTGCTTTCTGTTTTAAGGGTTTTCATTTTTTTCCTACAAATTCTGATGTTTTGTATTGAATCTCTTTAAATTTCGATATTTTCCCGATTTCTCGGCCAATTTGGAATATTTTTCGAAAAGGTCTTCGGAAATGCGCTAGAAATTAAATTCCCTACACGGAAATACCAAATATGTGGGGATTGCTTTCAGTTTTAAGGGTTTTCACTTTTTTGCTACAAATGCTGATGTTTTGTATTGAATCTCTTTAAATTTCGATATTTTCCCGATTTCTCGGTCAATTTTGAATATTTTTCGAAAAGGTCTTCGGAAATGCGCTAGAAATTAAATTCCCTACACGGAAATACCAAATATGTGGGGATTGCTTTCAGTTTTAAGGGTTTTCAATATTTTCCTACAAATTCTGATGTTTTGTATTGAATCTCTTTAAATTTCGATATTTTCCCAATTTCTCGGCCAAGTTTGAATATTTTTCGAAAAGGTCTTCGGAGATGCGCTAGAAATTAAATTTCCTACACGGAAATACCAAATATGTGGGGATTGCTTTCAGTTTTAAGGATTTTCATTTTTTTCCTACAAATTCTGATGTTTTGTATGGAATCTCTTTAAATTTCGATATTTTCCCGATTTCTCGGCCAATTTTAAATATTTTTCGAAAAGGTCTTCGGAAATGCGCTAGAAATTAAATTTCCTACACGGAAATACCAAATATGTGGGGATTGCTTTCAGTTGTAAGGGTTTTCATTTTTTTGCTACAAATTCTGATGTTTTGTATTGAATCTCATTAAATTTCGATATTTTCCCGATTTCTCGGCCAATTTTGAATATTTTTCGAAAAGGTCTTCGGAAATGCGCTAGAAACTAAATTCCCTACACGGAAATACCAAATATGTGGGGATTGCTTTCAGTTTTAAGGGTTTTCATTTTTTTGCTACAAATTCTGATGTTTTGTATTGAATCTCATTAAATTTCCATATTTTCCCTACTTCTCGGCCAATTTTGAATATTTTTCGAAAAGGTCTTCGCAAATGCGCTAGAATTTAAATTCCCTACACGGAAATACCAAATATATGGGGATATCTTTCAGTTTTAAGGGTTTTCATTTTTTTGCTACAAATTCTGATGTTTTGTATTGAATCTCTTTAAATTTCGATATTTTCCCGATTTCTCGGCCAATTTTGAATATTTTTCGAAAAGGTCTTCGGAAATGCGCTAGAAATTAAATTCCCTACACGGAAATACCAAATATGTGGGGACTGATTTCAGTTTTAAGAGTTTTAATTTTTTTCCTACAAATTCCGATGTTTTGTATTGAATATCATTAAATTTCCGTATTTTCTCGATTTATCGGGCAATTTTGAATATTTTTCGAAAAGGTCTTCGGAAATGCGCTAGAAATTAAATTCCCTACACGGAAATACCAAATATGTGGGGATTACTTTCAGTTTTAAGGGTTTTCATTTTTTTCCTACACATTCTGATGTTTTGTATTGAATCTCTTTAAATTTCGATATTTTCCCGATTTGTAGGCCAATTTTGAATATTTTTCGAAAAGGTCTTCGGAAATTCGCTAGAAATTAAATGCCGTACACGGAAATACCAAATATGTGGGGATTGCTTTCAGTTTTAAGGGTTTTCATTTTTTGCTACAAATTCTGATGTTTTGTATTGAATCTCTTTAAATTTCGATATTTTCCCGATTTCTCGGCCAATTTTGAATATTTTTCGAAAAGGTCTTCGGAAATGCGCTAGAAATTAAATTCCCTACACGCAAATACCAAATATGTGGGGATTGTTGTCAGTTTTAAGGGTTTTTATTTTTTTGCTACAAATTCTGATGTTTTGTATTGAATCTCATTAAATTTCCATATTTTCCCGATTTCTCGGCCAAGTTTGAATATTTTTCGAAAAGGTCTTCGGAAATGCGCTAGAAATTAAATTCCCTACACGGAAATACCAAATATGTAGGGATTGCTTTCAGTTTTAAGGGTTTTCATTTTTTTCCTACAAATTCTGATGTTTTGTATTAAATCTCTTTAAATTTCGATATTTTCCCGATTTCTCGGCCAATTTTGTATATTTTTCGAAAAGGTCTTCGGAAATGCGCTAGAAATTAAATTCCCTACACGGAAATACCAAATATGTGGGGATTGCTTTCAGTTTTAAGGGTTTTCTCTTTTTTGCTACAAATGCTGATGTTTTGTATTGAATCTCTTTAAATTTCGATATTTTCCCGATTTCTCGGCCAATTTTGAATATTTTTCGAAAAGGTCTTCGGAAATGCGCTAGAAATTAAATTCCCTACACGGAAATACCAAATATGTGGGGATTGCTTTCAGTTTTAAGGGTTTTCAATATTTTCCTACAAATTCTGATGTTTTGTATTGAATCTCTTTAAATTTCGATATTTTCCCGATTTCTCGGCCAATTTTGAATATTTTTCGGAAAGGTCTTCGGAAATGCGCTAGAAATTAAATTCCCTACACGGAAATACCAAATATGTGGGGATTGCTTTCAGTTTTAAAGGTTTTAATTTTTTCCTACAAATTCTGATGTTTTGTATTGAATCTCTTTAAATTTCGATATTTTCCCGATTTCTCGGCCAAGTTTGAATATTTTTCGAAAAGGTCTTCGGAAATGCGCTAGAAATTAAATTCCCTACAGGGAAATACCAAATATGTGGGGATTGCTGTCAGTTTTAACGGTTTTCATTTTTTTGCTACAAATTCTGATGTTTTGTATTGAATCTCATTAAATTTCCATATTTTCCCAATTTCTCGGCCAATTTTGAATATTTTTCGAAAAGGTCTTCGGAAATGCGCTAGAAATTAAATTCCCTACACGGAAAAACCAAATATGTGGGGATTGCTTTCAGTTTTAAGGGTTTTATTTTTTTGCTACAAATTCTGATGTTTTGTATTGAATCGCTTTATATTTCGATATTTTCCCGATTTATCGGCGAATTTTGAATATTTTTCGAAAAGGTTTTCGGAAATGCGCTAGAAATTAAATTCCCTACACGGAAATACCAAATATGTGGGGATTGCTTTCAGTTTTAAGGGTTTTCATTTTTTTCCTACAAATTCTGATGTTTTGTATTGAATCTCTTTAAATTTCGATATTTTCCCGATTTCTCGGCCAGTTTTGAATATTTTTCGAAAAGGTCTTCGGAAATGCGCTAGAAACTAAATTCCCTACACGGAAATACCAAATATGTGGGGATTGCTTTCAGTTTTAAGGGTTTTCATTTTTTCCCTACAAATTCTGATGTTTTGTATTGAAAGTCTTTAAAGTTCGATATTTTCCCGATTTCTCGGCCAATTTTGAATATTTTTTGAAAAGGTCTTCGGAAATGCGCTAGAAATTAAATTCCCTACACGGAAATACCAAATATGTGGGGATTGCTTTCAGTTTTAAGGATTTTCATTTTTTTGCTACAAATTCTGATTTTTTGTATTGAAAGTCTTTAAATTTTGATATTTTCCCGATTTCTCGGCCAATTTTGAATATTTTTCGAAAAGGTCTTCGGAAATGCGCTAGAAACTAAATTTCCTACACGGAAATACCAAATATGTGGGGATTGCTTTCAGTTTTAAGGGTTTTCATTTTTTTCCTACAAATTCTGATGTTTTGTATTGAATCTCTTTAAATTTCGATATTTTCCCGATTTCTCGGCCAATTTTGAATATTTTTCGAAAAGGTCTTCGGAAATGCGCTAGAAATTAAATTTCCTACACGGAAATACCAAATATGTGGGGATTGCTTTCAGTTTTAAGGGTTTTCAATTTTTTGCTACAAATTCTGATGTTTTGTATTGAATCTTTTTAAATTTCGATATTTTCCCGATTTCTCGGCCAGTTTTGAATATTTTTCGAAAAGGTCTTCGGAAATGCGCTAGAAACTAAATTCCCTACACGGAAATACCAAATATGTGGGGATTGCTTTCAGTTTTAAGGGTTTTCATTTTTTCCCTACAAATTCTGATGTTTTGTATTGAAAGTCTTTAAATTTCGATATTTTCCCGATTTCTCGGCCAATTTTGAATATTTTTTGAAAAGGTCTTCGGAAATGCGCTAGAAATTAAATTCCCTACACGGAAATACCAAATATGTGGGGATTGCTTTCAGTTTTAAGGATTTTCATTTTTTTGCTACAAATTCTGATGTTTTGTATTGAAAGTCTTTAAATTTCGATATTTTCCCGATTTCTCGGCCAATTTTGAATATTTTTCGAAAAGGTCTTCGGAAATGCGCTAGAAACTAAATTCCCTACACGGAAATACCAAATATGTGGGGATTGCTTTCAGTTTTAAGGGTTTTCATTTTTTTGCTACAAATTCTGATGTTTTGTATTGAATCTCATTAAATTTCCATATTTTCCCTATTTCTCGGCCAATTTTGAATATTTTTCGAAAAGGTCTTCGCAAATGCGCTAGAAATTAAATTCCCAACACGGAAATACCAAATATATGGGGATATCTTTCAGTTTTAAGGGTTTTCATTTTTTTGCTACAAATTCTGATGTTTTGTATTGAATCTCATTCAATTTCCATATTTTCCCTATTTCTCGGCCAATTTTAAATATTTTTCGAAAAGGTCTTCGGAAATGCGCTAGAAATTAAATTTCCTACATGGAAATACCAAATATGTGGGGATTGCTTTCAGTTTTAAGGGTTTTCAATTTTTTGCTACAAATGCTGATGTTTTGTATTGAATCTCTTTAAATTTCGATATTTTCCCGATTTCTCGGCCAATTTTGAATATTTTTCGAAAAGGTCTTCGGAAATGCGCTAGAAATTAAATTCCCTACACGGAAATACCAAATATGTGGGGATTGCTTTCAGTTTTAAGGATTTTCATTTTTTTCCTACAAATTCTGATGTTTTGTATTGAATCTCTTTAAATTTCGATATTTTCCCGATTTCTCGGCCAATTTTAAATATTTTTCGAAAAGGTCTGCGGAAATGCGCTAGAAATTAAATTTCCTACACGGAAATACCAAATATGTGGGGATTGCTTTCAGTTTTAAGGGTTTTCATTTTTTTGCTACAAATTCTGATGTTTTGTATTGAAAGTCTTTAAATTTCGATATTTTCCCGATTTCTCGGCCAATTTTGAATATTTTTCGAAAAGGTCTTCGGAAATGCGCTAGAAACTAAATTCCCTACACGGAAATACCAAATATGTGGGGATTGCTTGCAGTTTTAAGGGTTTTCAATTTTTTCTACAAATTCTGATGTTTTGTATTGAATCTTTTTAAATTTCGATATTTTCCCGATTTCTCGGCCAATTTGGAATATTTTTCGAAAAGGTCTTCGGAAATGCGCTAGAAACTAAAGTCCCTACACGGAAATACCAAATATGTGGGGATTGCTTTCAGTTTTAAGGGTTTTCATTTTTTTGCTACAAATTCTGATGTTTTGTATTGAATCTCATTAAATTTCCATATTTTCCCTATTTCTCGACCAATTTTGAATATTTTTCGAAAAGGTCTTCGCAAATGCGCTAGAAATTAAATTCCCAACACGGAAATACCAAATATATGGGGATATCTTTCAGTTTTAAGGGTTTTCATTTTTTTGCTACAAATTCTGATGTTTTGTATTGAATCTCATTCAATTTCCATATTTTCCCTATTTCTCGGCCAATTTTACATATTTTTCGAAAAGGTCTTCGGAAATGCGCTAGAAATTAAATTCCCTACACGGAAATACCAAATATGTGGGGAGTGCTTTCAGTTTTAAGGGTTTTCAATATTTTCCAACAAATTCTGATGTTTTGTATTGAATCTCTTTAAATTTCGATATTTTCCCGATTTCTCGGCCAATTTTGAATATTTTTCGAAAAGGTCTTCGGAAATGCGCTAGAAATTAAATTCCCTACACGAAAATACCAAATATGTGGGGATTGCTTTCAGTTTTAAAGGTTTTCATTTTTTTCCTACAAATTCTGATGTTTTGTATTGAATCTCTTTAAATTTCGATATTTTCCCGATTTCTCGGCCAAGTTTGAATATTTTTCGAAAAGGTCTTCGGAAATGCGCTAGAAATTAAATTTCCTACACGGAAATACCAAATATGTGGGGATTGATTTCAGTTTTAAGGGTTTTCATTTTTTTGCTACAAATTCTGATGTTTTGTATTGAAAGTCTTTAAATTTCGATATTTTCCCGATTTCTCGGCCAATTTTGAATATTTTTCGAAAAGGTCTTCGGAAATGCGCTAGAAACTAAATTCCCTACACGGAAATACCAAATATGTGGGGATTGCTTTCAGTTTTAAGGGTTTTCATTTTTTTGCTACAAATTCTGATGTTTTGTATTGAATCTCATTAAATTTCCAAATTTTCCCGATTTCTCGGCCAATTTTGAATATTTTTCGAAAAGGTCTTCGGAAATGCGCTAGAAACTCAATTCCCTACACGGAAATACCAAATATGTGGGGATTGCTTTCAGTTTTAAGGGTTTTCATTTTGTTCCTACAAATTCTGATGTTTTGTATTGAATCTCTTTAAATTTCGATATTTTCCCGATTTCTCGGCCAATTTTGAATATTTTTCGAAAAGGTCTTCGCAAATGCGCTAGAAATTAAATTTCCTACACGGAAATACCAAATATGTGGGGATTGCTTTCAGTTTTAAGGGTTTTCAATTTTTTGCTACAAATTCTGATTTTTTGTATTGAATCTTTTTAAATTTCGATATTTTCCCGATTTCCCGGCCAGTTTTGAATATTTTTCGAAAAGGTCTTCGGAAATGCGCTAGAAACTAAATTCCCTACACGGAAATACCAAATATGTGGGGATTGCTTTCAGTTTTAAGGGTTTTCATTTTTTCCCTACAAATTCTGATGTTTTGTATTGAATCTCTTTAAATTTCGATATTTTCCCGATTTCTCGGCCAATTTTGAATATTTTTCGAAATGGTCTTCGGAAATGCGCTAGAAATTAAATTCCCTACACGGAAATACCAAATATGTGGGGATTGCTTTCAGTTTTAAGGGTTTTCAATATTTTCCTACAAATTCTGATGTTTTGTATTGAATCTCTTTAAATTTCGATATTTTCCCGATTTATCGGCCAATTTTGAATATTTTTCGAAAAGGTCTTCGGAAATGCGCTAGAAATTAAATTCCCTACACGGAAATACCAAATATGTGGGAATTGCTTTCAGTTTTAAAGGTTTTCATTTTTTTCCTACAAATTCTGATGTTTTGTATTGAATCTCTTTAAATTTCGATATTTTCCCGATTTCTCGGCCAAGTTTGAATATTTTTCGAAAAGCTCTTCGGAAATGCGCTAGAAATTAAATTTCCTACACGGAAATACCAAATATGTGGGGATTGCTTTCAGTTTTAAGGATTTTCATTTTTTTCCTACAAATTCTGATGTTTTGTATTGAATCTCTTTAAATTTCGATATTTTCCCGATTTCTCGGCCAATTTTGAATATTTTTCGAAAAGGTCTTCGGAAATGCGCTAGAAATTAAATTCCCTACACGGAAATACCAAATATGTGGGGATTGCTTTCAGTTTTAAAGGTTTTCATTTTTTTCCTACAAATTCTGATGTTTTGTATTGAATCTCTTTAAATTTCGATATTTTCCCGATTTCTCGGCCAAGTTTGAATATTTTTCGAAAAGGTCTTCGGAAATGCGCTAGAAATTAAATTTCCTACACGGAAATACCAAATATGTGGGGATTGCTTTCAGTTTTAAGGATTTTCATTTTTTTCCTACAAATTCTGATGTTTTGTATTGAATCTCTTTAAATTTCGATATTTTCCCGATTTCTCGGCCAATTTTGAATATTTTTCGAAAAGGTCTTCAGAAATGCGCTAGAAATTAAATTCCCTACACGGAAATACCAAATATGTGGGGATTGCTTTCAGTTTTAAAGGTTTTCATTTTTTTCCTACAAATTCTGATGTTTTGTATTGAATCTCTTTAAATTTCGATATTTTCCCGATTTCTCGGCCAAGTTTGAATATTTTTCGAAAAGGTCTTCGGAGATGCGCTAGAAATTAAATTTCCTACACGGAAATACCAAATATGTGGGGATTGCTTTCAGTTTTAAGGATTTTCATTTTTTTCCTACAAATTCTGATGTTTTGTATTGAATCTCTTTAAATTTCGATATTTTCCCGATTTCTCGGCCAATTTTAAATATTTTTCGAAAAGGTCTTCGGAAATGCGCTAGAAACTAAATTCCCTACACGGAAATACCAAATATGTGGGGATTGCTTTCAGTTTTAAGGGGTTTCATTTTTTTGCTACAAATTCTGATGTTTTGTATTGAATCTCATTAAATTTCCATATTTTCCCTATTTCTCGGCCAATTTTAAATATTTTTCGAAAAGGTTTTCGGAAATGCGCTAGAAATTAAATTTCCTACACGGAAATACCAAATATGTGGGGATTGCTTTCAGTTTTAAGGGTTTCCAATTTTTTGCTACAAATGCTGATGTTTTGTATTGAATCTCTTTAAATTTCGATATTTTCCCGATTTCTCGGCCATTTTTGAATATTTTTCGAAAAGGTCTTCGGAAATGCGCTAGAAACTAAATTCCCTACACGGAAATACCAAATATGTGGGGATTGCTTTCAGTTTTAAGGGTTTTCATTTTTTTGCTACAAATTCTGATGTTTTGTATTGAATCTCATTAAATTTCCATATTTTCCCTATTTCTCGGCCAATTTTGAATATTTTTCGAAAAGGTCTTCGCAAATGCGCTAGAAATTAAATTCCCTACACGGAAATACCAAATATATGGGGATATCTTTCAGTTTTAAGGGTTTTCATTTTTTTGCTACAAATTCTGATGTTTTGTATTGAATCTCATTCAATTTCCATATTTTCCCTATTTCTCGGCCAATTTTAAATATTTTTCGAAAAGGTCTTCGGAAATGCGCTAGAAATTAAATTTCCTACACGGAAATACCAAATATGTGGGGATTGCTTTCAGTTTTAAGGGTTTTCATTTTTTTGCTACAAATTCTGATGTTTTGTATTGAAAGTCTTTAAATTTCGATATTTTCCCGATTTCTCGGCCAGTTTTCAATATTTTTCAATAAGGTCTTCGGAAATGCGCTAGAAACTAAATTCCCTACACGGAAATACCAAATATGTGGGGATTGCTTTCAGTTTTAAGGGTTTTCATTTTTTTGCTACAAATTCTGATGTTTTGTATTGAATTTCATTAAATTTCCATATTTTCCCTATTTCTCGGCCAATTTTGAATATTTTTCGAAAAGGTCTTCGCAAATGCGCTAATTAAATTCCCTACACGGAAATACCAAATATATGGGGATATCTTTCAGTTTTAAGGGTTTTCATTTTTTTGCTACAATTTCTGATGTTTTGTATTGAATCTCATTCAATTTCCATATTTTCCCTATTTCTCGGCCAATTTTAAATGTTTTTCGAAAAGGTCTTTGGAAATGCGCTAGAAATTAAATTTCCTACACGGAAATACCAAATATGTGGGGATTGCTTTCAGTTTTAAGGGTTTTCAATTTTTTGCTACAAATTCTGATGTTTTGTATTGAATCTCTTTAAATTTCGATATTTTCCCGATTTCTCGGCCAAGTTTGAATATTTTTCGAAAAGGTCTTCGGAAATGCGCTAGAAATTAAATTTCCTACACGGAAATACCAAATATGTGGGGATTGCTTTCAGTTTTAAGGATTTTCATTTTTTTCCTACAAATTCTGATGTTTTGTATTGAATCTCTTTAAATTTCGATATTTTCCCGATTTCTCGGCCAATTTTGAATATTTTTCGAAAAGGTCTTCGGAAATGCGCTAGAAATTAAATTCCCTACACGGAAATACCAAATATGTGGGGATTGCTTTCAGTTTTAAAGGTTTTCATTTTTTTCCTACAAATTCTGATGTTTTGTATTGAATCTCTTTAAATTTCGATATTTTCCCGATTTCTCGGCCAAGTTTGAATATTTTTCGAAAAGGTCTTCGGAAATGCGCTAGAAATTAAATTTCCTACACGGAAATACCAAATATGTGGGGATTGCTTTCAGTTTTAAGGATTTTCATTTTTTTCCTACAAATTCTGATGTTTTGTATTGAATCTCTTTAAATTTCGATATTTTCCCGATTTCTCGGCCAATTTTGAATATTTTTCGAAAAGGTCTTCGGAAATGCTCTAGAAATTAAATTCCCTACACGGAAATACCAAATATGTGGGGATTGCTTTCAGTTTTAAAGGTTTTCATTTTTTTCCTACAAATTCTGATGTTTTGTATTGAATCTCTTTAAATTTCGATATTTTCCCGATTTCTCGGCCAAGTTTGAATATTTTTCGAAAAGGTCTTCGGAAATGCGCTAGAAATTAAATTTCCTACACGGAAATACCAAATATGTGGGGATTGCTTTCAGTTTTAAGGATTTTCATTTTTTTCTTACAAATTCTGATGTTTTGTATTGAATCTCTTTAAATTTCGATATTTTCCCGATTTCTCGGCCAATTTTAAATATTTTTCGAAAAGGTCTTCGGAAATGCGCTAGAAACTCAATTCCCTACACGGAAATACCAAATATGTGGGGATTGCTTTCAGTTTTAAGGGTTTTCATTTTTTTGCTACAAATTCTGATGTTTTGTATTGAATCTCATTAAATTTCCATATTTTCCCTATTTCTCGGCCAATTTTGAATATTTTTCGAAAAGGTCTTCGCAAATGCGCTAGAAATTAAATTCCCTACACGGAAATACCAAATATATGGGGATATCTTTCAGTTTTAAGGGTTTTCATTTTTTTGCTACAAATTCTGATGTTTTGTATTGAATCTCATTCAATTTCCATATTTTCCCTATTTCTCGGCCAATTTTGAATATTTTTCGAAAAGGTCTTCGCAAATGCGCTAGAAATTAAATTCCCTACACGGAAATACCAAATATATGGGGATATCTTTCAGTTTTAAGGGTTTTCATTTTTTTGCTACAAATTCTGATGTTTTGTATTGAATCTCATTCAATTTCCATATTTTCCCTATTTCTCGGCCAATTTTGAATATTTTTCGAAAAGGTCTTCGCAAATGCGCTAGAAATTAAATTCCCTACACGGAAATACCAAATATGTGGGGATTGCTTTCAGTTTTAAAGGTTTTCATTTTTTTCCTACAAATTCTGATGTTTTGTATTGAATCTCTTTAAATTTCGATATTTTCCCGATTTCTCGGCCAAGTTTGAATATTTTTCGAAAAGGTCTTCGGAAATGCGCTAGAAATTAAATTCCCTACACGGAAATACCAAATATGTGGGGATTGCTTTCAGTTTTAAGGGGTTTCATTTTTTTGCTACAAATTCTGATGTTTTGTATTGAATCTCATTAAATTTCCATATTTTCCCTATTTCTCGGCCAATTTTAAATATTTTTCGAAAAGGTTTTCGGAAATGCGCTAGAAATTAAATTTCCTACACGGAAATACCAAATATGTGGGGATTGCTTTCAGTTTTAAGGGTTTCCAATTTTTTGCTACAAATGCTGATGTTTTGTATTGAATCTCTTTAAATTTCGATATTTTCCTGATTTCTCGGCCATTTTTGAATATTTTTCGAAAAGGTCTTCGGAAATGCGCTAGAAACTCAATTCCCTACACGGAAATACCAAATATGTGGGGATTGCTTTCAGTTTTAAGGGTTTTCATTTTTTTGCTACAAATTCTGATGTTTTGTATTGAATCTCATTAAATTTCCATATTTTCCCTATTTCTCGGCCAATTTTGAATATTTTTCGAAAAGGTCTTCGCAAATGCGCTAGAAATTAAATTCCCTACACGGAAATACCAAATATATGGGGATATCTTTCAGTTTTAAGGGTTTTCATTTTTTTGCTACAAATTCTGATGTTTTGTATTGAATCTCATTCAATTTCCATATTTTCCCTATTTCTCGGCCAATTTTAAATATTTTTCGAAAAGGTCTTCGGAAATGCGCTAGAAATTAAATTTCCTACACGGAAATACCAAATATGTGGGGATTGCTTTCAGTTTTAAGGGTTTTCATTTTTTTGCTACAAATTCTGATGTTTTGTATTGAAAGTCTTTAAATTTCGATATTTTCCCGATTTCTCGGCCAGTTTTCAATATTTTTCGATAAGGTCTTCGGAAATGCGCTAGAAACTAAATTCCCTACACGGAAATACCAAATATGTGGGGATTGCTTTCAGTTTTAAGGGTTTTCATTTTTTTGCTACAAATTCTGATGTTTTGTATTGAATTTCATTAAATTTCCATATTTTCCCTATTTCTCGGCCAATTTTGAATATTTTTCGAAAAGGTCTTCGCAAATGCGCTAATTAAATTCCCTACACGGAAATACCAAATATATGGGGATATCTTTCAGTTTTAAGGGTTTTCATTTTTTTGCTACAAATTCTGATGTTTTGTATTGAATCTCATTCAATTTCCATATTTTCCCTATTTCTCGGCCAATTTTAAATATTTTTCGAAAAGGTCTTCGGAAATGCGCTAGAAATTAAATTTCCTACACGGAAATACCAAATATGTGGGGATTGCTTTCAGTTTTAAAGGTTTTCATTTTTTTCCTACAAATTCTGATGTTTTGTATTGAATCTCTTTAAATTTCGATATTTTCCCGATTTCTCGGCCAAGTTTGAATATTTTTCGAAAAGGTCTTCGGAAATGCGCTAGAAATTAAATTCCCTACACGGAAATACCAAATATGTGGGGATTGCTTTCAGTTTTAAGGGGTTTCATTTTTTTGCTACAAATTCTGATGTTTTGTATTGAATCTCATTAAATTTCCATATTTTCCCTATTTCTCGGCCAATTTTAAATATTTTTCGAAAAGGTTTTCGGAAATGCGCTAGAAATTAAATTTCCTACACGGAAATACCAAATATGTGGGGATTGCTTTCAGTTTTAAGGGTTTCCAATTTTTTGCTACAAATGCTGATGTTTTGTATTGAATCTCTTTAAATTTCGATATTTTCCTGATTTCTCGGCCATTTTTGAATATTTTTCGAAAAGGTCTTCGGAAATGCGCTAGAAACTCAATTCCCTACACGGAAATACCAAATATGTGGGGATTGCTTTCAGTTTTAAGGGTTTTCATTTTTTTGCTACAAATTCTGATGTTTTGTATTGAATCTCATTAAATTTCCATATTTTCCCTATTTCTCGGCCAATTTTGAATATTTTTCGAAAAGGTCTTCGCAAATGCGCTAGAAATTAAATTCCCTACACGGAAATACCAAATATATGGGGATATCTTTCAGTTTTAAGGGTTTTCATTTTTTTGCTACAAATTCTGATGTTTTGTATTGAATCTCATTCAATTTCCATATTTTCCCTATTTCTCGGCCAATTTTAAATATTTTTCGAAAAGGTCTTCGGAAATGCGCTAGAAATTAAATTTCCTACACGGAAATACCAAATATGTGGGGATTGCTTTCAGTTTTAAGGGTTTTCATTTTTTTGCTACAAATTCTGATGTTTTGTATTGAAAGTCTTTAAATTTCGATATTTTCCCGATTTCTCGGCCAGTTTTCAATATTTTTCGATAAGGTCTTCGGAAATGCGCTAGAAACTAAATTCCCTACACGGAAATACCAAATATGTGGGGATTGCTTTCAGTTTTAAGGGTTTTCATTTTTTTGCTACAAATTCTGATGTTTTGTATTGAATTTCATTAAATTTCCATATTTTCCCTATTTCTCGGCCAATTTTGAATATTTTTCGAAAAGGTCTTCGCAAATGCGCTAATTAAATTCCCTACACGGAAATACCAAATATATGGGGATATCTTTCAGTTTTAAGGGTTTTCATTTTTTTGCTACAAATTCTGATGTTTTGTATTGAATCTCATTCAATTTCCATATTTTCCCTATTTCTCGGCCAATTTTAAATGTTTTTCGAAAAGGTCTTCGGAAATGCGCTAGAAATTAAATTTCCTACACGGAAATACCAAATATGTGGGGATTGCTTTCAGTTTTAAGGGTTTTCAATTTTTTGCTACAAATGCTGATGTTTTGTATTGAATCTCTTTAAATTTCGATATTTTCCCGATTTCTCGGCCAATTTTGAATATTTTTCGAAAAGGTCTTCGGAAATGCGCTAGAAATTAAATTCCCTACACGGAAATACCAAATATGTGGGGATTGCTTTCAGTTTTAAGGGTTTTCAATATTTTCCTACAAATTCTGATGTTTTGTATTGAATCTCTTTAAATTTCGATATTTTCCCGATTTCTCGGCCAATTTTGAATATTTTTCGAAAAGGTCTTCGGAAATGCGCTAGAAATTAAATTCCCTACACGGAAATACCAAATATGTGGGGATTGCTTTCAGTTTTAAAGGTTTTCATTTTTTTCCTACAAATTCTGATGTTTTGTATTGAATCTCTTTAAATTTCGATATTTTCCCGATTTCTCGGCCAAGTTTGAATATTTTTCGAAAAGGTCTTCGGAAATGCGCTAGAAATTAAATTTCCTACACGGAAATACCAAATATGTGGGGATTGATTTCAGTTTTAAGGGTTTTCATTTTTTTGCTACAAATTCTGATGTTTTGTATTGAAAGTCTTTAAATTTCGATATTTTCCCGATTTCTCGGCCAATTTTGAATATTTTTCGAAAAGGTCTTCGGAAATGCGCTAGAAACTAAATTCCCTACACGGAAATACCAAATATGTGGGGATTGCTTTCAGTTTTAAGGGTTTTCATTTTTTTGCTACAAATTCTGATGTTTTGTATTGAATCTCATTAAATTTCCAAATTTTCCCGATTTCTCGGCCAATTTTGAATATTTTTCGAAAAGGTCTTCGGAAATGCGCTAGAAACTCAATTCCCTACACGGAAATACCAAATATGTGGGGATTGCTTTCAGTTTTAAGGGTTTTCAATTTTTTGCTACAAATGCTGATGTTTTGTATTGAATCTCTTTAAATTTCGATATTTTCCCGATTTCTCGGCCAATTTTAAATATTTTTCGAAAAGGTCTTCGGAAATGCGCTAGAAATTAAATTCCCTACACGGAAATACCAAATATGTGGGGATTGCTTTCAGTTTTAAGGGTTTTCAATATTTTCCAACAAATTCTGATGTTTTGTATTGAATCTCTTTAAATTTCGATATTTTCCCGATTTCTCGGCCAATTTTGAATATTTTTCGAAAAGGTCTTCGGAAATGCGCTAGAAATTAAATTCCCTACACGGAAATACCAAATATGTGGGGATTGCTTTCAGTTTTAAAGGTTTTCATTTTTTTCCTACAAATTCTGATGTTTTGTATTGAATCTCTTTAAATTTCGATATTTTCCCGATTTCTCGGCCAAGTTTGAATATTTTTCGAAAAGGTCTTCGGAAATGCGCTAGAAATTAAATTTCCTACACGGAAATACCAAATATGTGGGGATTGATTTCAGTTTTAAGGGTTTTCATTTTTTTGCTACAAATTCTGATGTTTTGTATTGAAAGTCTTTAAATTTCGATATTTTCCCGATTTCTCGGCCAATTTTGAATATTTTTCGAAAAGGTCTTCGGAAATGCGCTAGAAATTAAATTCCCTACACGGAAATACCAAATATGTGGGGATTGCTTTCAGTTGTAAGGGTTTTCATTTTTTTGCTACAAATTCTGATGTTTTGTATTGAATCTCATTAAATTTCCAAATTTTCCCGATTTCTCGGCCAATTTTGAATATTTTTCGAAAAGGTCTTCGGAAATGCGCTAGAAACTCAATTCCCTACACGGAAATACCAAATATGTGGGGATTGCTTTCAGCTTTAAGGGTTTTCAGTTTGTTCCTACAAATTCTGATGTTTTGTATTGAATCTCTTTAAATTTCGATATTTTCCCGATTTCTCGGCCAATTTTGAATATTTTTCGAAAAGGTCTTCGGAAATGCGCTAGAAATTAAATTTCCTACACGGAAATACCAAATATGTGGGGATTGCTTTCAGTTTTAAGGGTTTTCAATTTTTTGCTACAAATTCTGATGTTTTGTATTGAATCTTTTTAAATTTCGATATTTTCCCGATTTCTCGGCCAGTTTTGAATATTTTTCGAAAAGGTCTTCGGAAATGCGCTAGAAACTAAATTCCCTACACGGAAACACCAAATATGTGGGGATTGATTTCAGTTTTAAGGGTTTTCATTTTTTCCCTACAAATTCTGATGTTTTGTATTGAATCTCTTTAAATTTCGATATTTTCCCGATTTCTCGGCCAATTTTGAATATTTTTCGAAAAGGTCTTCGGAAATGCGCTAGAAATTAAATTCCCTACACGGAAATACCAAATATGTGGGGATTGCTTTCAGTTTTAAGGGTTTTCACTTTTTTGCTACAAATGCTGATGTTTTGTATTGAATCTCTTTAAATTTCGATATTTTCCCGATTTCTCGGCCAATTTTGAATATTTTTCGAAAACGTCTTCGGAAATGCGCTAGAAATTAAATTCCCTGCACGGAAATACCAAATATGTGGGGATTGCTTTCAGTTTTAAGGGTTTTCAATATTTTCCTACAAATTCTGATGTTTTGTATTGAATCTCTTTAAATTTCGATATTTTCCCGATTTCTCGGCCAATTTTGAATATTTTTCGAAAAGGTCTTCGGAAATGCGCTAGAAATTAAATTCCCTACACGGAAATACCAAATATGTGAAGATTGCTTTCAGTTTTAAAGATTTTCATTTTTTTCCTACAAATTCTGATGTTTTGTATTGAATCTCTTTAAATTTCGATATTTGCCCGATTTCTCGGCCAAGTTTGAATATGTTTCGAAAAGGTCTTCGGAAATGCGCTAGAAATTAAATTTCCTACACGGAAATACCAAATATGTGGGGATTGCTTTCAGTTTTAAGGGTTTTCATTTTTTTGCCACAAATTCTGATGTTTTGTATTGAAAGTCTTTAAATTTCGATATTTTCCCGATTTCTCGGCCAATTTTGAATATTTTTCGAAAAGGTCTTCGGAAATGCGCTAGAAACTAAATTCCCTACACGGAAATACCAAATATGTGGGGATTGCTTTCAGTTTTAAGGGTTTTCATTTTTTTGCTACAAATTCTGATGATTTGTATTGAATCTCTTTAAATTTCGATATTTTCCCGATTTCTCGGCCAATTTGGAATATTTTTCGAAAAGGTCTTCGCAAATGCACTAGAAATTAAATTCCCTACACGGAAATACCAAATATATGGGGATATCTTTCAGTTTTAAGGGTTTTCATTTTTTTGCTACAAATTCTGATGTTTTGTATTGAATCTCTTTAAATTTCGATATTTTCCCGATTTCTCGGCTAAGTTTGAATATGTTTCGAAAAGGTCTTCGGAAATGCGCTAGAAATTAAATTCCCTACACGGAAATACCAAATATGTGGGGATTGCTTTCAGTTTTAAGGGTTTTCATTTTTTTCCTACAAATTCTGATGTTTTGTATTGAATCTCTTTAAATTTCGATATTTTCCCGATTTCTCGGCCAAGTTTGAATATTTTTCGAAAAGGTCTTCGGAAATGCGCTAGAAATTAAATTTCCTACACGGAAATACCAAATATGTGGGGATTGATTTCAGTTTTAAGGGTTTTCATTTTTTTGCTACAAATTCTGATGTTTTGTATTGAAAGTCTTTAAATTTCGATATTTTCCCGATTTCTCGGCCAATTTTGAATATTTTTCGAAAAGGTCTTCGGAAATGCGCTAGAAACTAAATTCCCTACACGGAAATACCAAATATGTGGGGATTGCTTTCAGTTTTAAGGGTTTTCATTTTTTTGCTACAAATTCTGATGTTTTGTATTGAATCTCATTAAATTTCCAAATTTTCCCGATTTCTCGGCCAATTTTGAATATTTTTCGAAAAGGTCTTCGGAAATGCGCTAGAAACTCAATTCCCTACACGGAAATACCAAATATCTGGGGATTGCTTTCAGCTTTAAGGGTTTTCAGTTTGTTCCTACAAATTCTGATGTTTTGTATTGAATCTCTTTAAATTTCGATATTTTCCCGATTTCTCGGCCAATTTTGAATATTTTTCGAAAAGGTCTTCGCAAATGCGCTAGAAATTAAATTTCCTACACGGAAATACCAAATATGTGGGGATTGCTTTCAGTTTTAAGGGTTTTCAATTTTTTGCTACAAATTCTGATGTTTTGTATTGAATCTTTTTAAATTTCGATATTTTCCCGATTTCTCGGCCAGTTTTGAATATTTTTCGAAAAGGTCTTCGGAAATGCGCTAGAAACTAAATTCCCTACACGGAAATACCAAATATGTGGGGATTGATTTCAGTTTTAAGGGTTTTCATTTTTTCCCTACAAATTCTGATGTTTTGTATTGAATCTCTTTAAATTTCGATATTTTCCCGATTTCTCGGCCAATTTTGAATATTTTTCGAAAAGGTCTTCGGAAATGCGCTAGAAATTAAATTCCCTACACGGAAATACCAAATATGTGGGGATTGCTTTCAGTTTTAAGGGTTTTCACTTTTTTGCTACAAATGCTGATGTTTTGTATTGAATCTCTTTAAATTTCGATATTTTCCCGATTTCTCGGCCAATTTTGAATATTTTTCGAAAACGTCTTCGGAAATGCGCTAGAAATTAAATTCCCTACACGGAAATACCAAATATGTGGGGATTGCTTTCAGTTTTAAGGGTTTTCAATATTTTCCTACAAATTCTGATGTTTTGTATTGAATCTCTTTAAATTTCGATATTTTCCCGATTTCTCGGCCAATTTTGAATATTTTTCGAAAAGGTCTTCGGAAATGCGCTAGAAATTAAATTCCCTACACGGAAATACCAAATATGTGAAGATTGCTTTCAGTTTTAAAGGTTTTCATTTTTTTCCTACAAATTCTGATGTTTTGTATTGAATCTCTTTAAATTTCGATATTTGCCCGATTTCTCGGCCAAGTTTGAATATGTTTCGAAAAGGTCTTCGGAAATGCGCTAGAAATTAAATTTCCTACACGGAAATACCAAATATGTGGGGATTGCTTTCAGTTTTAAGGGTTTTCATTTTTTTGCCACAAATTCTGATGTTTTGTATTGAAAGTCTTTAAATTTCGATATTTTCCCGATTTCTCGGCCAATTTTGAATATTTTCCGAAAAGGTCTTCGGAAATGCGCTAGAAACTAAATTCCCTACACGGAAATACCAAATATGTGGGGATTGCTTTCAGTTTTAAGGGTTTTCATTTTTTTGCTACAAATTCTGATGTTTTGTATTGAATCTCTTTAAATTTCGATATTTTCCCGATTTCTCGGCCAATTTGGAATATTTTTCGAAAAGGTCTTCGCAAATGCACTAGAAATTAAATTCCCTACACGGAAATACCAAATATATGGGGATATCTTTCAGTTTTAAGGGTTTTCATTTTTTTGCTACAAATTCTGATGTTTTGTATTGAATCTCTTTAAATTTCGATATTTTCCCGATTTCTCGGCTAAGTTTGAATATGTTTCGAAAAGGTCTTCGGAAATGCGCTAGAAATTAAATTTCCTACACGGAAATACCAAATATGTGGGGATTGCTTTCAGTTTTAAGGGTTTTCATTTTTTTGCCACAAATTCTGATGTTTTGTATTGAAAGTCTTTAAATTTCGATATTTTCCCGATTTCTCGGCCAATTTTGAATATTTTCGAAAAGGTCTTCGGAAATGCGCTAGAAACTAAATTCCCTACACGGAAATACCAAATATGGGGGGTTGCTTTCAGTTTTAAGGGTTTTCAATATTTTCCTACAAATTCTGATGTTTTGTATTGAATCTCTTTAAATTTCGATATTTTCCCGATTTCTCGGCCAATTTTGAATATTTTTCGAAATGGTCTTCGGAAATGCGCTAGAAATTAAATTCCCTACACGGAAATACCAAATATGTGAAGATTGCTTTCAGTTTTAAGGGTTTTCATTTTTTTGCTACAAATTCTGATGTTTTGTATTGAATCTCTTTAAATTTCGATATTTTCCCGATTTCTCGGCCAATTTGGAATATTTTTCGAAAAGGTCTTCGCAAATGCGCTAGAAATTAAATTCCTTACACGGAAATACCAAATATATGGGGATATCTTTCAGTTTTAAGGGTTTTCATTTTTTTGCTACAAATTCTGATGTTTTGTATTGAATCTCTTTAAATTTCGATATTTTCCCGATTTCTCGGCCAATTTTGAATATTTTTCGAAAACGTCTTCGGAAATGGGCTAGAAATTAAATTCCCTACACGGAAATACCAAATATGTGGGGTATGCTTTCAGTTTTAAGGGTTTTCAATATTTTCCTACAAATTCTGATGTTTTGTATTGAATCTCTTTAAATTTCGATATTTTCCCGATTTCTCGGCCAATTTTGAATATTTTTCGAAAAGGTCTTCGGAAATGCGCTAGAAATTAAATTCCCTACACGGAAATACCAAATATGTGAAGATTGCTTTCAGTTTTAAAGGTTTTCATTTTTTTCCTACAAATTCTGATGTTTTGTATTGAATCTCTTTAAATTTAGATATTTTCCCGATTTCTCGGCCAAGTTTGAATATGTTTCGAAAAGGTCTTCGGAAATGCGCTAGAAATTAAATTTCCTACACGGAAATACCAAATATGTGGGGATTGCTTTCAGTTTTAAGGGTTTTCATTTTTTTGCCACAAATTCTGATGTTTTGTATTGAAAGTCTTTAAATTTCGATATTTTCCCGATTTCTCGGCCAATTTTGAATATTTTTCGAAAAGGTCTTCGGAAATGCGCTAGAAACTAAATTCCCTACACGGAAATACCAAATATGTGGGGATTGTTTTCAGTTTTAAGGGTTTTCATTTTTTTGCTACAAATTCTGATGTTTTATATTGAATCTCTTTAAATTTCGATATTTTCCCGATTTCTCGGCCAATTTGGAATATTTTTCGAAAAGGTCTTCGCAAATGCGCTAGAAATTAAATTCCCTACACGGAAATACCAAATATATGGGGATATCTTTCAGTTTTAAGGGTTTTCATTTTTTTGCTACAAATTCTGATGTTTTGTATTGAATCTCTTTAAATTTCGATATTTTCCCGATTTCTCGGCCAATTTTGAATATTTTTCGAAAAGGTCTTCGGAAATGCGCTAGAAATTAAATTCCCTACACGGAAATACCAAATATGTGAAGATTGCTTTCAGTTTTAAGGGTTTTCATTTTTTTGCTACAAATTCTGATGTTTTGTATTGAATCTCTTTAAATTTCGATATTTTCCCGATTTCTCGGCCAATTTGGAATATTTTTCGAAAAGGCCTTCGCAAATGCGCTAGAAATTAAATTCCCTACACGGAAATACCAAATATATGGGGATATCTTTCAGTTTTAAGGGTTTTCATTTTTTTGCTACAAATTCTGATGTTTTGTATTGAATCTCTTTAAATTTCGATATTTTCCCGATTTCTCGGCCAATTTTGAATATTTTTCGAAAACGTCTTCGGAAATGCGCTAGAAATTAAATTCCCTACACGGAAATACCAAATATGTGGGGATTGCTTTCAGTTTTAAGGGTTTTCAATATTTTCCTACAAATTCTGATGTTTTGTATTGAATCTTTTTAAATTTCGATATTTTCCCGATTTCTCGGCCAATTTTGAATATTTTTCGAAAAGGTCTTCGGAAATGCGCTAGAAATTAAATTCCCTACACGGAAATACCAAATATGTGAAGATTGCTTTCAATTTTAAAGGTTTTCATTTTTTTCCTACAAATTCTGATGTTTTGTATTGAATCTCTTTAAATTTCGATATTTTCCCGATTTCTCGGCCAAGTTTGAATATGTTTCGAAAAGGTCTTCGGAAATGCGCTAGAAATTAAATTTCCTACACGGAAATACCAAATATGTGGGGATTGCTTTCAGTTTTAAGGGTTTTCATTTTCTTGCCACAAATTCTGATGTTTTGTATTGAAAGTCTTTAAATTTCGATATTTTCCCGATTTCTCGGCCAATTTTGAATATTTTTCGAAAAGGTCTTCGGAAATGCGCTAGAAACTAAATTCCCTACACGGAAATACCAAATATGTGGGGATTGCTTTCAGTTTTAAGGGGTTTCATTTTTTTGCTACAAATTCTGATGTTTTGTATTGAATCTCATTAAATTTCCATATTTTCCCTATTTCTCGGCCAATTTTAAATATTTTTCGAAAAGGTTTTCGGAAATGCGCTAGAAATTAAATTTCCTACACGGAAATACCAAATATGTGGGGATTGCTTTCAGTTTTAAGGGTTTTCATTTTTTTGCTACAAATTCTGATGTTTTGTATTGAAAGTCTTTAAATTTCGATATTTTCCCGATTTCTCGGCCAGTTTTCAATATTTTTCGATAAGGTCTTCGGAAATGCGCTAGAAACTAAATTCCCTACACGGAAATACCAAATATGTGGGGATTGCTTTCAGTTTTAAGGGTTTTCATTTTTTTGCTACAAATTCTGATGTTTTGTATTGAATTTCATTAAATTTCCATATTTTCCCTATTTCTCGGCCAATTTTGAATATTTTTCGAAAAGGTCTTCGCAAATGCGCTAATTAAATTCCTTACACGGAAATACCAAATATATGGGGATATCTTTCAGTTTTAAGGGTTTTCATTTTTTTGCTACAAATTCTGATGTTTTGTATTGAATCTCATTCAATTTCCATATTTTCCCTATTTCTCGGCCAATTTTAAATGTTTTTCGAAAAGGTCTTCGGAAATGCGCTAGAAATTAAATTTCCTACACGGAAATACCAAATATGTGGGGATTGCTTTCAGTTTTAAGGGTTTCCAATTTTTTGCTACAAATGCTGATGTTTTGTATTGAATCTCTTTAAATTTCGATATTTTCCCGATTTCTCGGCCATTTTTGAATATTTTTCGAAAAGGTCTTCGGAAATGCGCTAGAAACTCAATTCCCTACACGGAAATACCAAATATGTGGGGATTGCTTTCAGTTTTAAGGGTTTTCATTTTTTTGCTACAAATTCTGATGTTTTGTATTGAATCTCATTAAATTTCCATATTTTCCCTATTTCTCGGCCAATTTTGAATATTTTTCGAAAAGGTCTTCGGAAATGCGCTAGAAACTAAATTCCCTACACGGAAATACCAAATATGTGGGGATTGCTTTCAGTTTTAAGGGGTTTCATTTTTTTGCTACAAATTCTGATGTTTTGTATTGAATCTCATTAAATTTCCATATTTTCCCTATTTCTCGGCCAATTTTAAATATTTTTCGAAAAGGTTTTCGGAAATGCGCTAGAAATTAAATTTCCTACACGGAAATACCAAATATGTGGGGATTGCTTTCAGTTTTAAGGGTTTTCATTTTTTTGCTACAAATTCTGATGTTTTGTATTGAAAGTCTTTAAATTTCGATATTTTCCCGATTTCTCGGCCAGTTTTCAATATTTTTCGATAAGGTCTTCGGAAATGCGCTAGAAACTAAATTCCCTACACGGAAATACCAAATATGTGGGGATTGCTTTCAGTTTTAAGGGTTTTCATTTTTTTGCTACAAATTCTGATGTTTTGTATTGAATTTCATTAAATTTCCATATTTTCCCTATTTCTCGGCCAATTTTGAATATTTTTCGAAAAGGTCTTCGCAAATGCGCTAATTAAATTCCTTACACGGAAATACCAAATATATGGGGATATCTTTCAGTTTTAAGGGTTTTCATTTTTTTGCTACAAATTCTGATGTTTTGTATTGAATCTCATTCAATTTCCATATTTTCCCTATTTCTCGGCCAATTTTAAATGTTTTTCGAAAAGGTCTTCGGAAATGCGCTAGAAATTAAATTTCCTACACGGAAATACCAAATATGTGGGGATTGCTTTCAGTTTTAAGGGTTTCCAATTTTTTGCTACAAATGCTGATGTTTTGTATTGAATCTCTTTAAATTTCGATATTTTCCCGATTTCTCGGCCATTTTTGAATATTTTTCGAAAAGGTCTTCGGAAATGCGCTAGAAACTCAATTCCCTACACGGAAATACCAAATATGTGGGGATTGCTTTCAGTTTTAAGGGTTTTCATTTTTTTGCTACAAATTCTGATGTTTTGTATTGAATCTCATTAAATTTCCATATTTTCCCTATTTCTCGGCCAATTTTGAATATTTTTCGAAAAGGTCTTCGCAAATGCGCTAGAAATTAAATTCCCTACACGGAAATACCAAATATATGGGGATATCTTTCAGTTTTAAGGGTTTTCATTTTTTTGCTACAAATTCTGATGTTTTGTATTGAATCTCATTCAATTTCCATATTTTCCCTATTTCTCGGCCAATTTTAAATATTTTTCGAAAAGGTCTTCGGAAATGCGCTAGAAATTAAATTTCCTACACGGAAATACCAAATATGTGGGGATTGCTTTCAGTTTTAAGGGTTTTCATTTTTTTGCTACAAATTCTGATGTTTTGTATTGAAAGTCTTTAAATTTCGATATTTTCCCGATTTCTCGGCCAGTTTTCAATATTTTTCGATAAGGTCTTCGGAAATGCGCTAGAAACTAAATTCCCTACACGGAAATACCAAATATGTGGGGATTGCTTTCAGTTTTAAGGGTTTTCATTTTTTTGCTACAAATTCTGATGTTTTGTATTGAATTTCATTAAATTTCCATATTTTCCCTATTTCTCGGCCAATTTTGAATATTTTTCGAAAAGGTCTTCGCAAATGCGCTAATTAAATTCCCTACACGGAAATACCAAATATATGGGGATATCTTTCAGTTTTAAGGGTTTTCATTTTTTTGCTACAAATTCTGATGTTTTGTATTGAATCTCATTCAATTTCCATATTTTCCCTATTTCTCGGCCAATTTTAAATGTTTTTCGAAAAGGTCTTCGGAAATGCGCTAGAAATTAAATTTCCTACACGGAAATACCAAATATGTGGGGATTGCTTTCAGTTTTAAGGGTTCTCAATTTTTTGCTACAAATGCTGATGTTTTGTATTGAATCTCTTTAAATTTCGATATTTTCCCGATTTCTCGGCCAATTTTGAATATTTTTCGAAAAGGTCTTCGGAAATGCGCTAGAAATTAAATTCCCTACACGGAAATACCAAATATGTGGGGATTGCTTTCAGTTTTAAGGGTTTTCAATATTTTCCAACAAATTCTGATGTTTTGTATTGAATCTCTTTAAATTTCGATATTTTCCCGATTTCTCGGCCAATTTTGAATATTTTTCGAAAAGGTCTTCGGAAATGCGCTAGAAATTAAATTCCCTACACGGAAATACCAAATATGTGGGGATTGCTTTCAGTTTTAAAGGTTTTCATTTTTTTCCTACAAATTCTGATGTTTTGTATTGAATCTCTTTAAATTTCGATATTTTCCCGATTTCTCGGCCAAGTTTGAATATTTTTCGAAAAGGTCTTCGGAAATGCGCTAGAAATTAAATTTCCTACACGGAAATACCAAATATGTGGGGATTGATTTCAGTTTTAAGGGTTTTCATTTTTTTGCTACAAATTCTGATGTTTTGTATTGAAAGTCTTTAAATTTCGATATTTTCCCTATTTCTCGGCCAATTTTGAATATTTTTCGAAAAGGTCTTCGGAAATGCGCTAGAAACTAAATTCCCTACACGGAAATACCAAATATGTGGGGATTGCTTTCAGTTTTAAGGGTTTTCATTTTTTTGCTACAAATTCTGATGTTTTGTATTGAATCTCATTAAATTTCCAAATTTTCCCGATTTCTCGGCCAATTTTGAATATTTTTCGAAAAGGTCTTCGGAAATGCGCTAGAAACTCAATTCCCTACACGGAAATACCAAATATGTGGGGATTGCTTTCAGCTTTAAGGGTTTTCAGTTTGTTCCTACAAATTCTGATGTTTTGTATTGAATCTCTTTAAATTTCGATATTTTCCCGATTTCTCGGCCAATTTTGAATATTTTTCGAAAAGGTCTTCGCAAATGCGCTAGAAATTAAATTTCCTACACGGAAATACCAAATATGTGGGGATTGCTTTCAGTTTTAAGGGTTTTCAATTTTTTGCTACAAATTCTGATTTTTTGTATTGAATCTTTTTAAATTTCGATATTTTCCCGATTTCCCGGCCAGTTTTGAATATTTTTCGAAAAGGTCTTCGGAAATGCGCTAGAAACTAAATTCCCTACACGGAAATACCAAATATGTGGGGATTGCTTTCAGTTTTAAGGGTTTTCATTTTTTCCCTACAAATTCTGATGTTTTGTATTGAATCTCTTTAAATTTCGATATTTTCCCGATTTCTCGGCCAATTTTGAATATTTTTCGAAATGGTCTTCGGAAATGCGCTAGAAATTAAATTCCCTACACGGAAATACCAAATATGTGGGGATTGCTTTCAGTTTTAAGGGTTTTCAATATTTTCCTACAAATTCTGATGTTTTGTATTGAATCTCTTTAAATTTCGATATTTTCCCGATTTCTCGGCCAATTTTGAATATTTTTCGAAAAGGTCTTCGGAAATGCGCTAGAAATTTAATTCCCTACACGGAAATACCAAATATGTGGGAATTGCTTTCAGTTTTAAAGGTTTTCATTTTTTTCCTACAAATTCTGATGTTTTGTATTGAATCTCTTTAAATTTCGATATTTTCCCGATTTCTCGGCCAAGTTTGAATATTTTTCGAAAAGCTCTTCGGAAATGCGCTAGAAATTAAATTTCCTACACGGAAATACCAAATATGTGGGGATTGCTTTCAGTTTTAAGGATTTTCATTTTTTTCCTACAAATTCTGATGTTTTGTATTGAATCTCTTTAAATTTCGATATTTTCCCGATTTCTCGGCCAATTTTGAATATTTTTCGAAAAGGTCTTCGGAAATGCGCTAGAAATTAAATTCCCTACACGGAAATACCAAATATGTGGGGATTGCTTTCAGTTTTAAAGGTTTTCATTTTTTTCCTACAAATTCTGATGTTTTGTATTGAATCTCTTTAAATTTCGATATTTTCCCGATTTCTCGGCCAAGTTTGAATATTTTTCGAAAAGGTCTTCGGAAATGTGCTAGAAATTAAATTTCCTACACGGAAATACCAAATATGTGGGGATTGCTTTCAGTTTTAAGGATTTTCATTTTTTTCCTACAAATTCTGATGTTTTGTATTGAATCTCTTTAAATTTCGATATTTTCCCGATTTCTCGGCCAATTTTGAATATTTTTCGAAAAGGTCTTCAGAAATGCGCTAGAAATTAAATTCCCTACACGGAAATACCAAATATGTGGGGATTGCTTTCAGTTTTAAAGGTTTTCATTTTTTTCCTACAAATTCTGATGTTTTGTATTGAATCTCTTTAAATTTCGATATTTTCCCGATTTCTCGGCCAAGTTTGAATATTTTTCGAAAAGGTCTTCGGAGATGCGCTAGAAATTAAATTTCCTACACGGAAATACCAAATATGTGGGGATTGCTTTCAGTTTTAAGGATTTTCATTTTTTTCTGATGTTTTGTATTGAATCTCTTTAAATTTCGATATTTTCCCGATTTCTCGGCCAATTTTGAATATTTTTCGAAAAGGTCTTCGGAAATGCGCTAGAAATTAAATTCCCTACACGGAAATACCAAATATGTGGGGATTGCTTTCAGTTTTAAAGGTTTTCATTTTTTTCCTACAAATTCTGATGTTTTGTATTGAATCTCTTTAAATTTCGATATTTTCCCGATTTCTCGGCCAAGTTTGAATATTTTTCGAAAAGGTCTTCGGAAATGCGCTAGAAATTAAATTTCCTACACGGAAATACCAAATATGTGGGGATTGCTTTCAGTTTTAAGGGTTTTCATTTTTTTCCTACAAATTCTGATGTTTTGTATTGAATCTCTTTAAATTTCGATATTTTCCCGATTTCTCGGCCAATTTTGAATATTTTTCGAAAAGGTCTTCGGAAATGCGCTAGAAATTAAATTCCCTACACGGAAATTTCAAATATGTGGGGATTGCTTTCAGTTTTAAGGGTTTTCATTTTTTTGATACAAATTCTGATGTTTTGTATTGAATCCCTTTAAATTTCGATATTTTCCCGATTTCTCGGCCAATTTTGAATATTTTTCGAAATGGTCTTCGGAAATGCGCTAGAAATTAAATTCCCTACACGGAAATACCAAATATGTGGGGATTGCTTTCAGTTTTAAGGGTTTTCAATATTTTCCTACAAATTCTGATGTTTTGTATTGAATCTCTTTAAATTTCGATATTTTCCCGATTTCTCGGCCAATTTTGAATATTTTTCGAAAAGGTCTTCGGAAATGCGCTAGAAATTAAATTTCCTACACGGAAATACCAAATATGTGGGGATTGCTTTCAGTTTTAAGGGTTTTCATTTTTTTGCTACAAATTCTGATGTTTTGTATTGAAAGTCTTTAAATTTCGATATTTTCCCGATTTCTCGGCCAGTTTTCAATATTTTTCGATAAGGTTTTCGGAAATGCGCTAGAAACTAAATTCCCTACACGGAAATACCAAATATGTGGGGATTGCTTCAGTTTTAAGGGTTTTCATTTTTTTGCTACAAATTCTGATGTTTTGTATTGAATCTCATTAAATTTCCAAATTTTCCCGATTTCTCGGCCAATTTTGAATATTTTTCGAAAAGGTCTTCGGAAATGCGCTAGAAACTCAATTCCCTACACGGAAATACCAAATATGTGGGGATTGCTTTCAGCTTTAAGGGTTTTCAGTTTGTTCCTACAAATTCTGATGTTTTGTATTGAATCTCTTTAAATTTCGATATTTTCCCGATTTCTCGGCCAATTTTGAATATTTTTCGAAAAGGTCTTCGGAAATGCGCTAGAAATTAAATTTCCTACACGGAAATACCAAATATGTGGGGATTGCTTTCAGTTTTAAGGGTTTTCAATTTTTTGCTACAAATTCTGATGTTTTGTATTGAATCTTTTTAAATTTCGATATTTTCCCGATTTCTCGGCCAGTTTTGAATATTTTTCGAAAAGGTCTTCGGAAATGCGCTAGAAACTAAATTCCCTACACGGAAATACCAAATATGTGGGGATTGATTTCAGTTTTAAGGGTTTTCATTTTTTCCCTACAAATTCTGATGTTTTGTATTGAATCTCTTTAAATTTCGATATTTTCCCGATTTCTCGGCCAATTTTGAATATTTTTCGAAAAGGTCTTCGGAAATGCGCTAGAAATTAAATTCCCTACACGGAAATACCAAATATGTGGGGATTGCTTTCAGTTTTAAGGGTTTTCACTTTTTTGCTACAAATGCTGATGTTTTGTATTGAATCTCTTTAAATTTCGATATTTTCCCGATTTCTCGGCCAATTTTGAATATTTTTCGAAAACGTCTTCGGAAATGCGCTAGAAATTAAATTCCCTGCACGGAAATACCAAATATGTGGGGATTGCTTTCAGTTTTAAGGGTTTTCAATATTTTCCTACAAATTCTGATGTTTTGTATTGAATCTCTTTAAATTTCGATATTTTCCCGATTTCTCGGCCAATTTTGAATATTTTTCGAAAAGGTCTTCGGAAATGCGCTAGAAATTAAATTCCCTACACGGAAATACCAAATATGTGAAGATTGCTTTCAGTTTTAAAGGTTTTCATTTTTTTCCTACAAATTCTGATGTTTTGTATTGAATCTCTTTAAATTTCGATATTTGCCCGATTTCTCGGCCAAGTTTGAATATGTTTCGAAAAGGTCTTCGGAAATGCGCTAGAAATTAAATTTCCTACACGGAAATACCAAATATGTGGGGATTGCTTTCAGTTTTAAGGGTTTTCATTTTTTTGCCACAAATTCTGATGTTTTGTATTGAAAGTCTTTAAATTTCGATATTTTCCCGATTTCTCGGCCAATTTTGAATATTTTTCGAAAAGGTCTTCGGAAATGCGCTAGAAACTAAATTCCCTACACGGAAATACCAAATATGTGGGGATTGCTTTCAGTTTTAAGGGTTTTCATTTTTTTGCTACAAATTCTGATGTTTTGTATTGAATCTCTTTAAATTTCGATATTTTCCCGATTTCTCGGCCAATTTGGAATATTTTTCGAAAAGGTCTTCGCAAATGCACTAGAAATTAAATTCCCTACACGGAAATACCAAATATATGGGGATATCTTTCAGTTTTAAGGATTTTCATTTTTTTGCTACAAATTCTGATGTTTTGTATTGAATCTCTTTAAATTTCGATATTTTCCCGATTTCTCGGCTAAGTTTGAATATGTTTCGAAAAGGTCTTCGGAAATGCGCTAGAAATTAAATTCCCTACACGGAAATACCAAATATGTGGGGATTGCTTTCAGTTTTAAGGGTTTTCATTTTTTTCCTACAAATTCTGATGTTTTGTATTGAATCTCTTTAAATTTCGATATTTTCCCGATTTCTCGGCCAAGTTTGAATATTTTTCGAAAAGGTCTTCGGAAATGCGCTAGAAATTAAATTTCCTACACGGAAATACCAAATATGTGGGGATTGATTTCAGTTTTAAGGGTTTTCATTTTTTTGCTACAAATTCTGATGTTTTGTATTGAAAGTCTTTAAATTTCGATATTTTCCCGATTTCTCGGCCAATTTTGAATATTTTTCGAAAAGGTCTTCGGAAATGCGCTAGAAACTAAATTCCCTACACGGAAATACCAAATATGTGGGGATTGCTTTCAGTTTTAAGGGTTTTCATTTTTTTGCTACAAATTCTGATGTTTTGTATTGAATCTCATTAAATTTCCAAATTTTCCCGATTTCTCGGCCAATTTTGAATATTTTTCGAAAAGGTCTTCGGAAATGCGCTAGAAACTCAATTCCCTACACGGAAATACCAAATATCTGGGGATTGCTTTCAGCTTTAAGGGTTTTCAGTTTGTTCCTACAAATTCTGATGTTTTGTATTGAATCTCTTTAAATTTCGATATTTTCCCGATTTCTCGGCCAATTTTGAATATTTTTCGAAAAGGTCTTCGCAAATGCGCTAGAAATTAAATTTCCTACACGGAAATACCAAATATGTGGGGATTGCTTTCAGTTTTAAGGGTTTTCAATTTTTTGCTACAAATTCTGATGTTTTGTATTGAATCTTTTTAAATTTCGATATTTTCCCGATTTCTCGGCCAGTTTTGAATATTTTTCGAAAAGGTCTTCGGAAATGCGCTAGAAACTAAATTCCCTACACGGAAATACCAAATATGTGGGGATTGATTTCAGTTTTAAGGGTTTTGATTTTTTCCCTACAAATTCTGATGTTTTGTATTGAATCTCTTTAAATTTCGATATTTTCCCGATTTCTCGGCCAATTTTGAATATTTTTCGAAAAGGTCTTCGGAAATGCGCTAGAAATTAAATTCCCTACACGGAAATACCAAATATGTGGGGATTGCTTTCAGTTTTAAGGGTTTTCACTTTTTTGCTACAAATGCTGATGTTTTGTATTGAATCTCTTTAAATTTCGATATTTTCCCGATTTCTCGGCCAATTTTGAATATTTTTCGAAAACGTCTTCGGAAATGCGCTAGAAATTAAATTCCCTACACGGAAATACCAAATATGTGGGGATTGCTTTCAGTTTTAAGGGTTTTCAATATTTTCCTACAAATTCTGATGTTTTGTATTGAATCTCTTTAAATTTCGATATTTTCCCGATTTCTCGGCCAATTTTGAATATTTTTCGAAAAGGTCTTCGGAAATGCGCTAGAAATTAAATTCCCTACACGGAAATACCAAATATGTGAAGATTGCTTTCAGTTTTAAAGGTTTTCATTTTTTTCCTACAAATTCTGATGTTTTGTATTGAATCTCTTTAAATTTCGATATTTGCCCGATTTCTCGGCCAAGTTTGAATATGTTTCGAAAAGGTCTTCGGAAATGCGCTAGAAATTAAATTTCCTACACGGAAATACCAAATATGTGGGGATTGCTTTCAGTTTTAAGGGTTTTCATTTTTTTGCCACAAATTCTGATGTTTTGTATTGAAAGTCTTTAAATTTCGATATTTTCCCGATTTCTCGGCCAATTTTGAATATTTTTCGAAAAGGTCTTCGGAAATGCGCTAGAAACTAAATTCCCTACACGGAAATACCAAATATGTGGGGATTGCTTTCAGTTTTAAGGGTTTTCATTTTTTTGCTACAAATTCTGATGTTTTGTATTGAATCTCTTTAAATTTCGATATTTTCCCGATTTCTCGGCCAATTTGGAATATTTTTCGAAAAGGTCTTCGCAAATGCACTAGAAATTAAATTCCCTACACGGAAATACCAAATATATGGGGATATCTTTCAGTTTTAAGGGTTTTCATTTTTTTGCTACAAATTCTGATGTTTTGTATTGAATCTCTTTAAATTTCGATATTTTCCCGATTTCTCGGCTAAGTTTGAATATGTTTCGAAAAGGTCTTCGGAAATGCGCTAGAAATTAAATTTCCTACACGGAAATACCAAATATGTGGGGATTGCTTTCAGTTTTAAGGGTTTTCATTTTTTTGCCACAAATTCTGATGTTTTGTATTGAAAGTCTTTAAATTTCGATATTTTCCCGATTTCTCGGCCAATTTTGAATATTTTTCGAAAAGGTCTTCGGAAATGCGCTAGAAACTAAATTCCCTACACGGAAATACCAAATATGGGGGGTTGCTTTCAGTTTTAAGGGTTTTCAATATTTTCCTACAAATTCTGATGTTTTGTATTGAATCTCTTTAAATTTCGATATTTTCCCGATTTCTCGGCCAATTTTGAATATTTTTCGAAATGGTCTTCGGAAATGCGCTAGAAATTAAATTCCCTACACGGAAATACCAAATATGTGAAGATTGCTTTCAGTTTTAAGGGTTTTCATTTTTTTGCTACAAATTCTGATGTTTTGTATTGAATCTCTTTAAATTTCGATATTTTCCCGATTTCTCGGCCAATTTGGAATATTTTTCGAAAAGGTCTTCGCAAATGCGCTAGAAATTAAATTCCTTACACGGAAATACCAAATATATGGGGATATCTTTCAGTTTTAAGGGTTTTCATTTTTTTGCTACAAATTCTGATGTTTTGTATTGAATCTCTTTAAATTTCGATATTTTCCCGATTTCTCGGCCAATTTTGAATATTTTTCGAAAACGTCTTCGGAAATGGGCTAGAAATTAAATTCCCTACACGGAAATACCAAATATGTGGGGTATGCTTTCAGTTTTAAGGGTTTTCAATATTTTCCTACAAATTCTGATGTTTTGTATTGAATCTCTTTAAATTTCGATATTTTCCCGATTTCTCGGCCAATTTTGAATATTTTTCGAAAAGGTCTTCGGAAATGCGCTAGAAATTAAATTCCCTACACGGAAATACCAAATATGTGAAGATTGCTTTCAGTTTTAAAGGTTTTCATTTTTTTCCTACAAATTCTGATGTTTTGTATTGAATCTCTTTAAATTTAGATATTTTCCCGATTTCTCGGCCAAGTTTGAATATGTTTCGAAAAGGTCTTCGGAAATGCGCTAGAAATTAAATTTCCTACACGGAAATACCAAATATGTGGGGATTGCTTTCAGTTTTAAGGGTTTTCATTTTTTTGCCACAAATTCTGATGTTTTGTATTGAAAGTCTTTAAATTTCGATATTTTCCCGATTTCTCGGCCAATTTTGAATATTTTTCGAAAAGGTCTTCGGAAATGCGCTAGAAACTAAATTCCCTACACGGAAATACCAAATATGTGGGGATTGTTTTCAGTTTTAAGGGTTTTCATTTTTTTGCTACAAATTCTGATGTTTTGTATTGAATCTCTTTAAATTTCGATATTTTCCCGATTTCTCGGCCAATTTGGAATATTTTTCGAAAAGGTCTTCGCAAATGCGCTAGAAATTAAATTCCCTACACGGAAATACCAAATATATGGGGATATCTTTCAGTTTTAAGGGTTTTCATTTTTTTGCTACAAATTCTGATGTTTTGTATTGAATCTCTTTAAATTTCGATATTTTCCCGATTTCTCGGCCAATTTTGAATATTTTTCGAAAAGGTCTTCGGAAATGCGCTAGAAATTAAATTCCCTACACGGAAATACCAAATATGTGAAGATTGCTTTCAGTTTTAAGGGTTTTCATTTTTTTGCTACAAATTCTGATGTTTTGTATTGAATCTCTTTAAATTTCGATATTTTCCCGATTTCTCGGCCAATTTGGAATATTTTTCGAAAAGGTCTTCGCAAATGCGCTAGAAATTAAATTCCCTACACGGAAATACCAAATATATGGGGATATCTTTCAGTTTTAAGGGTTTTCATTTTTTTGCTACAAATTCTGATGTTTTGTATTGAATCTCTTTAAATTTCGATATTTTCCCGATTTCTCGGCCAATTTTGAATATTTTTCGAAAACGTCTTCGGAAATGCGCTAGAAATTAAATTCCCTACACGGAAATACCAAATATGTGGGGATTGCTTTCAGTTTTAAGGGTTTTCAATATTTTCCTACAAATTCTGATGTTTTGTATTGAATCTTTTTAAATTTCGATATTTTCCCGATTTCTCGGCCAATTTTGAATATTTTTCGAAAAGGTCTTCGGAAATGCGCTAGAAATTAAATTCCCTACACGGAAATACCAAATATGTGAAGATTGCTTTCAATTTTAAAGGTTTTCATTTTTTTCCTACAAATTCTGATGTTTTGTATTGAATCTCTTTAAATTTCGATATTTTCCCGATTTCTCGGCCAAGTTTGAATATGTTTCGAAAAGGTCTTCGGAAATGCGCTAGAAATTAAATTTCCTACACGGAAATACCAAATATGTGGGGATTGCTTTCAGTTTTAAGGGTTTTCATTTTCTTGCCACAAATTCTGATGTTTTGTATTGAAAGTCTTTAAATTTCGATATTTTCCCGATTTCTCGGCCAATTTTGAATATTTTTCGAAAAGGTCTTCGGAAATGCGCTAGAAACTAAATTCCCTACACGGAAATACCAAATATGTGGGGATTGCTTTCAGTTTTAAGGGGTTTCATTTTTTTGCTACAAATTCTGATGTTTTGTATTGAATCTCATTAAATTTCCATATTTTCCCTATTTCTCGGCCAATTTTAAATATTTTTCGAAAAGGTTTTCGGAAATGCGCTAGAAATTAAATTTCCTACACGGAAATACCAAATATGTGGGGATTGCTTTCAGTTTTAAGGGTTTTCATTTTTTTGCTACAAATTCTGATGTTTTGTATTGAAAGTCTTTAAATTTCGATATTTTCCCGATTTCTCGGCCAGTTTTCAATATTTTTCGATAAGGTCTTCGGAAATGCGCTAGAAACTAAATTCCCTACACGGAAATACCAAATATGTGGGGATTGCTTTCAGTTTTAAGGGTTTTCATTTTTTTGCTACAAATTCTGATGTTTTGTATTGAATTTCATTAAATTTCCATATTTTCCCTATTTCTCGGCCAATTTTGAATATTTTTCGAAAAGGTCTTCGCAAATGCGCTAATTAAATTCCTTACACGGAAATACCAAATATATGGGGATATCTTTCAGTTTTAAGGGTTTTCATTTTTTTGCTACAAATTCTGATGTTTTGTATTGAATCTCATTCAATTTCCATATTTTCCCTATTTCTCGGCCAATTTTAAATGTTTTTCGAAAAGGTCTTCGGAAATGCGCTAGAAATTAAATTTCCTACACGGAAATACCAAATATGTGGGGATTGCTTTCAGTTTTAAGGGTTTCCAATTTTTTGCTACAAATGCTGATGTTTTGTATTGAATCTCTTTAAATTTCGATATTTTCCCGATTTCTCGGCCATTTTTGAATATTTTTCGAAAAGGTCTTCGGAAATGCGCTAGAAACTCAATTCCCTACACGGAAATACCAAATATGTGGGGATTGCTTTCAGTTTTAAGGGTTTTCATTTTTTTGCTACAAATTCTGATGTTTTGTATTGAATCTCATTAAATTTCCATATTTTCCCTATTTCTCGGCCAATTTTGAATATTTTTCGAAAAGGTCTTCGCAAATGCGCTAGAAATTAAATTCCCTACACGGAAATACCAAATATATGGGGATATCTTTCAGTTTTAAGGGTTTTCATTTTTTTGCTACAAATTCTGATGTTTTGTATTGAATCTCATTCAATTTCCATATTTTCCCTATTTCTCGGCCAATTTTAAATATTTTTCGAAAAGGTCTTCGGAAATGCGCTAGAAATTAAATTTCCTACACGGAAATACCAAATATGTGGGGATTGCTTTCAGTTTTAAGGGTTTTCATTTTTTTGCTACAAATTCTGATGTTTTGTATTGAAAGTCTTTAAATTTCGATATTTTCCCGATTTCTCGGCCAGTTTTCAATATTTTTCGATAAGGTCTTCGGAAATGCGCTAGAAACTAAATTCCCTACACGGAAATACCAAATATGTGGGGATTGCTTTCAGTTTTAAGGGTTTTCATTTTTTTGCTACAAATTCTGATGTTTTGTATTGAATTTCATTAAATTTCCATATTTTCCCTATTTCTCGGCCAATTTTGAATATTTTTCGAAAAGGTCTTCGCAAATGCGCTAATTAAATTCCCTACACGGAAATACCAAATATATGGGGATATCTTTCAGTTTTAAGGGTTTTCATTTTTTTGCTACAAATTCTGATGTTTTGTATTGAATCTCATTCAATTTCCATATTTTCCCTATTTCTCGGCCAATTTTAAATGTTTTTCGAAAAGGTCTTCGGAAATGCGCTAGAAATTAAATTTCCTACACGGAAATACCAAATATGTGGGGATTGCTTTCAGTTTTAAGGGTTCTCAATTTTTTGCTACAAATGCTGATGTTTTGTATTGAATCTCTTTAAATTTCGATATTTTCCCGATTTCTCGGCCAATTTTGAATATTTTTCGAAAAGGTCTTCGGAAATGCGCTAGAAATTAAATTCCCTACACGGAAATACCAAATATGTGGGGATTGCTTTCAGTTTTAAGGGTTTTCAATATTTTCCAACAAATTCTGATGTTTTGTATTGAATCTCTTTAAATTTCGATATTTTCCCGATTTCTCGGCCAATTTTGAATATTTTTCGAAAAGGTCTTCGGAAATGCGCTAGAAATTAAATTCCCTACACGGAAATACCAAATATGTGGGGATTTCTTTCAGTTTTAAAGGTTTTCATTTTTTTCCTACAAATTCTGATGTTTTGTATTGAATCTCTTTAAATTTCGATATTTTCCCGATTTCTCGGCCAAGTTTGAATATTTTTCGAAAAGGTCTTCGGAAATGCGCTAGAAATTAAATTTCCTACACGGAAATACCAAATATGTGGGGATTGATTTCAGTTTTAAGGGTTTTCATTTTTTTGCTACAAATTCTGATGTTTTGTATTGAAAGTCTTTAAATTTCGATATTTTCCCTATTTCTCGGCCAATTTTGAATATTTTTCGAAAAGGTCTTCGGAAATGCGCTAGAAACTAAATTCCCTACACGGAAATACCAAATATGTGGGGATTGCTTTCAGTTTTAAGGGTTTTCATTTTTTTGCTACAAATTCTGATGTTTTGTATTGAATCTCATTAAATTTCCAAATTTTCCCGATTTCTCGGCCAATTTTGAATATTTTTCGAAAAGGTCTTCGGAAATGCGCTAGAAACTCAATTCCCTACACGGAAATACCAAATATGTGGGGATTTCTTTCAGTTTTAAAGGTTTTCAGTTTGTTCCTACAAATTCTGATGTTTTGTATTGAATCTCTTTAAATTTCGATATTTTCCCGATTTCTCGGCCAATTTTGAATATTTTTCGAAAAGGTCTTCGCAAATGCGCTAGAAATTAAATTTCCTACACGGAAATACCAAATATGTGGGGATTGCTTTCAGTTTTAAGGGTTTTCAATTTTTTGCTACAAATTCTGATGTTTTGTATTGAATCTTTTTAAATTTCGATATTTTCCCGATTTCTCGGCCAGTTTTGAATATTTTTCGAAAAGGTCTTCGGAAATGCGCTAGAAACTAAATTCCCTACACGGAAATACCAAATATGTGGGGATTGATTTCAGTTTTAAGGGTTTTCATTTTTTCCCTACAAATTCTGATGTTTTGTATTGAATCTCTTTAAATTTCGATATTTTCCCGATTTCTCGGCCAATTTTGAATATTTTTCGAAAAGGTCTTCGGAAATGCGCTAGAAATTAAATTCCCTACACGGAAATACCAAATATGTGGGGATTGCTTTCAGTTTTAAGGGTTTTCACTTTTTTGCTACAAATGCTGATGTTTTGTATTGAATCTCTTTAAATTTCGATATTTTCCCGATTTCTCGGCCAATTTTGAATATTTTTCGAAAACGTCTTCGGAAATGCGCTAGAAATTAAATTCCCTACACGGAAATACCAAATATGTGGGGATTGCTTTCAGTTTTAAGGGTTTTCAATATTTTCCTACAAATTCTGATGTTTTGTATTGAATCTCTTTAAATTTCGATATTTTCCCGATTTCTCGGCCAATTTTGAATATTTTTCGAAAAGGTCTTCGGAAATGCGCTAGAAATTAAATTCCCTACACGGAAATACCAAATATGTGAAGATTGCTTTCAGTTTTAAAGGTTTTCATTCTTTTCCTACAAATTCTGATGTTTTGTATTGAATCTCTTTAAATTTCGATATTTTCCCGATTTCTCGGCCAAGTTTGAATATGTTTCGAAAAGGTCTTCAGAAATGCGCTAGAAATTAAATTCCCTACACGGAAATACCAAATATGTGGGGATTACTTTCAGTTTTAAGGGTTTTCATTTTTTTCCTACACATTCTGATGTTTTGTATTGAATCTCTTTAAATTTCGATATTTTCCCCGATTTCTAGGCCAATTTTGAATATTTTTCGAAAAGGTCTTCGGAAATTCGCTAGAAATTAAATGCCCTACACGGAAATACCAAATATGTGGGGATTGCTTTCAGTTTTAAGGGTTTTCATTTTTTGCTACAAATTCTGATGTTTTGTATTGAATCTCTTTAAATTTCGATATTTTCCCGATTTCTCGGCCAATTTTGAATATTTTTCGAAAAGGTCTTCGGAAATGCGCTAGAAATTAAATTCCCTACACGGAAATACCAAATATGTGGGGATTGCTTTCAGTTTTAAGGGTTTTCATTTTTTTCCTACAAATTCTGATGTTTTGTATTGAATCTTTTTAAATTTCGATATTTTCCCGATTTCTCGGCCAATTTTGAATATTTTTCGAAAAGGTCTTCGGAAATGCGCTAGAAATTAAATTTCCTACACGGAAATACCAAATATGTGGGCATTGCTTTCAGTTTTAAGGGTTTTCAATTTTTTGCTACAAATTCTGATGTTTTGTATTGAATCTTTTTAAATTTCGATATTTTCCCGATTTCTCGGCCAATTTTGAATATTTTTCGAAAAGGTCTTCGGAAATGCGCTAGAAATTAAATTCCCTACACGGAAATACCAAATATGTGGGGATTGCTTTCAGTTTTAAGGGTTTTCATTTTTTCCCTACAAATTCTGATGTTTTGTATTGAATCTCTTTAAATTTCGATATTTTCCCGATTTCTCGGCCAATTTTGAATATTTTTCGAAAAGGTCTTCGGAAATGCGCTAGAAATTAAATTCCCTACACGGAAATACCAAATATATGGGGATTGCTTTCAGTTTTAAGGGTTTTCATTTTTTTGCTACAAATTCTGATGTTTTGTATTGAATCTCATTAAATTTCCATATTTTCCCTATTTCTCGGCCAATTTTGAATATTTTTCGAAAAGGTCTTCGCAAATGCGCTAGAAATTAAATTCCCTACACGGAAATACCAAATATATGGGGATTGCTTTCAGTTTTAAGGGTTTTCATTTTTTTGCTACAAATTCTGATGTTTTGTATTGAATCTCATTCAATTTCCATATTTTCCCTATTTCTCGGCCAATTTTGTATATTTTTCGAAAAGGTCTTCGGAAATGCGCTAGAAATTAAATTCCCTACACGGAAATACCAAATATGTGGGGACTGATTTCAGTTTTAAGAGTTTTAATTTTTTTCCTACAAATTCCGATGTTTTGTATTGAATATCATTATATTTCCGTATTTTCTCGATTTATCGGGTAATTTTGAATATTTTTCGAAAAGGTCTTCAGAAATGCGCTAGAAATTAAATTCCCTACACGGAAATACCAAATATGTGGGGATTACTTTCAGTTTTAAGGGTTTTCATTTTTTTCCTACACATTCTGATGTTTTGTATTGAATCTCTTTAAATTTCGATATTTTCCCCGAGTTCTAGGCCAATTTTGAATATTTTTCGAAAAGGTCTTCGGAAATTCGCTAGAAATTAAATGCCCTACACGGAAATACCAAATATGTGGGGATTGCTTTCAGTTTTAAGGGTTTTCATTTTTTGCTACAAATTCTGATGTTTTGTATTGAATCTCTTTAAATTTCGATATTTTCCCGATTTCTCGGCCAATTTTGAATATTTTTCGAAAAGGTCTTCGCAAATGCGCTAGAAATTAAATTCCCTACACGGAAATACCAAATATGTGGGGATTGCTTTCAGTTTTAAGGGTTTTCATTTTTTTCCTACAAATTCTGATGTTTTGTATTGAATCTCTTTAAATTTCGATATTTTCCCGATTTCTCGGCCAATTTTGAATATTTTTCGAAAAGGTCTTCGGAAATGCGCTAGAAATTAAATTTCCTACACGGAAATACCAAATATGTGGGCATTGCTTTCAGTTTTAAGGGTTTTCAATTTTTTGCTACAAATTCTGATGTTTTGTATTGAATCATTTTAAATTTCGATATTTTCCCGATTTCTCGGCCAATTTTGAATATTTTTCGAAAAGGTCTTCGGAAATGCGCTAGAAACTAAATTCCCTACACGGAAATACCAAATATGTGGGGATTGCTTTCAGTTTTAAGGGTTTTCATTTTTTCCCTACAAATTCTGATGTTTTGTATTGAATCTCTTTAAATTTCGATATTTTCCCGATTTCTCGGCCAATTTTGAATATTTTTCGAAAAGGTCTTCGGAAATGCGCTAGAAATTAAATTCCCTACACGGAAATACCAAATATGTGGGGATTGCTTTCAGTTTTAAGGGTTTTCACTTTTTTGCTACAAATGCTGATGTTTTGTATTGAATCTCTTTAAATTTTGATATTTTCCCGATTTCTCGGCCAATTTTGAATATTTTTCGAAAAGGTCTTCGGAAATGCGCTAGAAATTAATAGAAATTAAATTCCCTACACGGAAATACCAAATATGTGGGGATTGCTTTCAGTTTTAAGGGTTTTCAATATTTTCCTACAAATTCTGATGTTTTGTATTGAATCTCTTTAAATTTCGATATTTTCCCGATTTCTCGGCCAATTTTGAATATTTTTCAAAAAGGTCTTCGGAAATGCGCTAGAAATTAAATTCCCTACACGGAAATACCAAATATGTGGGCATTGCTTTCAGTTTTGAGGGTTTTCATTTTTTTCCTACAAATTCTGATGTTTTGTATTGAATCTCTTTAAATTTCGATATTTTCCCGATTTCTCAGCCAAGTTTGAATATTTTTCGAAAAGGTCTTCGGAAATGCGCTAGAAATTAAATTTCCTACACGGAAATACCAAATATGTGGGGATTGCTTTCAGTTTTAAGGATTTTCATTTTTTTCCTACAAATTCTGATGTTTTGTATTGAATCTCTTTAAATTTCGATATTTTCCCGATTTCTCAGCCAAGTTTGAATATTTTTCGAAAAGGTCTTCGGAAATGCGCTAGAAATTAAATTTCCTACACGGAAATACCAAATATGTGGGGATTGCTTTCAGTTTTAAGGATTTTCATTTTTTTGCTACAAATTCTGATGTTTTGTATTGAATCTCTTTAAATTTCGATATTTTCCCGATTTCTCGGCCAATTTTAAATATTTTTCGAAAAGGTCTTCGGAAATGCGCTAGAAATTAAATTTCCTACACGGAAAAACAAAATACGTGGAGATTGCTTTCAGTTTTAAGGGTTTTCATTTTTTTGCTACAAATTCTGATGTTTTGTATTGAAAGTCTTTAAATTTCGATATTTTCCCGATTTCTCGGCCAATTTTGAATATTTTTCGAAAAGGTCTTCGGTAATGCGCTAGAAACTAAATTCCCTACACGGAAATACCAAATATGTGGGGATTGCTTTCAGTTTTAAGGGTTTTCATTTTTTTGCTACAAATTCTGATGTTTTGTATTGAATCTCATTCAATTTCCATATTTTCCCTATTTCTCGGCCAATTTTGAATATTTTTCGAAAAGCGCTAGAAATTAAATTCCCTATACGGAAATACCAAATATGTGGGGACTGATTTCAGTTTTTTTTCTTCGGAAATGCGCTAGAAATTAAATTCCCTATACGGAAATACCAAATATGTGGGGACTGATTTCAGTTTTAAGAGTTTTAATTTTTTTCCTACAAATTCCGATGTTTTGTATTGAATATCATTAAATTTCCATAGTTTCCCGATTTATCGGGCAATTTTGAATATTTTTCGAAAAGGTCTTCGGAAATGCGCTAGAAATTAAATTCCCTACACGGAAATACCAAATATGTAGGGATTGCTTTCAGTTTTAAGGGTTTTCATTTTTTTCCTACAAATTCTGATGTTTTGTATTGAATCTCTTTAAATTTCGATATTTTCCCCATTTCTCGGCCAATTTTGAATATTTTTCGAAAAGGTCTTCGGAAATGCGCTAGAAATTAAATTTCCTACACGGAAAAACAAAATATGTGGGGATTGCTTTCAGTTTTAAGGGATTTTATTTTTTTGCTACAAATTCTGATGTTTTTGTATTGAATCGCTTTAAATTTCGATATTTTCCCGATTTATCGGCCAATTTGGAATATTTTTCGAAAAGGTCTTCGGAAATCCGCTAGAAATTAAATCCCCTACACGGAAATACCAAATGTGTGGGGATTGCTTTCAGTTTTAAGGGTTTTCATTTTTTTGCTACAAATTCTGATGTTTTGTATTGAATCTCTTTAAATTTCGATATTTTCCCGATTTCTCGGCCAATTTTGAATATTTTTCGAATAGGTCTTCGGAAATGCGCTAGAAATTAAATTTCCTACACGGAAATACCAAATATGTGGGGATTGCTTTCAGTTTTAAGGGTTTTCATTTTTTCCCTACAAATTCTGATGTTTTGTATTGAATCTCTTTAAATTTCGATATTTTCCCGATTTCTCGGCCAATTTTGAATATTTTTCGAATAGGTCTTCGGTAATGCGCTAGAAATTAAATTTCCTACACGGAAATACCAAATATGTGGGGATTGCTTTCAGTTTTAAGGGTTTTCATTTTTTCCCTACAAATTCTGATGTTTTGTATTGAATCTCTTTAAATTTCATTATTTTCCCGATTTCTCGGCCAATTTTGAATATTTTTCAAAAAGGTCTTCGGAAATGCGCTAGAAATTAAATTCCCTACACGGAAATACCAAATATGTGGGCATTGCTTTCAGTTTTAAGGGTTTTCCATTTTTTGCTACAAATGCTGATGTTTTGTATTGAATCTCTTTAAATTTCGATATTTTCCCGATTTCTCGGCCAATTTTGAGTATTTTTCGAAAAGGTCTTCGGAAATGCGCTAGAAATTAAATTCCCTACACGGAAATACCAAATATGTGGGGATTGCTGTCAGTTTTAAGGGTTTTCAATATTTTCCAACAAATTCTGATGTTTTGTATTGAATCTCTTTAAATTTCGATATTTTCCCGATTTCTCGGCCAATTTTGAATATTTTTCGAAAAGGTCTTCGGAAATGCGCTAGAAATTAAATTCCCTACACGGAAATACCAAATATGTGGGGATTGCTTTCAGTTTTAAAGGTTTTCATTTTATTCCTACAAATTCTGATGTTTTGTATTGAATCTCATTAAATTTCCAAATTTTCCCGATTTCTCGGCCATTTTTGAATATTTTTCGAAAAGGTCTTCGGAAATGCGCTAGAAACTCAATTCCCTACACGGAAATACCAAATATGTGGGGATTGCTCTCAGTTTTAAGGGTTTTCATTTTGTTCCTACAAATTCTGATGTTTTGTATTGAATCTCTTTAAATTTCGATATTTTCCCGATTTCTCGGCCAATTTTGAATATTTTTCGAAAAGGTCTTCGCAAATGCTCTAGAAATTAAATTCCCTACACGGAAATACTAAATATATGGGGATTGCTTTCAGTTTTAAGGGTTTTCATTTTTTTGCTACAAATTCTGATGTTTTGTATTGAATCTCATTAAATTTCCATATTTTCCCTATTTCTCGGCCAATTTTGAATATTTTTCGAAAAGGTCTTCGGAAATGCGCTAGAAACTCAATTCCCTACACGGAAATACCAAATATGTGGGGATTGCTTTCAGTTTTAAGGGTTTTCATTTTGTTCCTACAAATTCTGATGTTTTGTATTGAATCTCTTTAAATTTCGATATTTTCCCGATTTCTCGGCCAATTTTGAATATTTTTCGAAAAGGTCTTCGGAAATGCGCTAGAAATTAAATTCCCTACACGGAAATACCAAATATGTGGGGACTGCTTTCAGTTTTAAGAGTTTTCACTTTTTTGCTACAAATGCTGATGTTTTGTATTGAATCTCTTTAAATTTTGATATTTTCCCGATTTCTCGGCCAATTTTGAATATTTTTCGAAAAGGTCTTCGGAAATGCGCTAGAAATTAATAGAAATTAAATTCCCTACACGGAAATACCAAATATGTGGGGATTGCTTTCAGTTTTAAGGGTTTTCAATATTTTCCTACAAATTCTGATGTTTTGTATTGAATCTCTTTAAATTTCGATATTTTCCCGATTTCTCGGCCAATTTTGAATATTTTTCGAAAAGGTCTTCGGAAATGCGCTAGAAATTAAATTCCCTACACGGAAATACCAAATATGTGGGGATTGCTTTCAGTTTTAAGAGTTTTCACTTTTTTGCTACAAATGCTGATGTTTTGTATTGAATCTCTTTAAATTTTGATATTTTCCCGATTTCTCGGCCAATTTTGAATATTTTTCGAAAAGGTCTTCGGAAATGCGCTAGAAATTAATAGAAATTAAATTCCCTACACGGAAATACCAAATATGTGGGGATTGCTTTCAGTTTTAAGGGTTTTCAATATTTTCCTACAAATTCTGATGTTTTGTATTGAATCTCTTTAAATTTCGATATTTTCCCGATTTCTCGGTCAATTTTGAATATTTTTCGAAAAGGTCTTCGGAAATGCGCTAGAAATTAAATTCCCTACACGGAAATACCAAATATGTGGGGATTGCTTTCAGTTTTAAAGGTTTTCATTTTTTTCCTACAAATTCTGATGTTTTGTATTGAATCTCTTTAAATTTCGATATTTTCCCGATTTCTCAGCCAAGTTTGAATATTTTTCGAAAAGGTCTTCGGAAATGCGCTAGAAATTAAATTTCCTACACGGAAATACCAAATATGTGGGGATTGCTTTCAGTTTTAAGGATTTTCATTTTTTTCCTACAAATTCTGATGTTTTGTATTGAATCTCTTTAAATTTCGATATTTTCCCGATTTCTCAGCCAAGTTTGAATATTTTTCGAAAAGGTCTTCGGAAATGCGCTAGAAATTAAATTTCCTACACGGAAATACCAAATATGTGGGGATTGCTTTCAGTTTTAAGGATTTTCATTTTTTTCCTACAAATTCTGATGTTTTGTATTGAATCTCTTTAAATTTCGATATTTTCCCGATTTCTCGGCCAATTTTAAATATTTTTCGAAAAGGTCTTCGGAAATGCGCTAGAAATTTAATTTCCTACACGGAAAAACAAAATACGTGGAGATTGCTTTCAGTTTTAAGGGTTTTCATTTTTTTGCTACAAATTCTGATGTTTTGTATTGAAAGTCTTTAAATTTCGATATTTTCCCGATTTCTCGGCCAATTTTGAATATTTTTCGAAAAGGTCTTCGGTAATGCGCTAGAAACTAAATTCATAACACGGAAATACCAAATATGTGGGGATTGCTTTCAGTTTTAAGGGTTTTCATTTTTTTGCTACAAATTCTGATGTTTTGTATTGAATCTCATTCAATTTCCATATTTTCCCTATTTCTCGGCCAATTTTGAATATTTTTCGAAAAGCGCTAGAAATTAAATTCCCTATACGGAAATACCAAATATGTGGGGACTGATTTCAGTTTTTTTTCTTCGGAAATGCGCTAGAAATTAAATTCCCTATACGGAAATACCAAATATGTGGGGACTGATTTCAGTTTTAAGAGTTTTAATTTTTTTCCTACAAATTCCGATGTTTTGTATTGAATATCATTAAATTTCCATAGTTTCCCGATTTATCGGGCAATTTTGAATATTTTTCGAAAAGGTCTTCGGAAATGCGCTAGAAATTAAATTCCCTACACGGAAATACCAAATATGTAGGGATTGCTTTCAGTTTTAAGGGTTTTCATTTTTTTCCTACAAATTCTGATGTTTTGTATTGAATCTCTTTAAATTTCGATATGGGGAAATTTCTCGGCCAATTTTGAATATTTTTCGAAAAGGTCTTCGGAAATGCGCTAGAAATTAAATTTCCTACACGGAAAAACCAAATATGTGGGGATTGCTTTCAGTTTTAAGGGTTTTTATTTTTTTGCTACAAATTCTGATGTTTTGTATTGAATCGCTTTAAATTTCGATATTTTCCCGATTTATCGGCCAATTTTGAATATTTTTCGAAAAGGTCTTCGGAAATCCGCTAGAAATTAAATCCCCTACACGGGAATACCAAATGTGTGGGGATTGCTTTCAGTTTTAAGGGTTTTCATTTTTTTGCTACAAATTCTGATGTTTTGTATTGAATCTCTTTAAATTTCGATATTTTCCCGATTTCTCGGCCAATTTTGAATATTTTTCGAATAGGTCTTCGGAAATGCGCTAGAAATTAAATTTCCTACACGGAAATACCAAATATGTGTGGATTGCTTTCAGTTTTAAGGGTTTTCATTTTTTCCCTACAAATTCTGATGTTTTGTATTGAATCTCTTTAAATTTCGATATTTTCCCGATTTCTCGGCCAATTTTGAATATTTTTCGAATAGGTCTTCGGAAATGCGCTAGAAATTAAATTTCCTACACGGAAATACCAAATATGTGGGGATTGCTTTCAGTTTTAAGGGTTTTCATTTTTTCCCTACAAATTCTGATGTTTTGTATTGAATCTCTTTAAATTTCGATATTTTCCCGATTTCTCGGCCAATTTTGAATATTTTTCAAAAAGGTCTTCGGAAATGCGCTAGAAATTAAATTCCCTACACGGAAATACCAAATACGTGGGCATTGCTTTCAGTTTTAAGGGTTTTCCATTTTTTGCTACAAATGCTGATGTTTTGTATTGAATCTCTTTAAATTTCGATATTTTCCCGATTTCTCGGCCAATTTTGAGTATTTTTCGAAAAGGTCTTCGGAAATGCGCTAGAAATTAAATTCCCTACACGGAAATACCAAATATGTGGGGATTGCTGTCAGTTTTAAGGGTTTTCAATATTTTCCAACAAATTCTGATGTTTTGTATTGAATCTCTTTAAATTTCGATATTTTCCCGATTTCTCGGCCAATTTTGAATATTTTTCGAAAAGGTCTTCGGAAATGCGCTAGAAATTAAATTCCCTACACGGAAACACCAAATATGTGGGGATTGCTTTCAGTTTTAAAGGTTTTCATTTTTTTCCTACAAATTCTGATGTTTTGTATTGAATCTCATTAAATTTCCAAATTTTCCCGATTTCTCGGCCATTTTTGAATATTTTTCGAAAAGGTCTTCGGAAATGCGCTAGAAACTCAATTCCCTACACGGAAATACCAAATATGTGGGGATTGCTTTCAGTTTTAAGGGTTTTCATTTTGTTCCTACAAATTCTGATGTTTTGTATTGAATCTCTTTAAATTTCGATATTTTCCCGATTTCTCGGCCAATTTTGAATATTTTTCGAAAAGGTCTTCGCAAATGCTCTAGAAATTAAATTCCCTACACGGAAATACTAAATATATGGGGATTGCTTTCAGTTTTAAGGGTTTTCATTTTTTTGCTACAAATTCTGATGTTTTGTATTGAATCTCATTAAATTTCCATATTTTCCCTATTTCTCGGCCAATTTTGAATATTTTTCGAAAAGGTCTTCGGAAATGCGCTAGAATTTAAATTCCCTACACGGAAATATCAAATATGTGGGGATTGATTTCAGTTTTAAGAGTTTTAATTTTTTTCCTACAAATTCCGATGTTTTGTATTGAATATCATTAAATTTCCGTATTTTCTCAATTTATCGGGCAATTTTGAATATTTTTCGAAAAGGTCTTCGGAAATGCGCTAGAAATTAAATTCCCTACACGGAAATACCAAATATGTGGGGATTGCTTTCAGTTTTAATGGTTTGCATTTTTTTGCTACAAATTCTGATGTTTTGTATTGAATCTCATTAAATTTCCATATTTTCCCGATTTCTCGGCCAATTTTGAATATTTTTCGAAAAAATCTTCAGAAATGCGCTAGAAATTAAATTCCCTAGTTTTCAATATTTTCCAACAAATTCTGATGTTTTGTATTGAATCTCTTTAAATTTCGATATTTTCCCGATTTCTCGGCCAATTTTGAATATTTTTCGAAAAGGTCTTCGGAAATGCGCTAGAAATTAAATTCCCTAGACGGAAATACCAAATATGTGGGGATTGCTTTCAGTTTTAAAGGTTTTCATTTTTTTCCTACAAATTCCGATGTTTGGTATTGAATCTCATTAAATTTCCATATTTTCCCGATTTCTCGGCCATTTTTGAATATTTTTCGAAAAGGTCTTCGGAAATGCGCTAGAAACTCAATTCCCTACACGGAAATACCAAATATGTGGGGATTGCTTTCAGTTTTAAGGGTTTTCATTTTGTTCCTACAAATTCTGATGTTTTGTATTGAATCTCTTTAAATTTCGATATTTTCCCGATTTCTCGGCCAATTTTGAATATTTTTCGAAAAGGTCTTCGCAAATGCGCTAGAAATTAAATTCCCTACACGGAAATACCAAATATGTGGGTATTGCTTTCAGTTTTATAGGTTTTCATTTTTTTCCTACAAATTCTGATGTTTTGTATTGAATCTCTTTAAATTTCGATATTTTCCCGCTTTCTCGGCCAAGTTTGAATATGTTTCGAAAAGGTCTTCGGAAATGCGCTAGAAATTAAATTTCCTACACGGAAATACCAAATATGTGGGGATTGCTTTCAGTTTTAAAGGTTTTCATTTTTTTCCTACAAATTCTGATGTTTTGTATTGAATCTCATTAAATTTCCAAATTTTCCCGATTTCTCGGCCATTTTTGAATATTTTTCGAAAAGGTCTTCGGAAATGCGCTAGAAACTCAATTCCCTACACGGAAATACCAAATATGTGGGGATTGCTTTCAGTTTTAAGGGTTTTCATTTTGTTCCTACAAATTCTGATGTTTTGTATTGAATCTCTTTAAATTTCGATATTTTCCCGATTTCTCGGCCAATTTTGAATATTTTTCGAAAAGGTCTTCGCAAATGCGCTAGAAATTAAATTCCCTACACGGAAATACCAAATATGTGGGTATTGCTTTCAGTTTTATAGGTTTTCATTTTTTTCCTACAAATTCTGATGTTTTGTATTGAATCTCTTTAAATTTCGATATTTTCCCGCTTTCTCGGCCAAGTTTGAATATGTTTCGAAAAGGTCTTCGGAAATGCGCTAGAAATTAAATTTCCTACACGGAAATACCAAATATGTGGGGATTGCTTTCAGTTTTAAGGGTTTTCATTTTTTTGCTACAAATTCTGATGTTTTGTAATGAAAGTCTTTAAATTTCGATATTTTCCCGATTTCTCGGCCAATTTTGAATATTTTTCGAAAGGTCTTCGGAAATGCGCTAGAAACTAAATTCCCTACACGGAAATACCAAATATGTGGGGATTGCTTTCAGTTTGTATTGAATCTCATTAAATTTCCATATTTTCCCTATTTCTCGGCCAATTTTGAATATTTTTCGAAAAGGTCTTCGCAAATGCGCTAGAAATTAAATTCCCTACACGGAAATACCAAATATATGGGGATTGCTTTCAGTTTTAAGGGTTTTCATTTTTTTGCTACAAATTCTGATGTTTTGTATTGAATCTCATTCAATTTCCATATTTTCCCTATTTCTCGGCCAATTTTGTATATTTTTCGAAAAGGTCTTCGGAAATGTGCTAGAAATTAAATTCCCTACACGGAAATACCAAATATGTGGGGACTGATTTCAGTTTTAAGAGTTTTAATTTTTTTCCTACAAATTCCGATGTTTTGTATTGAATATCATTAAATTTCCGTATTTTCTCGATTTATCGGGTAATTTTGAATATTTTTCGAAAAGGTCTTCAGAAATGCCCTAGAAATTAAATTCCCTACACGGAAATACCAAATATGTGGGGATTACTTTCAGTTTTAAGGGTTTTCTTTTTTTTCCTATACATTCTGATGTTTTGTATTGAATCTCTTTAAATTTCGATATTTTCCCGATTTCTAGGCCAATTTTGAATATTTTTCGAAAAGGTCTTCGGAAATTCGCTAGAAATTAAATGCCCTACACGGAAATACCAAATATGTGGGGATTGCTTTCAGTTTTAAGGGTTTTCATTTTTTGCTACAAATTCTGATGTTTTGTATTGAATCTCTTTAAATTTCGATATTTTCCCGATTTCTCGGCCAATTTTGAATATTTTTCGAAAAGGTCTTCGCAAATGCGCTAGAAATTAAATTCCCTACACGGAAATACCAAATATGTGGGGATTGCTTTCAGTTTTAAGGGTTTTCATTTTTTTCCTACAAATTCTGATGTTTTGTATTGAATCTCTTTAAATTTCGATATTTTCCCGATTTCTCGGCCAATTTTGAATATTTTTCGAAAAGGTCTTCGGAAATGCGCTAGAAATTAAATTTCCTACACGGAAATACCAAATATGTGGGGATTGCTTTCAGTTTTAAGGGTTTTCAATTTTTTGCTACAAATTCTGATGTTTTGTATTGAATCTTTTTAAATTTCGATATTTTCCACATTTCTCGGCCAGTTTTGAATATTTTTCGAAAAGGTCTTCGGAAATGCGCTAGAAACTAAATTCCCTACACGGAAATACCAAATATGTGGGGATTGCTTTCAGTTTTAAGGGTTTTCATTTTTTCCCTACAAATTCTGATGTTTTGTATTGAATCTCTTTAAATTTCGATATTTTCCCGATTTCTCGGCCAATTTTGAATATTTTTCGAAAAGGTCTTCGGAAATGCGCTAGAAATTAAATTCCCTACACGGAAATACCAAATATGTGGGGATTGCTTTCAGTTTTAAGGGTTTTCACTTTTTTGCTACAAATGCTGATGTTTTGTATTGAATCTCTTTAAATTTTGATATTTTCCCGATTTCTCGGCCAATTTTTTTTTATTTTTCGAATAGGTCTTCGGAAATGCGCTAGAAATTAATAGAAATTAAATTCCCTACACGGAAATACCAAATATGTGGGGATTGCTTTCAGTTTTAAGGGTTTTCACTTTTTTCCTACAAATTCTGATGTTTTGTATTGAATCTCTTTAAATTTCGATATTTTCCCGATTTCTCGGCCAATTTTGAATATTTTTCGAAAAGGTCTTCGGAAATGCGCTAGAAATTAAATTTCCTACACGGAAATACCAAATATGTGGGGATTGCTTTCAGTTTTAAGGGTTTTCAATTTTTTGCTACAAATTCTGATGTTTTGTATTGAATCTCTTTAAATTTCGATATTTTCCCGATTTCTCAGCCAAGTTTGAATATTTTTCGAAAAGGTCTTCGGAAATGCCCTAGAAATTAAATTTCCTACACGGAAATACCAAATATGTGGGGATTGCTTTCAGTTTTAAGGATTTTCATTTTTTTCCTACAAATTCTGATGTTTTGTATTGAATCTCTTTAAATTTCGATATTTTCCCGATTTCTCGGCCAATTTTAAATATTTTTCGAAAAGGTCTTCGGAAATGTGCTAGAAATTAAATTTCCTACACGGAAAAACAAAATACGTGGAGATTGCTTTCAGTTTTAAGGGTTTTCATTTTTTTGCTACAAATTCTGATGTTTTGTATTGAAAGTCTTTAAATTTCGATATTTTCCCGATTTCTCGGCCAATTTTGAATATTTTTCGAAAAGGTCTTCGGAAATGCGCTAGAAATTAAATTCCCTACACGGAAATACCAAATATATGGGGATTGCTTTCAGTTTTAAGGGTTTTCATTTTTTTGCTACAAATTCTGATGTTTTGTATTGAATCTCATTCAATTTCCATATTTTCCCTATTTCTCGGCCAATTTTGAATATTTTTCGAAAAGGTCTTCGGAATTGCGCTAGAAATTAAATTCCCTATACGGAAATACCAAATATGTGGGGACTGATTTCAGTTTTAAGAGTTTTAATTTTTTTCCTACAAATTCCGATGTTTTGTATTGAATATCATTAAATTTCCATAGTTTCCCGATTTATCGGGCAATTTTGAATATTTTTCGAAAAGGTCTTCGGAAATTCGCTAGAAATTAAATTTCCTTCCCGGAAATACCAAATATGTGGGGATTGCTTTCAGTTTTAAGGGTTTTCATTTTTTCCCTACAAATTCTGATGTTTTGTATTGAATCTCTTTAAATTTCGATATTTTCCCGATTTCTCGGCCAATTTTGAATATTTTTCGAAAAGGTCTTCGGAAATTCGCTAGAAATTAAATTTCCTTCCCGGAAATACCAAATATGTGGGGATTGCTTTCAGTTTTAAGGGTTTTCATTTTTTCCCTACAAATTCTGATGTTTTGTATTGAATCTCTTTAAATTTCGATATTTTCCCGATTTCTCGGCCAATTTTGAATATTTTTCGAAAAGGTCTTCGGAAATGCGCTAGAAATTAAATTCCCTACACGGAAATACCAAATATGTAGGGATTGCTTTCAGTTTTAAGGGTTTTCATTTTTTTCCTACAAATTCTGATGTTTTGTATTGAATCTCTTTAATTTCGATATTTTCCCGATTCTCGGCCAATTTTGAATATTTTTCGAAAAGGTCTTCGGAAATTCGCTAGAAATTAAATTTCCTTCCGGAAATACCAAATATGTGGGGATTGCTTTCAGTTTTAAGGGTTTTCATTTTTTCCCTACAAATTCTGATGTTTTGTATTGAATCTCTTTAAATTTCGATATTTTCCCGATTTCTCGGCCAATTTTGAATATTTTTCGAAAAGGTCTTCGGAAATGCGCTAGAAATTAAATTCCCTACACGGAAATACCAAATATGTGGGGATTGCTTTCAGTTTTAAGGGTTTTCAATTTTTTGCTACAAATGCTGATGTTTTGTATTGAATCTCTTTAAATTTCGATATTTTCCCGATTTCTCGGCAATTTTGAATATTTTTCGAAAAGGTCTTCGGAAATGCGCTAGAAATTAAATTCCCTACACGGAAATACCAAATATGTGGGGATTGCTTTCAGTTTTAAGGGTTTTCAATATTTTCCAACAAATTCTGATGTTTTGTATTGAATCTCTTTAAATTTCGATATTTTCCCGATTTCTCGGCCAATTTTGAATATTTTTCGAAAAGGTCTTCGGAAATGCGCTAGAAATTAAATTCCCTACACGGAAATACCAAATATGTGGGGTATGCTTTCAGTTTTAAAGGTTTTCATTTTTTTCCTACAAATTCTGATGTTTTGTATTGAATCTCATTAAATTTCCAAATTTTCCCGATTTCTCGGCCATTTTTGAATATTTTTCGAAAAGGTCTTCGGAAATGCGCTAGAAACTCAATTCCCTACACGGAAATACCAAATATGTGGGGATTGCTTTCAGTTTTAAGGGTTTTCATTTTGTTCCTACACATTCTGATGTTTTGTATTGAATCTCTTTAAATTTCGATATTTTCCCGATTTCTCGGCCAATTTTGAATATTTTTCGAAAAGGTCTTCGCAAATGCGCTAGAAATTAAATTCCCTACACGGAAATACCAAATATATGGGGATTGCTTTCAGTTTTAAGGGTTTTCATTTTTTTGCTACAAATTCTGATGTTTTGTATTGAATCTCATTAAATTTCCATATTTTCCCTATTTCTCGGCCACTTTTGAATATTTTTCGAAAAGGTCTTCGGAAATGCGCTAGAATTTAAATTCCCTACATGGAAATATCAAATATGTGGGGATTGATTTCAGTTTTAAGAGTTTTAATTTTTTTCCTACAAATTCCGATGTTTTGTATTGAATATCATTAAATTTCCGTATTTTCTCGATTTATCGGGCAATTTTGAATATTTTTCGAAAAGGTCTTCGGAAATGCGCTAGAAATTAAATTCCCTACACGGAAATACCAAATATGTGGGGATTGCTTTCAGTTTTAAGGGTTTGCATTTTTTTGCTACAAATTCTGACGTTTTGTATTGAATCTCATTAAATTTCCATATTTTCCCGATTTCTCGGCCAATTTTGAATATTTTTCGAAAAGATCTTCGGAAATGAGCTAGAAATTAAATTCCCTACACGGAAATACCAAATATGTGGGGATTGCTTTCAGTTTTAAGGGTTTTCAATATTTTCCAACAAATTCTGATGTTTTGTATTGAATCTCTTTAAATTTCGATATTTTCCCGATTTCTCGGCCAATTTTGAATATTTTTCGAAAAGGTCTTCGGAAATGCGCTAGAAATTAAATTCCCTACACGGAAATACCAAATATGTGGGGATTGCTTTCAGTTTTAAAGGTTTTCATTTTTTTCCTACAAATTCCGATGTTTTGTATTGAATCTCATTAAATTTCCAAATTTTCCCGATTTCTCGGCCATTTTTGAATATTTTTCGAAAAGGTCTTCGGAAATGCGCTAGAAACTCAATTCCCTACACGGAAATACCAAATATGTGGGGATTGCTTTCAGTTTTAAGGGTTTTCATTTTGTTCCTACAAATTCTGATGTTTTGTATTGAATCGCTTTAAATTTCGATATTTTCCCGATTTCTCGACCAATTTGGAATATTTTTCGAAAAGGTCTTCGCAAATGCGCTAGAAATTAAATTCCCTACACGGAAATACCAAATATATGGGGATTGCTTTCAGTTTTAAGGGTTTTCATTTTTTTGCTACAAATTCTGATGTTTTGTATTGAATCTCATTAAATTTCCATATTTTCCCTATTTCTCGGCCAATTTTGAATATTTTTCGAAAAGGTCTTCGGAAATGCGCTAGAATTTAAATTCCCTACACGGAAATATCAAATATGTGGGGATTGATTTCAGTTTTAAGAGTTTTAATTTTTTTCCTACAAATTCCGATGTTTTGTATTGAATATCATTAAATTTCCGTATTTTCTCGATTTATCGTGCAATTTTGAATATTTTTCGAAAAGGTCTTCGGAAATGCGCTAGAAATTAAATTCCCTACACGGAAATACCAAATATGTGGGGATTGCTTTCAGTTTTAAGGGTTTGCATTTTTTTGCTACAAATTCTGATGTTTTGTATTGAATCTCATTAAATTTCCATATTTTCCCGATTTCTCGGCCAATTTTGAATATTTTTCGAAAAGATCTTCGGAAATGCGCTAGAAATTAAATTCCCTACACGGAAATACCAAATATGTGGGGATTGCTTTCAGTTTTAAGGGTTTTCATTTTTTTCCTATACATTCTGATGTTTTGTATTGAATCTCTTTAAATTTCGATATTTTCCCGATTTCTCGGCCAATTTTGAATATTTTTCGAAAAGGTCTTCGGAAATTCGCTAGAAATTAAATGCCCTACACGGAAATACCAAATATGTGGGGATTGCTTTCAGTTTTAAGGGTTTTCATTTTTTGCTACAAATTCTGATGTTTTGTATTGAATCTCTTTAAATTTCGATATTTTCCCGATTTCTCGGCCAATTTTGAATATTTTTCGAAAAGGTCTTCGGAAATGCGCTAGAAATTAAATTCCCTACACGGAAATACCAAATATGTGGGGATGGCTGTCAGTTTTAAGGGTTTTCATTTTTTTGCTACAAATTCTGATGTTTTGTATTGAATCTCATTAAATTTCCATATTTTCCCGATTTCTCGGCCAATTTTGAATAGTTTTCGAAAAGGTCTTCGGAAATGCGCTAGAAATTAAATTCCCTACACGGAAATACCAAATATGTGGGGATTGCTTTCAGTTTTAAGGGTTTTCATTTTTTTCCTACAAATTCTGATGTTTTGTATTGAATCTCTTTAAATTTCCATATTTTCCCTATTTCTCGGCCAATTTTGAATATTTTTCGAAAAGGTCTTCGGAAATGCGCTAGAAATTAAATTCTCTACACGGAAATACCAAATATGTGGGGATTGCTTTCAGTTTTAAGGGTTTTCATTTTTTTGCTACAAATTCTGATGTTTTGTATTGAATCTCTTTAAATTTCGATATTTTCCCGATTGAATATTTTTTGAAAAGGTCTTCGGAAATTCGCTAGAAATTAAATTCCCTACACGGAAATAACAAATATGTGGGGATTGTTTTCAGTTTTAAGCGTTTTCATTTTTTTCCTACAAATTCTGATGTTTTGTATTGAATCTCTTTAAATTTCGATATTTTCCCGATTTCTCGGCCAATTTTGAATATTTTTCGAAAAGGTCTTCGGAAATGCGCTAGAAATTAAATTCCCTACACGGAAATACCAAATATGTTAGGATTGCTTTCAGTTTTAAGGGTTTTCATTTTTTTGCTACAAATTCTGATGTACAACATTGAATCTCATTAAATTTCCATATTTTCCCGAATTCTCGGCCAATTTTGAATATTTTTCGAAAAGGTCTTCGGAAATGCGCTAGAAATTAAATTCCCTACACGGAAATACCAAATATGTGAGGATTGCTTTCAGTTTTAAGGGTTTTCATTTTTTTGCTACAAATTCTGATGTACAAAATTGAATCTCATTAAATTTCCATATTTTCCCGATTTCTCGGACAATTTGGAATATTTTTCGAAAAGGTCTTCGAAATGCGCTAGAAATTAAATTCCCTACACGGAAATACCAAATATGTGGGGATTGCTTTCAGTTTTAAGGGTTTTCATTTTTTTGCTACAAATTCTGATGTTTTGTATTGAATCTCATTAAATTCCAATATTTTCCCGATTTCTCGGGCAATTTTGAATATTTTTCGAAAAGGTCGGGAATGCTTTCAGTTTTAAGGGTTTTCATTTTTTTTGCAACAAATTCTGATGTTTTTTATTGAGTCTCTTTAAATTTCCATATTTTCCCGATTTCTCGGACAATTTTGAATATTTTTCGAAAAGGTCTTTGGAAATGCGCTAGAAATTAAATTCCCTACACGGAAAAACCAAATATGTGGGGATTGCTTTCAGTTTTAAGGGTTTTCATTTTTTTGCTACAAATTCTGATGTTTTGTATTGAATCTCATTAAATTCCAATATTTTCCCGATTTCTCGGGCAATTTTAAATATTTTTCGAAAAGGTCTTCGGAAATGCGCTAGAAATTAAATTCCCTACACGGAAATACCAAATATGTGGGGATTGCTTTCAGTTTTAAGGGTTTTCATTTTTTTGCTACAAATTCTGATGTGTTGTATTGAATCTCTTTAAATTTCGATATCTTCCCGATTTCTCGGCCAATTTTGAATATTTTTCGAAAAGGCTTTCGGAAATGCGCTAGAAATTAAATTCCCTACACGGAAATACCAAATATGTCGGGAATGCTTTCAGTTTTAAGGGTTTTCATTTTTTTTGCAACAAATTCTGATGTTTTGTATTGAGTCTCTTTAAATTTCGATATTTTCGCGATTCCTCGGCCAATTTTGAATATTTTTCGAAAAGGCCTTCGGAAATGCGCTAGAAATTAAATTCCCTACACGGAAATACCAAATATGTGGGGATTGCTTTCAGTTTTAAGGGTTTTCATTGTTTTGCTACAAATTCTGATGTTTTGTATTGAATCTCTTTAAATTTCGATATTTTCCCGATTTCTCGGCCAATTTTGAATATTTTTCGAAAAGGTGTTCGGAAATGCGCTATAAACTAAATTCCCTACACGGAAATACCAAATATGTGGGGATTGCTTTCAGTTTTAAGGGTTTTCATTTTTTTGCTACAAATTCTGATGTTTTGTATTGAATCTCTTTAAATTTCGATATTTTCCCGATTCCTCGGCCAATTTTGAATATTTTTCGAAAAGGCTTTCGGAAATGCGCTAGAAATTAAATTCCCTACACGGAAATACCAAATATGTGGGGATTGCTTTCAGTTTTAAGGGTTTTCATTTTTTTGCTACAAATTCTGATGTTGTGTATTGAATCTCTTTAAATTTCGATATTTTCCCGATTTCTCGGCCAATTTTGATTATTTTTCGAAAAGGTCTTCGGAAATGCGCTAGAAATTAAATTCCCTACACGGAAATACCAAATATGTCGGGAATGCTTTCAGTTTTAAGGGTTTTCATTTTTTTTGCAACAAATTCTGATGTTTTGTATTGAGTCTCTTTAAATTTCGATATTTTCGCGATTCCTCGGCCAATTTTGAATATTTTTCGAAAAGGCCTTCGGAAATGCGCTAGAAATTAAATTCCCTACACGGAAATACCAAATATGTGGGGATTGCTTTCAGTTTTAAGGGTTTTCATTGTTTTGCTACAAATTCTGATGTTTTGTATTGAATCTCTTTAAATTTCGATATTTTCCCGATTTCTCGGCCAATTTTGAATATTTTTCGAAAAGGTGTTCGGAAATGCGCTATAAACTAAATTCCCTACACGGAAATACCAAATATGTGGGGATTGCTTTCAGTTTTAAGGGTTTTCATTTTTTTGCCACAAATTCTGATGTTTTGTATTGAATCTCTTTAAATTTCGATATTTTCCCGATTCCTCGGCCAATTTTGAATATTTTTCGAAAAGGCCTTCGGAAATGCGCTAGAAATTAAATTCCCTACACGGAAATACCAAATATGTGGGGATTGCTTTCAGTTTTAAGGGTTTTCATTGTTTTGCTACAAATTCTGATGTTGTGTATTGAATCTCTTTAAATTTCGATATTTTCCCGATTTCTCGGCCAATTTTGAATATTTTTCGAAAAGGTCTTCGGAAATGCGCTAGAAATTAAATTCCCTACACGGAAATACCAAATATGTCGGGAATGCTTTCAGTTTTAAGGGTTTTCATTTTTTTGCTACAAATTCTTATGTTTTGTATTGAATCTCTTTAAATTTCGATCTTTTCCCGATTTTTCGGCCAATTTTGAATATTTTTCTAAAAGGCCTTCGGAAATGCGCTAGAAATTAAATTCCCTACACGGAAATACCAAATATGTGGGGATTGCTTTCAGTTTTAAGGGTTTTCATTTTTTTCCTACAAATTCTGATGTTTTGTATTGAATCGATTTAAATTTGGATATTTTCCCGATTTCTCGGCCTATTTTGATTATTTTTCGAAAAGGTCTTCGGAAACGCGCTAGAAATTAAATTCCCTACACGGAAATACCAAATATGTGGGGATTGCTTTCAGTTTTAAGGGTTTTCATTTTTTTGCTACAAATTCTGATGTTTTGTATTGAATCTCTTTAAATTTCGATATTTTCCTGATTTCTCGGCCAATTTTGAATATTTTTTGAAAAGGTCTTCGGAAATGCGCTAGAAATTAAATTCCCTACACGGAAATACCAAATATGTCGGGAATGCTTTCAGTTTTAAGGGTTTTCATTTTTTTGCTACAAATTCTGATGTTTTGTATTGAATCTCTTTAAATTTCGATATTTTCCCGATTTCTCGGCCAATTTTGAATATTTTTCGAAAAGATCTTCGGAAATGCGCTAGAAATTAAATTCCCTACACGGAAATACCAAATATGTGGGGATTGCTTTCAGTTTTAAGGGTTTTCATTTTTTTGCTACAAATTCTGATGTTTTGTATTGAATCTCTTTAAATTTCCATCTTTTCCCGATTTCTCGGGCAATTTTGAATATTTTTCGAAAAGGTCTTCGGAAATGCGCTAGAAATTAAATTCCCTACACGGAAATACCAAATATGTCGGGAATGCTTTCAGTTTTAAGGGTTTTCATTTTTTTGCTACAAATTCTGATGTTTTGTATTGAATCTCTTTAAATTTCCATCTTTTCCCGATTTCTCGGCCAATTTTGAATATTTTTCGAAAAGGTCTTCGGAAATGTGCTAGAAATTAAATTCCCTACACGGAAATACCAAATATGTCGGGAATGCTTTCAGTTTTAAGGGTTTTCATTTTTTTGCTACAAATTCTGATGTTTTGTATTGAATCTCTTTAAATTTCCATCTCTTCCCGATTTCTCGGCCAATTTTGAATATTTTTCGAAAAGGTCTTCGGAAATGCGCTAGAAATTAAATTCCCTACACGGAAATACCAAATATGTCGGGAATGCTTTCAGTTTTAAGGGTTTTCATTTTTTTGCTACAAATTCTTATGTTTTGTATTGAATCTCTTTAAATTTCGATCTTTTCCCGATTTCTCGGCCAATTTTGAATATTTTTCTAAAAGGCCTTCGGAAATGCGCTAGAAATTAAATTCCCTACACGGAAATACCAAATATGTGGGGATTGCTTTCAGTTTTAAGGGTTTTAATTTTTTTCCTACAAATTCTGATGTTTTGTATTGAATCTCTTTAAATTTCGATATTTTCCCGATTTCTCGGCCAATTTTGAATATTTTTCTAAAAGGCCTTCGGAAATGCGCTAGAAATTAAATTCCCTACACGGAAATACCAAATATGTGGGGATTGCTTTCAGTTTTAAGGGTTTTAATTTTTTTCCTACAAATTCTGATGTTTTGTATTGAATCTCTTTAAATTTCGATATTTTCCCGATTTCTCAGCCAATTTTGAATATTTTTCGAAAAGGTCTTCGGAAATGCGCTAGAAATTAAATTCCCTACACGGAAATACCAAATATGTGGGGATTGCTTTCAGTTTTAAGGGTTTTCATTTTTTTGCTACAAATTCTGATGTTTTGTATTGAATCTCTTTAAATTTCGATATTTTCCTAATTTCTCGGCCAATTTTGAATATTTTTTGAAAAGGTCTTCGGAAATGCGCTAGAAATTAAATTCACTACACGGAAATACCAAATATGTAGGGATTGCTTTCAGTTTTAAGGGTTTTCATTTTTTTGCTACAAATTCTGATGTTTTGTATTGAATCTCTTTAATTTCGATATTTTCCCGATTTCTCGGCCAATTTTGAATATTTTTCGAAAAGGTGTTCGGAAATGCGCTAGAAATTAAATTCCCTACACGGAAATACCAAATATGTGGGGATTGCTTTCAGTTTTAAGGGTTTTCATTTTTTTGCTACAAATTCTGATGTTTTGTATTGAATCTCATTAAATTTCCATATTTTCCCGATTTCTCGGCCAATTTTGAATATTTTTCGAAAAGGTCTCCGGAAATGCGCTAGAAATTAAATTCCCTACACGGAAATACCAAATATGTGAAGATTGCTTTCAGTTTTAAGGGTTTTCATTTTTTTGCTACAAATTCCGATGTTTTGTATTGAATCTCATTAAATTTCGATATTTTCCCGATTTCTCGGCCAATTTTGAATATTTTTCGAAAAGGTCTTCGGAAATGCGCTAGAAATTAAATTTCCTACACGGAAATACCAAATAAGTGGGGATTGCTGTCAGTTTTAAGGGTTTTCAATTTTTTCCTACAAATTCTGATGTTTTGTATTGAATCTCTTTAAATTTCGATATTTTCCCGATTTCTCGGCCAATTTTGAATATTTTTCGAAAAGGTCTTCGGAAATGCGCTAGAAATTAAATTCCCTACACGGAAATACCAAATATGTGGGGATTGCTTTCAGTTTTAAGGGTTTTCATTTTTTCCTACAAATTCTGATGTTTGTATTGAATCTCTTTAAATTTCGATATTTTCCCGATTTCTCGGCCAATTTTGAATATTTTTCGAAAAGGTCTTCGGAAATGCGCTAGAAATTAAATTTCCTACACGGAAATACCAAATATGTGGGGATTGCTTTCAGTTTTAAGGGTTTTCAATTTTTTCCTACAAATTCTGATGTTTTGTATTGAATCTCTTTAAATTTCTATATTTTCCCGATTTCTCGGCTAATTTTGAATATTTTTCGAAAAGGTCTTCGGAAATGCGCTAGAAACTAATTTCCCTACACGGAAATACCAAATATGTGGGGATTGCTTTCAGTTTTAAGGGCTTTAATTTTTTCCTACAAATTCTGATGTTTTGTATTGAATCTCTTTAAATTTCCATCTTTTCCCGATTTCTCGGCCAATTTTGAATATTTTTCGAAAAGGTCTTCGGAAATGCGCTAGAAATTAAATTTCCTACACGGAAATACCAAATATGTGGGGATTGCTTTCAGTTTTAAGGGTTTTCATTTTTTTTCTACAAATTCTGATGTTTTGAATTGAATCTCTTTAAATTTCGATATTTTCCTGATTTCTCGGCCAATTTTGAATATTTTTCGAAAAGGTCTTCGGAAATGCGCTAGAAATTAAATTCCCTACACGGAAATACCAAATATGTAGGGATTGCTTTCAGTTTTAAGGGTTTTCATTTTTTTGCTACAAATTCTGATGTTTTGTATTGAATCTCTTTAAATTTCGATATTTTCCCGATTTCTCGGCCAATTTGAATATTTTTCGAAAAGGTCTTCGGAAATGCGCTAGAAATTAAATTCCCTACACGGAAATACCAAATATGTGGGGATTGCTTTCAGTTTTAAGGGTTTTCATTTTTTTGCTACAAATTCTGATGTTTTGTATTGAATCTCATTAAATTTCGATATTTTCCCGATTTCTCGGCCAATTTTGAATATTTTTCGAAAAGGTCTTCGGAAATGCGCTAGAAATTAAATTCCCTACACGGAAATACCAAATATGTCGGGAATGCTTTCAGTTTTAAAGGTTTTCATTTTTTTGCTAAAAATTCTGATGTTTTGTATTGAATCTCTTTAAATTTCCATCTTTTCCCGATTTCTCTGCCAATTTTGAATATTTTTCGAAAAGGCCTTCGGAAATGCGCTAGAAATTAAATTCCCTACACGGAAATACCAAATATGTGGGGATTGCTTTCAGTTTTAAGGGTTTTCATTTTTTTCAAAATTCTGATGTTTTGTATTGAATTTCTTTAAATTTCGATATTTTCCCGATTTCTCGGCCAATTTTGAATATTTTTCGAAAAGTTCTTCGGAAATGCGCTAGAAATTAAATTCCCTACACGGAAATACCAAATATGTGGGGATGGCTTTCAGTTTTAAGAGTTTTCATTTTTTTCTCACAAATTCCGATGTTTTGTATTGAATCTCATTAAATTTCCATCTTTTCCCGATTTCTCGGCCAATTTTGAATATTTTTCGAAAAGGTCTTCGGAAATGCGCTAGAAATTAAATTTCCTACACGGAAATACCAAATATGTGGGGATTGCTTTCAGTTTTAAGGGTTTTCATTTTTTTTCTACAAATTCTGATGTTTTGAATTGAATCTCTTTAAATTTCGATATTTTCCCGATTTCTCGGCCAATTTTGAATATTTTTCGAAAAGGTCTTCGGAAATGCGCTAGAAATTAAATTCCCTACACGGAAATACCAAATATGTGGGGATTGCTTTCAGTTTTAAGGGTTTTCATTTTTTTGCTACAAATTCTGATGTTTTGTATTGAATCTCATTAAATTTCGATATTTTCCCGATTTCTCGGCCAATTTTGAATATTTTTCGAAAAGGTCTTCGGAAATGCGCTAGAAATTAAATTCCCTACACGGAAATACCAAATATGTCGGGAATGCTTCCAGTTTTAAAGGTTTTCATTTTTTTGCTAAAAATTCTGATGTTTTGTATTGAATCTCTTTAAATTTCCATCTTTTCCCGATTTCTCTGCCAATTTTGAATATTTTTCGAAAAGGCCTTCGGAAATGCGCTAGAAATTAAATTCCCTACACGGAAATACCAAATATGTGGGGATTGCTTTCAGTTTTAAGGGTTTTCATTTTTTTCCTACAAATTCTGATGTTTTGTATTGAATTTCTTTAAATTTCGATATTTTCCCGATTTCTCGGCCAATTTTGAATATTTTTCGAAAAGGTGTTCGGAAATGCGCTAGAAATTAAATTCCCTACACGGAAATACCAAATATGTGGGGATTGCTTTCAGTTTTAAGGGTTTTCAGTTTTTTGCTACAAATTCTGATGTTTTGTATTGAATCTCATTAAATTTCCATCTTTTCCCGATTTCTCGGCCAATTTTGAATATTTTTCGAAAAGGTCTTCGGAAATGCGCTAGAAATTAAATTTCCTACACGGAAATACCAAATATGTGGGGATTGCTTTCAGTTTTAAGGGCTTTAATTTTTTCCTACAAATTCTGATGTTTTGTATTGAATTTCTTTAAATTTCGATATTTTCCCGATTTCTCGGCCAATTTTGAATATTTTTCGAAAAGTTCTTCGGAAATGCGCTAGAAATTAAATTCCCTACACGGAAATACCAAATATGTGGGGATGGCTTTCAGTTTTAAGAGTTTTCATTTTTTTCTCACAAATTCCGATGTTTTTTATTGAATCTCATTAAATTTCCATCTTTTCCCGATTTCTCGGCCAATTTTGAATATTTTTCGAAAAGGTCTTCGGAAATGCGCTAGAAATTAAATTTCCTACACGGAAATACCAAATATGTGGGGATTGCTTTCAGTTTTAAGGGTTTTCATTTTTTTTCTACAAATTCTGATGTTTTGAATTGAATCTCTTTAAATTTCGATATTTTCCCGATTTCTCGGCCAATTTTGAATATTTTTCGAAAAGGTCTTCGGAAATGCGCTAGAAATTAAATTCCCTACACGGAAATACCAAATATGTGGGGATTGCTTTCAGTTTTAAGGGTTTTCATTTTTTTGCTACAAATTCTGATGTTTTGTATTGAATCTCATTAAATTTCGATATTTTCCCGATTTCTCGGCCAATTTTGAATATTTTTCGAAAAGGTCTTCGGAAATGCGCTAGAAATTAAATTCCCTACACGGAAATACCAAATATGTCCGGAATGCTTTCAGTTTTAAAGGTTTTCATTTTTTTGCTAAAAATTCTGATGTTTTGTATTGAATCTCTTTAAATTTCCATCTTTTCCCGATTTCTCTGCCAATTTTGAATATTTTTCGAAAAGGCCTTCGGAAATGCGCTAGAAATTAAATTCCCTACACGGAAATACCAAATATGTGGGGATTGCTTTCAGTTTTAAGGGTTTTCATTTTTTTCCTACAAATTCTGATGTTTTGTATTGAATTTCTTTAAATTTCCATCTTTTCCCGATTTCTCGGCCAATTTTGAAAATTTTTCGAAAAGGTCTTCGGAAATGCGCTAGAAATTAAATTTCCTACACGGAAATACCAAATATGTGGGGATTGCTTTCAGTTTTAAGGGTTTTCATTTTTTTTCTACAAATTCTGATGTTTTGAATTGAATCTCTTTAAATTTCGATATTTTCCTGATTTCTCGGCCAATTTTGAATATTTTTCGAAAAGGTCTTCGGAAATGCGCTAGAAATTAAATTCCCTACACGGAAATACCAAATATGTAGGGATTGCTTTCAGTTTTAAGGGTTTTCATTTTTTTGCTACAAATTCTGATGTTTTGTATTGAATCTCTTTAAATTTCGATATTTTCCCGATTTCTCGGCCAATTTTGAATATTTTTCGAAAAGGTCTTCGGAAATGCGCTAGAAATTAAATTCCCTACACGGAAATACCAAATATGTCGGGAATGCTTTCAGTTTTAAAGGTTTTCATTTTTTTGCTAAAAATTCTGATGTTTTGTATTGAATCTCTTTAAATTTCCATCTTTTCCCGATTTCTCTGCCAATTTTGAATATTTTTCGAAAAGGCCTTCGGAAATGCGCTAGAAATTAAATTCCCTACACGGAAATACCAAATATGTGGGGATTGCTTTCAGTTTTAAGGGTTTTCATTTTTTTCCTACAAATTCTGATGTTTTGTATTGAATTTCTTTAAATTTCGATATTTTCCCGATTTCTCGGCCAATTTTGAATATTTTTCGAAAAGGTGTTCGGAAATGCGCTAGAAATTAAATTCCCTACACGGAAATACCAAATATGTGGGGATTGCTTTCAGTTTTAAGGGTTTTCAGTTTTTTGCTACAAATTCTGATGTTTTGTATTGAATCTCTTTAAATTTCCATCTTTTCCCGATTTCTCTGCCAATTTTGAATATTTTTCGAAAAGGCCTTCGGAAATGCGCTAGAAATTAAATTCCCTACACGGAAATACCAAATATGTGGGGATTGCTTTCTGTTTTAAGGGTTTTCATTTTTTTCCTACAAATTCTGATGTTTTGTATTGAATTTCTTTAAATTTCGATATTTTCCCGATTTCTCGGCCAATTTTGAATATTTTTCGAAAAGTTCTTCGGAAATGCGCTAGAAATTAAATTTCCTACACGGAAATACCAAATATGTGGGGATTGCTTTCAGTTTTAATGGTTTTCATTTTTTTGATACAAATTCTGATGTTTTGTATTGAATCTCTTTAAATTTCGATATTTTCCTGATTTCTCGGCCAATTTTGAATATTTTTGGAAAAGGTCTTCGGAAATGCGCTAGAAATTAAATTCCCTACACGGAAATACCAAATATATGGGGATTGCTTTCAGTTTTAAGGGTTTTCATTTTTTTGCTACAAATTCTGATGTTTTGTATTGAATCTCTTTAAATTTCAATATTTTCCTGATTTCTCGGCCAATTTTGAATATTTTTGGAAAAGGTCTTCGGAAATGCGCTAGAAATTAAATTCCCTACACGGAAATACCAAATATGTGGGGATTGCTTTCAGTTTTAAGGGTTTTCATTTTTTTGCTACTAATTCTGATGTTTTGTATTGAATCTCTTTAAATTTCGATATTTTCCCGATTTCTCGGCCAATTTTGAATATTTTTCGAAAAGGTGTTCGGAAATGCGCTAGAAATTAAATTCCCTACACGGAAATACCAAATATGTGGGGATTGCTTTCAGTTTTAAGGGTTTTCATTTTTTTGCTACAAATTCTGATGTTTTGTATTGAATCTCTTTAAATTTCGATATTTTCCCGATTTCTCGGCCAATTTAAATTTTTCGAAAAGGTGTTCGGAAATGCGCTAGAAATTAAATTCCCTACACGGAAATACCAAATATGTGGGGATTGCTTTCAGTTTTAAGGGTTTTCATTTTTTTGCTACAAATTCTGATGTTTTGTATTGAATCTCTTTAAATTCGATATTTTCCCGATTTCTCGGCAAATATTTAATATTTTTCGAAAAGGTCTTCGGAAATGCGCTAGAAATTAAATTCCCTACACGGAAATACCAAATATGTAGGGATTGCTTTCAGTTTTAAGGGTTTTCATTTTTTTGCTACAAATTCTGATGTTTTGTATTGAATCTCTTTAAATTTCGATATTTTCCCGATTTCTCGGCCAATTTTGAATATTTTTCGAAAAGGTCTTCGGAAATGCGCTATAAATTAAATTCCCTACACGGAAATACCAAATATGTGGGGATTGCTTTCAGTTTTAAGGGTTTTCATTTTTTTCCTACAAATTCGGATGTTTTGTATTGAATCTCTTTAAATTCGATATTTTCCCGATTTCTCGGCCAATTTTGAATATTTTTCGAAAAGGTCTTCGGAAATGCGCTAGAAATTAAATTCCCTACCCGGAAATACCAAATATGTGGGGATTGCTTTCAGTTTTAAGGGTTTTCATTTTTTTTGCTACAAATTCTGATGTTTTGTATTGAATCTCTTTAAATTTCGATATTTTCCCGATTTCTCGGCCAATTTTGAATATTTTTCGAAAAGTTCTTCGGAAATGCGCTAGAAATTAAATTCCCTACACGGAAATACCAAATATGTGGGGATTGCTTTCAGTTTTAAGGGTTTTCATTTATTTGCTACAAATTCTGATGTTTTGTATTGAATCTCATTAAATTTCCATATTTTCCCGATTTCTCGGCCAATTTTGAATATTTTTCGAAAAGTTCTTCGGAAATGCGCTAGAAATTAAATTCCCTACACGGAAATACCAAATATGTGGGGATGGCTTTCAGTTTTAAGGGTTTTCATTTTTTTCTCACAAATTCCGATCTTTTGTATTGAATCTCATTAAATTTCGATATTTTCCCGATTTCTCGGCCAATTTTGAATATTTTTCGAAAAGGTGTTTGGAAATGCGCTAGAAATTAAATTCCCTACACGGAAATACCAAATATGTGGGGATGGCTTTCAGTTTTAAGAGTTTTCATTTTTTTCTCACAAATTCCGATGTTTTGTATTTAATCTCATTAAATTTCGATATTTTCCAGATTTCTCGGCCAATTTTGATATTTTTGGAAAGGTCTTCGGAAATGCGCTAGAAATTAAATTCCCTACACGGAAAAAACCAAATATGTAGGGATTGCTTTCAGTTTTAAGGGTTTTCATTTTTTTGCTACAAATTCTGATGTTTTGTATTGAATCTCTTTAAATTTCGATATTTTCCCGATTTCTCGGCCAATTTTGAATATTTTTCGAAAAGGTCTTCGGAAATGCGCTATAAATTAAATTCCCTACACGGAAATACCAAATATGTGGGGATTGCTTTCAGTTTTAAGGGTTTTCATTTTTTTCCTACAAATTCTGATGTTTTGTATTGAATCTCTTTAAATTCGATATTTTTCCCGATTTCTCGGCCAATTTTGAATATTTTTCGAAAAGGTCTTCGGAAATGCGCCTAGAAATTAAATTCCCTACACGGGAAATACCAAATATGTGGGGATTGCTTTCAGTTTTAAGGGTTTTCATTTTTTTCCTACAAATTCTGATGTTTTGTATTGAATTTCTTTAAATTTCGATATTTTCCCCGATTTCTCGGCCAATTTTGAATATTTTTCGAAAAGGTGTTCGGAAATGCGCTAGAAATTAAATTCCCTACACGGAAATACCAAATATGTGGGGATTGCTTTCAGTTTTAAGGGTTTTCATTTTTTTGCTACAAATTCTGATGTTTTGTATTGAATCTCTTTAAATTTCCATCTTTTCCCGATTTCTCTGCCAATTTTGAATATTTTTCGAAAAGGCCTTCGGAAATGCGCTAGAAATTAAATTCCCTACACGGAAATACCAAATATGTGGGATTGCTTTCAGTTTTAAGGGTTTTCATTTTTTTCCTACAAATTCTGATGTTTTGTATTGAATTTCTTTAAATTTCGATATTTTCCCGATTTCTCGGCCAATTTTGAATATTTTTCGAAAAGTTCTTCGGAAATGCGCTAGAAATTAAATTTCCTACACGGAAATACCAAATATGTGGGGATTGCTTTCAGTTTTAAAGGTTTTCATTTTTTTGATACAAATTCTGATGTTTTGTATTGAATCTCTTTAAATTTCGATATTTTCCTGATTTCTCGGCCAATTTGGAATATTTTTGGAAAAGGTCTTCGGAAATGCGCTAGAAATTAAATTCCCTACACGGAAATAACCAAATATGTGGGGATTGCTTTCAGTTTTAAGGGTTTTCATTTTTTTGCTACAAATTCTGATGTTTTGTATTGAATCTCTTTAAATTTCGATATTTTCCTGATTTCTCGGCCAATTTTGAATATTTTTGGAAAAGGTCTTCGGAAATGCGCTAGAAATTAAATTCCCTACACGGAAATACCAAATATGTGGGGATTGCTTTCAGTTTTAAGGGTTTTCATTTTTTTGCTACTAATTCTGATGTTTTGTATTGAATCTCTTTAAATTTCGATATTTTCCCGATTTCTCGGCCAATTTTGAATATTTTTCGAAAAGGTGTTCGGAAATGCGCTAGAAATTAAATTCCCTACACGGAAATTCCAAATATGTGGGGATTGCTTTCAGTTTTAAGGGTTTTCATTTTTTTGCTACAAATTCTGATGTTTTGTATTGAATCTCTTTAAATTTCGATATTTTCCCGATTTCTCGGCCAATTTTGAATATTTTTCGAAAAGGTGTGCGGAAATGCGCTAGAAATTAAATTCCCTACACGGAAAATACCAAATATGTGGGGATTGCTTTCAGTTTTAAGGGTTTTCATTTTTTTGCTACAAATTCTGATGTTTTGTATTGAATCTCTTTAAATTTCGATATTTTCCCGATTTCTCGGCCAATTTTGAATATTTTTCGAAAAGGTCTTCGGAAATGCGCTAGAAATTAAATTCCCTACACGGAAATACCAAATATGTAGGGATTGCTTTCAGTTTTAAGGGTTCTCATTTTTTTGCTACAAATTCTGATGTTTTGTATTGAATCTCTTTAAATTTCGATATTTTCCCGATTTCTCGGCCAATTTTGAATATTTTTCGAAAAGGTCTTCGGAAATGCGCTATAAATTAAATTCCCTACACGGAAATACCAAATATGTGGGGATTGCTTTCAGTTTTAAGGGTTTTCATTTTTTTCCTACAAATTCGGATGTTTTGTATTGAATCTCTTTAAATTCGATATTTTCCCGATTTCTCGGCCAATTTTGAATATTTTTCGAAAAGGTCTTCGGAAATGCGCTAGAAATTAAATTCCCTACCCGGAAATACCAAATATGTGGGGATTGCTTTCAGTTTTAAGGGTTTTCATTTTTTTGCTACAAATTCTGATGTTTTGTATTGAATCTCTTTAAATTTCGATATTTTCCCGATTTCTCGGCAAATTTTTAATATTTTTCGAAAAGGTCTTCGGAAATGCGCTAGAAATTAAATTCCCTACACGGAAATACCAAATATGTAGGGATTGCTTTCAGTTTTAAGGGTTCTCATTTTTTTGCTACAAATTCTGATGTTTTGTATTGAATCTCTTTAAATTTCGATATTTTCCCGATTTCTCGGCCAATTTTGAATATTTTTCGAAAAGGTCTTCGGAAATGCGCTATAAATTAAATTCCCTACACGGAAATACCAAATATGTGGGGATTGCTTTCAGTTTTAAGGGTTTTCATTTTTTTCCTACAAATTCGGATGTTTTGTATTGAATCTCTTTAAATTCGATATTTTCCCGATTTCTCGGCCAATTTTGAATATTTTTCGAAAAGGTCTTCGGAAATGCGCTAGAAATTAAATTCCCTACCCGGAAATACCAAATATGTGGGGATTGCTTTCAGTTTTAAGGGTTTTCATTTTTTTGCTACAAATTCTGATGTTTTGTATTGAATCTCTTTAAATTTCGATATTTTCCCGATTTCTCGAAAAGTTCTTCGGAAATGCGCTAGAAATTAAATTCCCTACACGGAAATACCAAATATGTGGGGATTGCTTTCAGTTTTAAGGGTTTTCATTTATTTGCTACAAATTCTGATGTTTTGTATTGAATCTCATTAAATTTCCATATTTTCCCGATTTCTCGGCCAATTTTGAATATTTTTCGAAAAGTTCTTCGGAAATGCGCTAGAAATTAAATTCCCTACACGGAAATACCAAATATGTGGGGATGGCTTTCAGTTTTAAGGGTTTTCATTTTTTTCTCACAAATTCCGATCTTTTGTATTGAATCTCATTAAATTTCGATATTTTCCCGATTTCTCGGCCAATTTTGAATATTTTTCGAAAAGGTGTTTGGAAATGCGCTAGAAATTAAATTCCCTACACGGAAATACCAAATATGTGGGGATGGCTTTCAGTTTTAAGAGTTTTCATTTTTTTCTCACAAATTCCGATGTTTTGTATTGAATCTCATTAAATTTCGATATTTTCCAGATTTCTCGGCCAATTTTGAATATTTTTCGAAAAGGTCTTCGGAAATGCGCTAGAAATTAAATTCCCTACACGGAAAAACCAAATATGTAGGGATTGCTTTCAGTTTTAAGGGTTTTCATTTTTTTGCTACAAATTCTGATGTTTTGTATTGAATCTCTTTAAATTTCGATATTTTCCCGATTTCTCGGCCAATTTTGAATATTTTTCGAAAAGGTCTTCGGAAATGCGCTATAAATTAAATTCCCTACACGGAAATACCAAATATGTGGGGATTGCTTTCAGTTTTAAGGGTTTTCATTTTTTTCCTACAAATTCTGATGTTTTGTATTGAATCTCTTTAAATTCGATATTTTCCCGATTTCTCGGCCAATTTTGAATATTTTTCGAAAAGGTCTTCGGAAATGCGCTAGAAATTAAATTCCCTACCCGGAAATACCAAATATGTGGGGATTGCTTTCAGTTTTAAAGGTTTTCATTTTTTTGCTACAAATTCTGATGTTTTGTATTGAATCTCTTTAAATTTCGATATTTTCCCGATTTCTCGGCCAATTTTGAATATTTTTCGAAAAGTTCTTCGGAAATGCGCTAGAAATTAAATTCCCTACACGGAAATACCAAATATGTGGGTATTGCTTTCAGTTTTAAGGGTTTTCATTTATTTGCTACAAATTCTGATGTTTTGTATTGAATCTCATTAAATTTCCATATTTTCCCGATTTCTCGGCCAATTTTGAATATTTTTCGAAAAGTTCTTCGGAAATGCGCTAGAAATTAAATTCCCTACACGGAAATACCAAATATGTGGGGATGGCTTTCAGTTTTAAGGGTTTTCATTTTTTTCTCACAAATTCCGATGTTTTGTATAGAATCTCATTAAATTTCAATATTTTCCCGATTTCTCGGCCAATTTTGAATATTTTTCGAAAACGTCTTCGGAAATGCGCTAGAAATTAAATTTCCTACACGGAAATACCAAATATGTGGGAATTGCTTTCAGTTTTAAGGGTTTTCAATTTTTTCCCACAAATTCTGATGTTTTGTATTGAATCTCTTTAAATTTCGATATTTGCCCGATTTCTCGGCCAATTTTGAATATTTTTCGAAAAGGTCTTCGGAAATGCGCTAGAAATTAAATTCCCTACACGGAAATACCAAATATGTGGGGATTGCTTTCAGTTTTAAGGGTTTTCATTTTTTTCTCACAAATTCCGATGTTTTGTATTGAATCTCATTAAATTTCGATATTTTCCCGATTTCTCGGCCAATTTTGAATATTTTTCGAAAAGTTCTTCGGAAATGCGCTAGAAATTAAATTCCCTACACGGAAATACCAAATATGTGGGGATGGCTTTCAGTTTTAAGGGTTTTCATTTTTTCCCTCAAATTCCGATGTTTTGTATTGAATCTCATTAAATTTCGATATTTTCCCGATTTCTCGGCCAATTTTGAATATTTTTCGAAAAGGTCTTCGGAAATGAACTAGAAATTAAATTCCCTACACGGAAATACCAAATATGTGGGGATTGCTTTCAGTTTTAAGGGTTTTCATTTTTTTGCTACAAATTCTGATGTTTTGTATTGAATCTCTTTAAATTTCGATATTTTCCCGATTTCTCGGCCAATTTTGAATATTTTTCGAAAAGTTCTTCGGAAATGCGCTAGAAATTAAATTCCCTACACGGAATTTCGAAAAGTTCTTCGGAAATGCGCTAGAAATTAAATTCCCTACACGATTTCTCGGCCAATTTTGAATATTTTTCGAAAAGTTCTTCGGAAATGCGCTAGAAATTAAATTCCCAAATATGTGGGGATTGCTTTCAGTTTTAAGGGTTTTCATTTTTTTGCTACAAATTCTAATGTTTTGTATTGAATCTCATTAAATTTCCATATTTTCCCGATTTCCCGGCCAATTTTGAATATTTTTCGAAAAGTTCTTCGGAAATGCGCTAGAAATTAAATTCCCTACACGGAAATACCAAATATGTGGGGATGGCTTTCAGTTTTAAGGGTTTTCATTTTTTTCTCACAAATTCCGATGTTTTGTATTGAATCTCATTAAATTTCGATATTTTCCCGATTTCTCGGCCAATTTTGAATATTTTTCGAAAAGGTCTTCGGAAATGCGCTAGAAATTAAATTTCCTACACGGAAATACCAAATATGTGGGGATTGCTTTCAGTTTTAAGGGTTTTCATTTTTTTGCTACAAATTCTGATGTTTTGTATTGAATCTCTTTAAATTTCGATATTTTCCTGATTTCTCGGCCAATTTTGAATATTTTTCGAAAAGGTTTTCGGAAATGCGCTAGAAATTAAATTCCCTACACGGAAATACCAAATATGTAGGGATTGCTTTCAGATTTAAGGGTTTTCATTTTTTTGCTACAAATTCTAATGTTTTGTATTGAATCTCTTTAAATTTCGATATTTTCCCGATTTCTCGGCCAATTTTGAATATTTTTCGAAAAGGTCTTCGGAAATGCGCTAGAAATTAAATTCCCTACACGGAAATACCAAATATGTGGGGATTGCTTTCAGTTTTAAGGGTTTTCATTTTTTTGCTACAAATTCTGATGTTTTGTATTGAATCTCTTTAAATTTCGATATTTTCCTGATTTCTCGGCCAATTTTGAATATTTTTCGAAAAGGTTTTCGGAAATGCGCTAGAAATTAAATTCCCTACACGGAAATACCAAATATGTCGGGAATGCTTTCAGTTTTAAGGGTTTTCATTTTTTTGCTACAAATTCTAATGTTTTGTATTGAATCTCTTTAAATTTCGATATTTTCCCGATTTCTCGGCCAATTTTGAATATTTTTCGAAAAGGCCTTCGGAAATGCGCTAGAAATTAAATTCCCTACACGGAAATACCAAATATGTGGGGATTGCTTTCAGTTTTAAGGGTTTTCATTTTTTTGCTACAAATTCTGATGTTTTGTATTGAATCTCTTTAAATTTCGATATTTTCCCGATTTCTCGGCCAATTTTGAATATTTTTCGAAAAGGTCTTCGGAAATGCGCTAGAAATTAAATTTCCTACACGGAAATACCAAATATGTGGGAATTGCTTTCAGTTTTAAGGGTTTTCAATTTTTGCCCACAAATTCTGATGTTTTGTATTGAATCTCTTTAAATTTCGATATTTTCCCGATTTCTCGGTCAATTTTGAATATTTTTCGAAAAGGTCTTCGGAAAGGCGCTAGAAATTAAATTTCCTACACGGAAATACCAAATATGTGGGAATTGCTTTCAGTTTTAAGGGTTTTCAATTTTTTCCCACAAATTCTGATGTTTTGTACTGAATCTCTTTAAATTTCGATATTTTCCCGATTTCCCAGCCAATTTTGAATATTTTTCGAAAAGTTTTTCGGAAATGCGCTAGAAATTAAATTCCCTACACGGAAATACCAAATATGTGGGGAATGCTTTCAGTTTTAAGGGTTTTCATTTTTTTGCTACAAATTCTGATGTTTTGTATTGAATCTCATTAAATTTCGATATTTTCCCGATTTCTCGGCCAATTTTGAATATTTTTCGAAAAGGTCTTCGGAAATGCGCTAAAAATTAAATTCCCTACACGGAAATACCAAATATGTGGGGATTGCTTTCAGTTTTAAGTGTTTTCATTTTTTTGCTACAAATTCTGATGTTTTGTATTGAATCTCTTTAAATTTCGATATTTTCCCGATTTCTCGGCCAATTTTGAATATTTTTCGAAAAGGTCTTCGGAAATGCGCTAGAAATTAAATTCCCTACACGGAAATACCAAATATGTCGGGAATGCTTTCAGTTTTAAGGGTTTTCATTTTTTGCTACAAATTCTGATGTTTTGTATTGAATCTCTTTAATTTTCCATCTTTTCCCGATTTCTCGGGCAATTTTGAATATTTTTCCAAAAGGTCTTCGGAAATTCGCTAGAAATTAAATTCCCTACACGGAAATACCAAATATGTGGGGATTGCTTTCAGTTTTAAGGGTTTTCATTTTTTTCCTACAAATTCTAATGTTTTGTATTGAATCTCTTTAAATTTCGATATTTTCCCGATTTCTCGGCCAATTTTGAATATTTTTCGAAAAGGTCTTCGGAAATGCGCTAGAAATTAAATTCCCTACACGGAAATACCAAATATGTGGGGATTGCTTTCAGTTTTAAGGGTTTTCATTTTTTTCCTACAAATTCTGATGTTTTGTATTGAATCTCTTTAAATTTCGATATTTTCCCGATTTCTCGGCCAATTTTGAATATTTTTCGAAAAGGTCTTCGGAAATGCGCTAGAAATTAAATTCCCTACACGGAAATACCAAATATGTGGGGGATTGCTTTCAGTTTTAAGGGTTTTCATTTTCTTGCTACAAATTCTGATGTTTTGTATTGAATCTCATTAAATTCCAATATTTTCCCGATTTCTCGGGCAATTTTGAATATTTTTCGAAAAGGTCTTCGGAAATGCGCTAGAAATTAAATTCCCTACACGGAAATACCAAATATGTGGGGATTGCTTTCAGTTTGAAGGGTTTTCATTTTTTTCCTACAAATTCTGATGTTTTGTATTGAATCTCTTTAAATTTCGATATTTTCCCGATTTCTCGGCCAATTTTGAATATTTTTCGAAAAGGTCTTCGGAAATGCGCTAGAAGTTAAATTCACTACACGGAAATACCAAATATGTGGGGATTGCTTTCAGTTTTAAGGGTTTTCATTTTTTTGCTACAAATTCTGATGTTTTGTATTGAATCTCTTTAAATTTCGATATTTTCCCGATTTCTCTGCCAATTTTGAATATTTTTCGAAAAGTTCTTCGGAAATGGGCTAGAAATTAAATTCCCTACACGGAAATACCAAATATGTGGGGATTGCTTTCAGTTTTAAGGGTTTTCATTTATTTGCTACAAATTCTGATGTTTTGTATTGAATCTCAATAAATTTCCATATTTTCCCGATTTCTCGGCCAATTTTGAATATTTTTCGAAAAGTTCTTCGGAAATGCGCTAGAAATTAAATTCCCTACACGGAAATACCAAATATGTGGGGATGGCTTTCAGTTTTAAGGGTTTTCATTTTTTTCTCACAGATTCCGATGTTTTGTATTGAATCTAATTAAATTTCGATATTTTCCCGATTTCTCGGCCAATTTTGAATATTTTTCGAAAAGGTCTTCGGAAACGAGCTAGAAATTAAATTCCCTACACGGAAATACCAAATATGTGGAGATTGCTTTCAGTTTTAAGGGTTTTCATTTATTTGCTACAAATTCTGATGTTTTGTATTGAATCTCATAAAATTTCCACATTTTCCCGATTTCTCGGCCAATTTTGAATATTTTTCGAAAAGGTCTTCGGAAATGCGCTAGAAATTAAATTCCCTACACGGAAATACCAAATATGTGGGGATTGCTTTCAGTTTTAAGGGTTTCATTTTTTGCTATAAATTCTGATGTTTTGTATTGAATCTCTTTAAATTTCGATATTTTCCCGATTTCTCGGCCTATTTTGAATATTTTTCGAAAAGGTCTTCGGAAATGCGCTAGAAATTAAATTCCCTACACGGAAATACCAAATATGTCGGGAATGCTTTCAGTTTTAAGGGTTTTCATTTTTTTGCTACAAATTCTGATGTTTTGTATTGAATCTCTTTAAATTTCCATCTTTTCCCGATTTCTCGGCCAATTTTGAATATTTTTCGAAAAGGCCTTCGGAAATGCGCTAGAAATTAAATTCCCTACACGGAAATACCAAATATGTGGGGATTGCTTTCAGTTTTAAGGGTTTTCATTTTTTTCCTACAAATTCTGATGTTTTGTATTGAATTTCTTTAAATTTCGATATTTTCCCGATTTCTCGGCCAATTTTGAATATTTTTCGAAAAGTTCTTCGGAAATGCGCTAGAAATTAAATTCCCTACACGGAAATACCAAATATGTGGGGATGGCTTTCAGTTTTAAGGGTTTTCATTTTTTTCTCACAAATTCCGATGTTTTGTATTGAATCTCATTAAATTTCGATATTTTCCAGATTTCTCGGCCAATTTTGAATATTTTTGGAAAAGGTCTTCGGAAATGCGCTAGAAATTAAATTTCCTACACGGAAATACCAAATATGTGAGGATTGCTTTCAGTTTTAAGGGTTTTCATTTTTTTGCTACAAATTCTGATGTTTTGTATTGAATCTCTTTAAATTTCGATATTTTCCTGATTTCTCGGCCAATTTTGAATATTTTTGGAAAAGGTCTTCGGAAATGCGCTAGAAATTAAATTCCCTACACGGAAATACCAAATATGTGGGGATGGCTTTCAGTTTTAAGGGTTTTAATTTTTTTCTCACAAATTCCGATGTTTTTGTATTGAATCTCATTAAATTTCGATATTTTCCAGATTTCTCGGCCAATTTTGAATATTTTTGGAAAAGGTCTTCGGAAATGCGCTAGAAATTAAATTTCCTACACGGAAATACCAAATATGTGGGGATTGCTTTCAGTTTTAAGGGTTTTCATTTTTTTGCTACAAATTCTGATGTTTTGTATTGAATCTCTTTAAATTTCGATATTTTCCTGATTTCTCGGCCAATTTTGAATATTTTTGGAAAAGGTCTTCGGAAATGCGCTAGAAATTAAATTCCCTACACGGAAATACCAAATATGTGGGGATTGCTTTCAGTTTTAAGGGTTTTCATTTTTTTGCTACAAATTCTGATGTTTTGTATTGAATCTCTTTAAATTTCGATATTTTCCCGATTTCTCGGCCAATTTTGAATATTTTTCGAAAAGGTCTTCGGAAATGCGCTAGAAATTAAATTCCCTACACGGAAATACCAAATATGTGGGGATTGCTTTCAGTTTTAAGGGTTTTCATTTTTTTCCTACAAATTCTGATGTTTTGTATTGAATCTCTTTAAATTTCGATATTTTCCCGATTTCTCGGCCAATTTTGAATATTTTTCGAAAAGGTCTTCGGAAATGCGCTAGAAATTAAATTCCCTACACGGAAATACCAAATATGTGGGGATTGCTTTCAGTTTTAAGGGTTTTCATTTTCTTGCTACAAATTCTGATGTTTTGTATTGAATCTCATTAAATTCCAATATTTTCCCGATTTCTCGGGCAATTTTGAATATTTTTCGAAAAGGTCTTCGGAAATGCGCTAGAAATTAAATTCCCTACACGGAAATACCAAATATGTGGGGATTGCTTTCAGTTTGAAGGGTTTTCATTTTTTTCCTACAAATTCTGATGTTTTGTATTGAATCTCTTTAAATTTCGATATTTTCCAGATTTCTCGGCCAATTTTGAATATTTTTGGAAAAGGTCTTCGGAAATGCGCTAGAAATTAAATTTCCTACACGGAAATACCAAATATGTGAGGATTGCTTTCAGTTTTAAGGGTTTTCATTTTTTTGCTACAAATTCTGATGTTTTGTATTGAATCTCTTTAAATTTCGATATTTTCCTGATTTCTCGGCCAATTTTGAATATTTTTGGAAAAGGTCTTCGGAAATGCGCTAGAAATTAAATTCCCTACACGGAAATACCAAATATGTGGGGATGGCTTTCAGTTTTAAGGGTTTTAATTTTTTTCTCACAAATTCCGATGTTTTGTATTGAATCTCATTAAATTTCGATATTTTCCAGATTTCTCGGCCAATTTTGAATATTTTTGGAAAAGGTCTTCGGAAATGCGCTAGAAATTAAATTTCCTACACGGAAATACCAAATATGTGGGGATTGCTTTCAGTTTTAAGGGTTTTCATTTTTTTGCTACAAATTCTGATGTTTTGTATTGAATCTCTTTAAATTTCGATATTTTCCTGATTTCTCGGCCAATTTTGAATATTTTTTGAAAAGGTCTTCGGAAATGCGCTAGAAATTAAATTCCCTACACGGAAATACCAAATATGTGGGGATTGCTTTCAGTTTTAAGGGTTTTCATTTTTTTGCTACAAATTCTGATGTTTTGTATTGAATCTCTTTAAATTTCGATATTTTCCCGATTTCTCGGCCAATTTTGAATATTTTTCGAAAAGGTCTTCGGAAATGCGCTAGAAATTAAATTCCCTACACGGAAATACCAAATATGTGGGGATTGCTTTCAGTTTTAAGGGTTTTCATTTTTTTCCTACAAATTCTGATGTTTTGTATTGAATCTCTTTAAATTTCGATATTTTCCCGATTTCTCGGCCAATTTTGAATATTTTTCGAAAAGGTCTTCGGAAATGCGCTAGAAATTAAATTCCCTACACGGAAATACCAAATATGTGGGGATTGCTTTCAGTTTTAAGGGTTTTCATTTTCTTGCTACAAATTCTGATGTTTTGTATTGAATCTCATTAAATTCCAATATTTTCCCGATTTCTCGGGCAATTTTGAATATTTTTCGAAAAGGTCTTCGGAAATGCGCTAGAAATTAAATTCCCTACACGGAAATACCAAATATGTGGGGATTGCTTTCAGTTTGAAGGGTTTTCATTTTTTTCCTACAAATTCTGATGTTTTGTATTGAATCTCTTTAAATTTCGATATTTTCCCGATTTCTCGGCCAATTTTGAATATTTTTCGAAAAGGTCTTCGGAAATGCGCTAGAAGTTAAATTCACTACACGGAAATACCAAATATGTGGGGATTGCTTTCAGTTTTAAGGGTTTTCATTTTTTTGCTACAAATTCTGATGTTTTGTATTGAATCTCTTTAAATTTCGATATTTTCCCGATTTCTCTGCCAATTTTGAATATTTTTCGAAAAGTTCTTCGGAAATGGGCTAGAAATTAAATTCCCTACACGGAAATACCAAATATGTGGGGATTGCTTTCAGTTTTAAGGGTTTTCATTTATTTGCTACAAATTCTGATGTTTTGTATTGAATCTCATTAAATTTCCATATTTTCCCGATTTCTCGGCCAATTTTGAATATTTTTCGAAAAGTTCTTCGGAAATGCGCTAGAAATTAAATTCCCTACACGGAAATACCAAATATGTGGGGATGGCTTTCAGTTTTAAGGGTTTTCATTTTCTTCTCACAAATTCCGATGTTTTGTATTGAATCTCATTAAATTTCGATATTTTCCCGATTTCTCGGCCAATTTTGAATATTTTTCGAAAAGGTCTTCGGAAACGAGCTAGAAATTAAATTCCCTACACGGAAATACCAAATATGTGGAGATTGCTTTCAGTTTTAAGGGTTTTCATTTATTTGCTACAAATTCTGATGTTTTGTATTGAATCTCATAAAATTTCCACATTTTCCCGATTTCTCGGCCAATTTTGAATATTTTTCGAAAAGGTCTTCGGAAATGCGCTATAAATTAAATTCCCTACACGGAAATACCAAATATGTGGGGATTGCTTTCAGTTTTAAGGGTTTTAATTTTTTTGCTACAAATTCTGATGTTTTGTATTGAATCTCTTTAAATTTCGATATTTTCCCGATTTCTCGGCCTATTTTGAATATTTTTCGAAAAGGTCTTCGGAAATGCGCTAGAAATTAAATTTCCTACACGGAAATACCAAATATGTGAGGATTGCTTTCAGTTTTAAGGGTTTTCATTTTTTTGCTACAAATTCTGATGTTTTGTATTGAATCTCTTTAAATTTCCATCTTTTCCCGATTTCTCGGCCAATTTTGAATATTTTTCGAAAAGGCCTTCGGAAATGCGCTAGAAATTAAATTCCCTACACGGAAATACCAAATATGTGGGGATTGCTTTCAGTTTTAAGGGTTTTCATTTTTTTCCTACAAATTCTGATGTTTTGTATTGAATTTCTTTAAATTTCGATATTTTCCCGATTTCTCGGCCAATTTTGAATATTTTTCGAAAAGTTCTTCGGAAATGCGCTAGAAATTAAATTCCCTACACGGAAATACCAAATATGTGGGGATGGCTTTCAGTTTTAAGGGTTTTCATTTTTTTCTCACAAATTCCGATGTTTTGTATTGAATCTCATTAAATTTCGATATTTTCCAGATTTCTCGGCCAATTTTGAATATTTTTGGAAAAGGTCTTCGGAAATGCGCTAGAAATTAAATTTCCTACACGGAAATACCAAATATGTGAGGATTGCTTTCAGTTTTAAGGGTTTTCATTTTTTTGCTACAAATTCTGATGTTTTGTATTGAATCTCTTTAAATTTCGATATTTTCCCGATTTCTCGGCCAATTTTGAATATTTTTCGAAAAGGTCTTCGGAAATGCGCTAGAAATTAAATTCCCTACACGGAAATACCAAATATGTGGGGATTGCTTTCAGTTTTAAGGGTTTTCATTTTTTTCCTACAAATTCTGATGTTTTGTATTGAATCTCTTTAAATTTCGATATTTTCCCGATTTCTCGGCCAATTTTGAATATTTTTCGAAAAGGTCTTCGGAAATGCGCTAGAAATTAAATTCCCTACACGGAAATACCAAATATGTGGGGATTGCTTTCAGTTTTAAGGGTTTTCATTTTCTTGCTACAAATTCTGATGTTTTGTATTGAATCTCATTAAATTCCAATATTTTCCCGATTTCTCGGGCAATTTTGAATATTTTTCGAAAAGGTCTTCGGAAATGCGCTAGAAAATTAAATTCCCTACACGGAAATACCAAATATGTGGGGATTGCTTTCAGTTTGAAGGGTTTTCATTTTTTTCCTACAAATTCTGATGTTTTGTATTCAATCTCTTTAAATTTCGATATTTTCCCGATTTCTCGGCCAATTTTGAATATTTTTCGAAAAGGTCTTCGGAAATGCGCTAGAAGTTAAATTCACTACACGGAAATACCAAATATGTGGGGATTGCTTTCAGTTTTAAGGGTTTTCATTTTTTTGCTACAAATTCTGATGTTTTGTATTGAATCTCTTTAAATTTCGATATTTTCCCGATTTCTCTGCCAATTTTGAATATTTTTCGAAAAGTTCTTCGGAAATGGGCTAGAAATTAAATTCCCTACACGGAAATACCAAATATGTGGGGATTGCTTTCAGTTTTAAGGGTTTTCATTTATTTGCTACAAATTCTGATGTTTTGTATTGAATCTCATTAAATTTCCATATTTTCCCGATTTCTCGGCCAATTTTGAATATTTTTCGAAAAGTTCTTCGGAAATGCGCTAGAAATTAAATTCCCTACACGGAAATACCAAATATGTGGGGATTGCTTTCAGTTTGAAGGGTTTTCATTTTTTTCCTACAAATTCTGATGTTTTGTATTCAATCTCTTTAAATTTCGATATTTTCCCGATTTCTCGGCCAATTTTGAATATTTTTCGAAAAGGTCTTCGGAAATGCGCTAGAAGTTAAATTCACTACACGGAAATACCAAATATGTGGGGATTGCTTTCAGTTTTAAGGGTTTTCATTTTTTTGCTACAAATTCTGATGTTTTGTATTGAATCTCTTTAAATTTCGATATTTTCCCGATTTCTCTGCCAATTTTGAATATTTTTCGAAAAGTTCTTCGGAAATGGGCTAGAAATTAAATTCCCTACACGGAAATACCAAATATGTGGGGATTGCTTTCAGTTTTAAGGGTTTTCATTTTTTTGCTACAAATTCTGATGTTTTGTATTGAATCTCTTTAAATTTCGATATTTTCCCGATTTCTCTGCCAATTTTGAATATTTTTCGAAAAGTTCTTCGGAAATGGGCTAGAAATTAAATTCCCTACACGGAAATACCAAATATGTGGGGATTGCTTTCAGTTTTAAGGGTTTTCATTTATTTGCTACAAATTCTGATGTTTTGTATTGAATCTCATTAAATTTCCATATTTTCCCGATTTCTCGGCCAATTTTGAATATTTTTCGAAAAGGTCTTCGGAAATGCGCTAGAAGTTAAATTCACTACACGGAAATACCAAATATGTGGGGATTGCTTTCAGTTTTAAGGGTTTTCATTTTTTTGCTACAAATTCTGATGTTTTGTATTGAATCTCATTAAATTTCGATATTTTCCCGATTTCTCGGCCAATTTTGAATATTTTTCGAAAAGGTCTTCGGAAACGAGCTAGAAATTAAATTCCCTACACGGAAATACCAAATATGTGGAGATTGCTTTCAGTTTTAAGGGTTTTCATTTATTTGCTACAAATTCTGATGTTTTGTATTGAATCTCATAAAATTTCCACATTTTCCCGATTTCTCGGCCAATTTTGAATATTTTTCGAAAAGGTCTTCGGAAATGCGCTATAAATTAAATTCCCTACACGGAAATACCAAATATGTGGGGATTGCTTTCAGTTTTAAGGGTTTTAATTTTTTTGCTACAAATTCTGATGTTTTGTATTGAATCTCTTTAAATTTCGATATTTTCCCGATTTCTCGGCCTATTTTGAATATTTTTCGAAAAGGTCTTCGGAAATGCGCTAGAAATTAAATTCCCTACACGGAAATACCAAATATGTCGGGAATGCTTTCAGTTTTAAGGGTTTTCATTTTTTTGCTACAAATTCTGATGTTTTGTATTGAATCTCTTTAAATTTCCATCTTTTCCCGATTTCTCGGCCAATTTTGAATATTTTTCGAAAAGGCCTTCGGAAATGCGCTAGAAATTAAATTCCCTACACGGAAATACCAAATATGTGGGGATTGCTTTCAGTTTTAAGGGTTTTCATTTTTTTCCTACAAATTCTGATGTTTTGTATTGAATTTCTTTAAATTTCGATATTTTCCCGATTTCTCGGCCAATTTTGAATATTTTTCGAAAAGTTCTTCGGAAATGCGCTAGAAATTAAATTCCCTACACGGAAATACCAAATATGTGGGGATGGCTTTCAGTTTTAAGGGTTTTCATTTTTTTCTCACAAATTCCGATGTTTTGTATTGAATCTCATTAAATTTCGATATTTTCCAGATTTCTCGGCCAATTTTGAATATTTTTGGAAAAGGTCTTCGGAAATGCGCTAGAAATTAAATTTCCTACACGGAAATACCAAATATGTGAGGATTGCTTTCAGTTTTAAGGGTTTTCATTTTTTTGCTACAAATTCTGATGTTTTGTATTGAATCTCTTTAAATTTCGATATTTTCCTGATTTCTCGGCCAATTTTGAATATTTTTGGAAAAGGTCTTCGGAAATGCGCTAGAAATTAAATTCCCTACACGGAAATACCAAATATGTGGGGATTGCTTTCAGTTTTAAGGGTTTTAATTTTTTTCTCACAAATTCCGATGTTTTGTATTGAATCTCATTAAATTTCGATATTTTCCAGATTTCTCGGCCAATTTTGAATATTTTTGGAAAAGGTCTTCGGAAATGCGCTAGAAATTAAATTTCCTACACGGAAATACCAAATATGTGGGGATTGCTTTCAGTTTTAAGGGTTTTCATTTTTTTGCTACAAATTCTGATGTTTTGTATTGAATCTCTTTAAATTTCGATATTTTCCTGATTTCTCGGCCAATTTTGAATATTTTTGGAAAAGGTCTTCGGAAATGCGCTAGAAATTAAATTCCCTACACGGAAATACCAAATATGTGGGGATTGCTTTCAGTTTTAAGGGTTTTCATTTTTTTGCTACAAATTCTGATGTTTTGTATTGAATCTCTTTAAATTTCGATATTTTCCCGATTTCTCGGCCAATTTTGAATATTTTTCGAAAAGGTCTTCGGAAATGCTCTAGAAATTAAATTCCCTACACGGAAATACCAAATATGTGGGGACTGCTTTCAGTTTTAAGGGTTTTCATTTTTTTCCTACAAATTCTGATGTTTTGTATTGAATCTCTTTAAATTCGATATTTTCCCGATTTCTCGGCCAATTTTGAATATTTTTCGAAAAGGTCTTCGGAAATGCGCTAGAAATTAAATTTCCTACACGGAAATACCAAATATGTGGGGATTGCTTTCAGTTTTAAGGGTTTTCATTTTTTTGCTACAAATTCTGATGTTTTGTATTGAATCTCTTTAAATTTCGATATTTTCCAGATTTCTCGGCCAATTTTGAATATTTTTGGAAAAGGTCTTCGGAAATGCGCTAGAAATTAAATTTCCTACACGGAAATACCAAATATGTGAGGATTGCTTTCAGTTTTAAGGGTTTTCATTTTTTTGCTACAAATTCTGATGTTTTGTATTGAATCTCTTTAAATTTCGATATTTTCCTGATTTCTCGGCCAATTTTGAATATTTTTGGAAAAGGTCTTCGGAAATGCGCTAGAAATTAAATTCCCTACACGGAAATACCAAATATGTGGGGATGGCTTTCAGTTTTAAATGTTTTAATTTTTTTCTCACAAATTCCGATGTTTTGTATTGAATCTCATTAAATTTCGATATTTTCCAGATTTCTCGGCCAATTTTGAATATTTTTGGAAAAGGTCTTCGGAAATGCGCTAGAAATTAAATTTCCTACACGGAAATACCAAATATGTGGGGATTGCTTTCAGTTTTAAGGGTTTTCATTTTTTTGCTACAAATTCTGATGTTTTGTATTGAATCTCTTTAAATTTCGATATTTTCCTGATTTCTCGGCCAATTTTGAATATTTTTGGAAAAGGTCTTCGGAAATGCGCTAGAAATTAAATTCCCTACACGGAAATACCAAATATGTGGGGATTGCTTTCAGTTTTAAGGGTTTTCATTTTTTTGCTACAAATTCTGATGTTTTGTATTGAATCTCTTTAAATTTCGATATTTTCCCGATTTCTCGGCCAATTTTGAATATTTTTCGAAAAGGTCTTCGGAAATGCGCTAGAAATTAAATTCCCTACACGGAAATACCAAATATGTAGGGATTGCTTTCAGTTTTAAGGGTTTTCATTTTTTTGCTACAAATTCTGATGTTTTGTATTGAATCTCTTTAAATTTCGATATTTTCCCGATTTCTCGGCCAATTTTGAATATTTTTCGAAAAGGTCTTCGGAAATGCGCTAGAAATTAAATTCCCTACACGGAAATACCAAATATGTGGGGACTGCTTTCAGTTTTAAGGGTTTTCATTTTTTTCCTACAAATTCTGATGTTTTGTATTGAATCTCTTTAAATTCGATATTTTCCCGATTTCTCGGCCAATTTTGAATATTTTTCGAAAAGGTCTTCGGAAATGCGCTAGAAATTAAATTTCCTACACGGAAATACCAAATATGTGGGGATTGCTTTCAGTTTTAAGGGTTTTCATTTTTTTGCTACAAATTCTGATGTTTTGTATTGAATCTCTTTAAATTTCGATATTTTCCTGATTTCTCGGCCAATTTTGAATATTTTTCGAAAAGTTCTTCGGAAATGCGCTCGAAATTAAATTCCCTACACGGAAATACCAAATATGTGGGGATTGCTTTCAGTTTTAAGGGTTTTCATTTATTTGCTACAAATTCTGATGTTTTGTATTGAATCTCTTTAAATTTCGATATTTTCCCGATTTCTCGGCCAATTTTGAATATTTTTCGAAAAGGTCTTCGCAAATGCGCTAGAAATTAAATTCCCTACACGGAAATACCAAATATGTAGGGATTACTTTCAGTTTTAAGGGTTTTCATTTTTTTGCTACAAATTCTGATGTTTTGTATTGAATCTCTTTAAATTTCGATATTTTCCCGATTTCTCGGCCAATTTTGAATATTTTTCGAAAAGGTCTTCGGAAATGCGCTAGAAATTAAATTCCCTACACGGAAATACCAAATATGTGGGGATTGCTTTCAGTTTTAAGGGTTTTAATTTTTTTCCTACAAATTCTGATGTTTTGTATTGAATCTCTTTAAATTCGATATTTTCCCGATTTCTCGGCCAATTTTGAATATTTTTCGAAAAGGTCTTCGGAAATGCGCTAGAAATTAAATTCCCTACACGGAAATACCAAATATGTGGGGATTGCTTTCAGTTTTAAGGGTTTTCATTTTTTTGCTACAAATTCTGATGTTTTGTATTGAATCTCTTTAAATTTCGATATTTTCCCGATTTCTTGGCCAATTTTGAATATTTTTCGAAAAGTTCTTCGGAAATGCGCTAGAAATTAAATTCCCTACACGGAAATACCAAATATGTGGGGATTGCTTTCAGTTTTAAGGGTTTTCATTTATTTGCTACAAATTCTGATGTTTTGTATTGAATCTCATTAAATTTCGATATTTTCCCGATTTCTCGGCCAATTTTGAATATTTTTCGAAAAGTTCTTCGGAAATGCGCTAGAAATTAAATTCCCTACACGGAAATACCAAATATGTGGGGATGGCTTTCAGTTTTAAGGGTTTTCATTTTTTTCTCACAAATTCCGATGTTTTGTATTGAATCTCATTAAATTTCGATATTTTCCCGATTTCTCGGCCCATTTTGAATATTTTTCGAAAAGGTCTTCGGAAATGCGCTAGAAATTAAATTCCCTACACGGAAATACCAAATATGTGGGGATTGCTTTCAGTTTTAAGGGTTTTCATTTTTTTGCTACAAATTCTGATGTTTTGTATTGAATCTCTTTAAATTTCGATATTTTCCCGATTTCTCGGCCAATTTTGAATATTTTTCGAAAAGTTCTTCGGAAATGCGCTAGAAATTAAATTCCCTACACGGAAATACCAAATATGTGGGGATTGCTTTCAGTTTTAAGGGTTTTCATTTTTTTGCTACAAATTCTGATGTTTTGTATTGAATCTCATTAAAGTTCCATATTTTCCCGATTTCCCGGCCAATTTTGAATATTTTTCGAAAAGGTCTTCGGAAATGCGCTAGAAATTAAATTCCCTACACGGAAATACCAAATATGTGGGGACTGCTTTCAGTTTTAAGGGTTTTCATTTTTTTCCTACAAATTCTGATGTTTTGTATTGAATCTCTTTAAATTTCGATATTTTCCTGATTTCTCGGCCAATTTTGAATATTTTTCGAAAAGTTCTTCGGAAATGCGCTCGAAATTAAATTCCCTACACGGAAATACCAAATATGTGGGGATTGCTTTCAGTTTTAAGGGTTTTCATTTATTTGCTACAAATTCTGATGTTTTGTATTGAATCTCTTTAAATTTCGATATTTTCCCGATTTCTCGGCCAATTTTGAATATTTTTCGAAAAGGTCTTCGCAAATGCGCTAGAAATTAAATTCCCTACACGGAAATACCAAATATGTAGGGATTGCTTTCAGTTTTAAGGGTTTTCATTTTTTTGCTACAAATTCTGATGTTTTGTATTGAATCTCTTTAAATTTCGATATTTTCCCGATTTCTCGGCCAATTTTGAATATTTTTCGAAAAGGTCTTCGGAAATGCGCTATAAATTAAATTCCCTACACGGAAATACCAAATATGTGGGGATTGCTTTCAGTTTTAAGGGTTTTAATTTTTTTCCTACAAATTCTGATGTTTTGTATTGAATCTCTTTAAATTCGATATTTTCCCGATTTCTCGGCCAATTTTGAATATTTTTCGAAAAGGTCTTCGGAAATGCGCTAGAAATTAAATTCCCTACACGGAAATACCAAATATGTGGGGATTGCTTTCAGTTTTAAGGGTTTTCATTTTTTTGCTACAAATTCTGATGTTTTGTATTGAATCTCTTTAAATTTCGATATTTTCCCGATTTCTTGGCCAATTTTGAATATTTTTCGAAAAGTTCTTCGGAAATGCGCTAGAAATTAAATTCCCTACACGGAAATACCAAATATGTGGGGATTGCTTTCAGTTTTAAGGGTTTTCATTTATTTGCTACAAATTCTGATGTTTTGTATTGAATCTCATTAAATTTCGATATTTTCCCGATTTCTCGGCCAATTTTGAATATTTTTCGAAAAGTTCTTCGGAAATGCGCTAGAAATTAAATTCCCTACACGGAAATACCAAATATGTGGGGATGGCTTTCAGTTTTAAGGGTTTTCATTTTTTTCTCACAAATTCCGATGTTTTGTATTGAATCTCATTAAATTTCGATATTTTTCCGATTTCTCGGCCCATTTTGAATATTTTTCGAAAAGGTCTTCGGAAATGCGCTAGAAATTAAATTCCCTACACGGAAATACCAAATATGTGGGGATTGCTTTCAGTTTTAAGGGTTTTCATTTTTTTGCTACAAATTCTGATGTTTTGTATTGAATCTCTTTAAATTTCGATATTTTCCGGATTTCTCGGCCAATTTTGAATATTTTTCGAAAAGTTCTTCGGAAATGCGCTAGAAATTAAATTCCCTACACGGAAATACCAAATATGTGGGGATTGCTTTCAGTTTTAAGGGTTTTCATTTTTTTGCTACAAATTCTGATGTTTTGTATTGAATCTCATTAAAGTTCCATATTTTCCCGATTTCCCGGCCAATTTTGAATATTTTTCGAAAAGTTCTTCGGAAATGCGCTAGAAATTAAATTCCCTACACGGAAATACCAAATATGTCGGGATGGCTTTCAGTTTTAAGGGTTTTCATTTTTTTCTCACAAATTCCGATGTTTTGTATTGAATCTCATTAAATTTCGATATTTTCCCGATTTCTCGGCCAATTTTGAATATTTTTCGAAAAGGTCTTCGGAAATGCGCTAGAAATTAAATTTCCTACACGGAAATACCAAATATGTGGGGATTGCTTTCAGTTTTAAGGGTTTTCATTTTTTTGCTACAAATTCTGATGTTTTGTATTGAATCTCTTTTAATTTCGATATTTTCCTGATTTCTCGGCCAATTTTGAATATTTTTCGAAAAGGTTTTCGGAAATGCGCTAGAAATTAAATTCCCTACACGGAAATACCAAATATGTAGGGATTGCTTTCAGATTTAAGGGTTTTCATTTTTTTGCTACAAATTCTGATGTTTTGTATTGAATCTCTTTAAATTTCGATATTTTCCCGATTTCTCGGCCAATTTTGAATATTTTTCGAAAAGGTCTTCGGAAATGCGCTAGAAATTAAATTCCCTACACGGAAATACCAAATATGTGGGGATTGCTTTCAGTTTTAAGGGTTTTCATTTTTTTGCTACAAATTCTGATGTTTTGTATTGAATCTCATTAAATTTCAATATTTTCCCGATTTCTCGGGCAATTTTGAATATTTTTCGAAGAGGTCTTCGGAAATGCGCTAAAAATTAAATTCCCTACACGGAAATACCAAATATGTGGGGATTGCTTTCAGTTTTAAGTGTTTTCATTTTTTTGCTACAAATTCTGATGTTTTGTATTGAATCTCTTTAAATTTCGATATTTTCCCGATTTCTCGGCCAATTTTGAATATTTTTCGAAAAGGTCTTCGGAAATGCGCTAGAAATTAAATTCCCTACACGGAAATACCAAATATGTCGGGAATGCTTTCAGTTTTAAGGGTTTTCATTTTTTTGCTACAAATTCTGATGTTTTGTATTGAATCTCTTTAAATTTCCATCTTTTCCCGATTTCTCGGCCAATTTTGAATATTTTTCGAAAAGGCCTTCGGAAATGCGCTAGAAATTAAATTCCCTACACGGAAATACCAAATATGTGGGGATTGCTTTCAGTTTTAAGGGTTTTCATTTTTTTCCTACAAATTCTAATGTTTTGTATTGAATCTCTTTAAATTTCGATATTTTCCCGATTTCTCGGCCAATTTTGAATATTTTTCGAAAAGGTCTTCGGAAATGCGCTAGAAATTAAATTCCCTACACGGAAATACCAAATATGTGGGGATTGTTTTCAGTTTTAAGGGTTTTCATTTTTTTGCTACAAATTCTGATGTTTTGTATTGAATCTCATTAAATTCCAATATTTTCCCGATTTCTCGGGCAATTTTGAATATTTTTCGAAAAGGTCTTCGGAAATGCGCTAGAAATTAAATTCCCTACACGGAAATACCAAATATGTGGGGATTGCTTTCAGTTTTAAGGGTTTTCATTTTTTTCCTACAAATTCTGATGTTTTGTATTGAATCTCTTTAAATTTCGATATTTTACCGATTTCTCGGCCAATTTTGAATATTTTTCGAAAAGGTCTTCGGAAATGCGCTAGAAATTAAATTCCCTACACGGAAATACCAAATATGTGGGGATTGCTTTCAGTTTTAAGGGTTTTCATTTTTTTGCTACAAATTCTGATGTTTTGTATTGAATCTCTTTAAATTTCGATATTTTCCCGATTTCTCGGCCAATTTTGAATATTTTTCGAAAAGTTCTTCGGAAATGCGCTAGAAATTAAATTCCCTACACGGAAATACCAAATATGTGGGGATGGCTTTCAGTTTTAAGGGTTTTCATTTATTTGCTACAAATTCTGATGTTTTGTATAGAATCTTATTAAATTTCCATATTTTCCCGATTTCTCTGCCAATTTTGAATATTTTTCGAAAAGTTCTTCGGAAATGCGCTAGAAATTAAATTCCCTACACGGAAATATCAAATATGTGGGGATGGCTTTCAGTTTTAAGGGTTTTCATTTTTTTCTCACAAATTCCGATGTTTTGTATTGAATCTCATTAAATTTCGATATTTTCCCGATTTCTCGGCCAATTTTGAATATTTTTCGAAAAGGGCTTCGGAAATGAGCTAGAAATTAAATTTCCTACACGGAAATACCAAATATGTGGGAATTGCTTTCAGTTTTAAGGGTTTTCAATTTTTTCCCACAAATTCTGATGTTTTGTATTGTATCTCTTTAAATTTCGATATTTGGCCGATTTCTCGGCCAATTTTGAATATTTTTCGAAAAGGTCTTCGGAAATGCGCTAGAAATTAAATTCCCTACACGGAAATACCAAATATGTGGGGATTGCTTTCAGTTTTAAGGGTTTTCATTTTTTTGCTACAAATTCTGATGTTTTGTATTGAATCTCTTTAAATTTCGATATTTTCCCGATTTCTCGGCCAATTTTGAATATTTTTCGAAAAGGTCTTCGGAAATGCACTAGAAATTAAATTCCCTACACGGAAATACCAAATATGTGGGAATTGCTTTCAGTTTTAAGGGTTTTCAATTTTTTCCCACAAATTCTGATGTTTTGTATTGAATCTCTTTAAATTTCGATATTTTCCCGATTTCTCGGCCAATTTTGAATATTTTTCGAAAAGGTCTTCGGAAATGCGCTAGAAATTAAATTTCCTACACGGAAATACCAAATATGTGGGAATTGCTTTCAGTTTTAAGGGTTTTCAATTTTTTCCCACAAATTCTGATGTTTTGTATTGAATCTCTTTAAATTTCGATATTTTCCCGATTTCCCGGCCAATTTTGAATATTTTTCGAAAAGTTTTTCGGAAATGCGCTAGAAATTAAATTCCCTACACGGAAATACCAAATATGTGGGGATGGCTTTCAGTTTTAAGGGTTTTCATTTTTTTCTCACAAATTCCGATGTTTTGTATTGAATCTCTTTAAATTTCCATCTTTTCCCGATTTCTCGGCCAATTTTGAATATTTTTCGAAAAGGCCTTCGGAAATGCGCTAGAAATTAAATTCCCTACACGGAAATACCAAATATGTGGGGATTGCTTTCAGTTTTAAGGGTTTTCATTTTTTTCCTACAAATTCTAATGTTTTGTATTGAATCTCTTTAAATTTCGATATTTTCCCGATTTCTCGGCCAATTTTGAATATTTTTCGAAAAGGTCTTCGGAAATGCGCTAGAAATTAAATTCCCTACACGGAAATACCAAATATGTGGGGATTGTTTTCAGTTTTAAGGGTTTTCATTTTTTTGCTACAAATTCTGATGTTTTGTATTGAATCTCATTAAATTCCAATATTTTCCCTATTTCTCGGGCAATTTTGAATATTTTTCGAAAAGGTCTTCGGAAATGCGCTAGAAATTAAATTCCCTACACGGAAATACCAAATATGTGGGGATTGCTTTCAGTTTTAAGGGTTTTCATTTTTTTCCTACAAATTCTGATGTTTTGTATTGAATCTCTTTAAATTTCGGTATTTTCCCGATTTCTCGGCCAATTTTGAATATTTTTCGAAAAGGTCTTCGGAAATGCGCTAGAAATTAAATTCCCTACACGGAAATACCAAATATGTGGGGATTGCTTTCAGTTTTAAGGGTTTTCATTTTTTTGCTACAAATTCTGATGTTTTGTATTGAATCTCTTTAAATTTCGATATTTTCCCGATTTCTCGGCCAATTTTGAATATTTTTCGAAAAGTTCTTCGGAAATGCGCTAGAAATTAAATTCCCTACACGGAAATACCAAATATGTGGGGATTGCTTTCAGTTTTAAGGGTTTTCATTTATTTGCTACAAATTCTGATGTTTTGTATAGAATCTTATTAAATTTCCATATTTTCCCGATTTCTCTGCCAATTTTGAATATTTTTCGAAAAGTTCTTCGGAAATGCGCTAGAAATTAAATTCCCTACACGGAAATATCAAATATGTGGGGATGGCTTTCAGTTTTAAGGGTTTTCATTTTTTTCTCACAAATTCCGATGTTTTGTATTGAATCTCATTAAATTTCGATATTTTCCCGATTTCTCGGCCAATTTTGAATATTTTTCGAAAAGGGCTTCGGAAATGAGCTAGAAATTAAATTTCCTACACGGAAATACCAAATATGTGGGAATTGCTTTCAGTTTTAAGGGTTTTCAATTTTTTCCCACAAATTCTGATGTTTTGTATTGAATCTCTTTAAATTTCGATATTTGGCCGATTTCTCGGCCAATTTTGAATATTTTTCGAAAAGGTCTTCGGAAATGCGCTAGATATTAAATTCCCTACACGGAAATACCAAATATGTGGGGATTGCTTTCAGTTTTAAGGGTTTTCATTTTTTTGCTACAAATTCTGATGTTTTGTATTGAATCTCTTTAAATTTCGATATTTTCCCGATTTCTCGGCCAATTTTGAATATTTTTCGAAAAGGTCTTCGGAAATGCACTAGAAATTAAATTCCCTACACGGAAATACCAAATATGTGGGAATTGCTTTCAGTTTTAAGGGTTTTCAATTTTTTCCCACAAATTCTGATGTTTTGTATTGAATCTCTTTATATTTCGATATTTTCCCGATTTCTCGGCCAATTTTGAATATTTTTCGAAAAGGTCTTCGGAAATGCGCTAGAAATTAAATTTCCTACACGGAAATACCAAATATGTGGGAATTGCTTTCAGTTTTAAGGGTTTTCAATTTTTTCCCACAAATTCTGATGTTTTGTATTGAATCTCTTTAAATTTCGATATTTTCCCGATTTCCCGGCCAATTTTGAATATTTTTCGAAAAGTTTTTCGGAAATGCGCTAGAAATTAAATTCCCTACACGGAAATACCAAATATGTGGGGATGGCTTTCAGTTTTAAGGGTTTTCATTTTTTTCTCACAAAGTCCGATGTTTTGTATTGAATCTCATTAAATTTCGATATTTTCCCGATTTCTCGGCCAATTTTGAATATTTTTCGAAAAGGTCTTCGGAAATGCGCTAGAAATTAAATTTCCTACACGGAAATACCAAATATGTGGGGATTGCTTTCAGTTTTAAGGGTTTTCATTTTTTTGCTACAAATTCTGATGTTTTGTATTGAATCTCTTTAAATTTCGATATTTTCCTGATTTCTCGGCCAATTTTGAATATTTTTCGAAAAGGTTTTCGGAAATGCGCTAGAAATTAAATTCCCTACACGGAAATACCAAATATGTAGGGATTGCTTTCAGATTTAAGGGTTTTCATTTTTTTGCTACAAATTCTGATGTTTTGTATTGAATCTCTTTAAATTTCGATATTTTCCCGATTTCTCGGCCAATTTTGAATATTTTTCGAAAAGGTCTTCGGAAATGGGCTAGAAATTAAATTCCCTACACGGAAATACCAAATATGTGGGGATTGCTTTCAGTTTTAAGTGTTTTCATTTTTTTGCTACAAATTCTGATGTTTTGTATTGAATCTCTTCAAATTTCGATATTTTCCCGATTTCTCGGCCAATTTTGAATATTTTTCGAAAAGGTCTTCGGAAATGCGCTAGAAATTAAATTCCCTACACGGAAATACCAAATATGTCGGGAATGCTTTCAGTTTTAAGGGTTTTCATTTTTTGCTACAAATTCTGATGTTTTGTATTGAATCTCTTTAATTTTCCATCTTTTCCCGATTTCTCGGCCAATTTTGAATATTTTTCGAAAAGGCCTTCGGAAATGCGCTAGAAATTAAATTCCCTACACGGAAATACCAAATATGTGGGGATTGCTTTCAGTTTTAAGGGTTTTCATTTTTTTCCTACAAATTCTAATGTTTTGTATTGAATCTCTTTAAATTTCGATATTTTCCCGATTTCTCGGCCAATTTTGAATATTTTTCGAAAAGGTCTTCGGAAATGCGCTAGAAATTAAATTCCCTACACGGAAATACCAAATATGTGGGGATTGCTTTCAGTTTTAAGGGTTTTCATTTTTTTGCTACAAATTCTGATGTTTTGTATTGAATCTCATTAAATTCCAATATTTTCCCGATTTCTCGGGCAATTTTGAATATTTTTCGAAAAGGTCTTCGGAAATGCGCTAGAAATTAAATTCCCTACACGGAAATACCAAATATGTGGGGATTGCTTTCAGTTTTAAGGGTTTTCATTTTTTTCCTACAAATTCTGATGTTTTGTATTGAATCTCTTTAAATTTCGATATTTTCCCGATTTCTCGGCCAATTTTGAATATTTTTCGAAAAGGTCTTCGGAAATGCTAGAAATTAAATTCACTACACGGAAATACCAAATATGTGGGGATTGCTTTCAGTTTTAAGGGTTTTCATTTTTTTGCTACAAATTCTGATGTTTTGTATTGAATCTCTTTAAATTTCGATATTTTCCCGATTTCTCTGCCAATTTTGAATATTTTTCGAAAAGGTTTTCGGAAATGCGCTAGAAATTAAATTCCCTACACGGAAATACCAAATATGTAGGGATTGCTTTCAGATTTAAGGGTTTTCATTTTTTTGCTACAAATTCTGATGTTTTGTATTGAATCTCTTTAAATTTCGATATTTTCCCGATTTCTCGGCCAATTTTGAATATTTTTCGAAAAGGTCTTCGGAAATGGGCTAGAAATTAAATTCCCTACACGGAAATACCAAATATGTGGAGATTGCTTTCAGTTTTAAGGGTTTTCATTTTTTGCTACAAATTCTGATGTTTTGTATTGAATCTCATTAAATTCCAATATTTTCCCGATTTCTCGGGCAATTTTGAATATTTTTCGAAAAGGTCTTCGGAAATGCGCTAGAAATTAAATTCCCTACACGGAAATACCAAATATGTCGGAAATGCTTTCAGTTTTAAGGGTTTTCATTTTTTGCTACAAATTCTGATGTTTTGTATTGAATCTCTTTAATTTTCCATCTTTTCCCGATTTCTCGGCCAATTTTGAATATTTTTCGAAAAGGCCTTCGGAAATGCGCTAGAAATTAAATTCCCTACACGGAAATACCAAATATGTGGGGATTGCTTTCAGTTTTAAGGGTTTTCATTTTTTTCCTACAAATTCTAATGTTTTGTATTGAATCTCTTTAAATTTCGATATTTTCCCGATTTCTCGGCCAATTTTGAATATTTTTCGGAAAGGTCTTCGGAAATGCGCTAGAAATTAAATTCCCTACACGGAAATACCAAATATGTGGGGATTGCTTTCAGTTTTAAGTGTTTTCATTTTTTTGCTACAAATTCTGATGTTTTGTATTGAATCTCATTAAATTCCAATATTTTCCCGATTTCTCGGGCAATTTTGAATATTTTTCGAAAAGGTCTTCGGAAATGCGCTAGAAATTAAATTCCCTACACGGAAATACCAAATATGTGGGGATTGCTTTCAGTTTTAAGGGTTTTCATTTTTTTTCCTACAAATTCTGATGTTTTGTATTGAATCTCTTTAAATTTCGATATTTTCCCGATTTCTCGGCCAATTTTGAATATTTTTCGAAAAGGTCTTCGGAAATGCGCTAGAAATTAAATTCACTACACGGAAATACCAAATATGTGGGGATTGCTTTCAGTTTTAAGGGTTTTCATTTTTTTGCTACAAATTCTGATGTTTTGTATTGAATCTCTTTAAATTTCGATATTTTCCCGATTTCTCTGCCAATTTTGAATATTTTTCGAAAAGTTCTTCGGAAATGGGCTAGAAATTAAATTCCGTACACGGAAATAGCAAATATGTGGGGATTGCTTTCAGTTTTAAGGGTTTTAATTTATTTGCTACAAATTCTGATGTTTTGTATTGAATCTCATTAAATTTCGATATTTTCCCGATTTCTCGGCCAATTTTGAATATTTTTCGAAAAGTTCTTCGGAAATGCGCTAGAAATTAAATTCCCTACACGGAAATACCAAATATGTGGGATGGCTTTCAGTTTTAAGGGTTTTCATTTTTTTCTCACAAATTCCGATGTTTTGTATTGAATCTCATTAAATTTCGATATTTTCCCGATTTCTCGGCCAATTTTGAATATTTTTCGAAAAGGTCTTCGGAAATGCGCTAGAAATTAAATTCCCTACACGGAAATACCAAATATGTGGGGATTGCTTTCAGTTTTAAGGGTTTTCATTTTTTTGCTACAAATTCTGATGTTTTTTATTGAATCTCTTTAAATTTCGATATTTTCCCGATTTCTCGGCCAATTTTGAATATTTTTCGAAAAGTTCTTCGGAAATGCGCTAGAAATTAAATTCCCTACACGGAAATACCAAATATGTGGGGATTGCTTTCAGTTTTAAGGGTTTTCATTTATTTGCTACAAATTCTGATGTTTTGTATTGAATCTCATAAAATTTCCATATTTTCCCGATTTCTCGGCCAATTTTGAATATTTTTCGAAAAATTCTTCGGAAATGCGCTAGAAATTAAATTTCCTACACGGAAATACCAAATATGTGGGGATGGCTTTCAGTTTTAAGGGTTTTCATTTTTTTCTCACAAATTCCGATGTTTTGTATTGAATCTCATTAAATTTCGATATTTTCCCGATTTCTCGGCCAATTTTGAATATTTTTCGAAAAGGTCTTCGGAAATGCGCTAGAAATTAAATTTCCTACACGGAAATACCAAATATGTGGGAATTGCTTTCAGTTTTAAGGGTTTTCAATTTTTTCCCACAAATTCTGATGTTTTGTATTGAATCTCTTTAAATTTCGATATTTGCCCGATTTCTCGGCCAATTTTGAATATTTTTCGAAAAGGTCTTCGGAAATGCGCTAGAAATTAAATTCCCTACACGGAAATACCAAATATGTGGGGATTGCTTTCAGTTTTAAGGGTTTTCATTTTTTTGCTACAAATTCTGATGTTTTGTATTGAATCTCTTTAAATTTCGATATATTCCCGATTTCTCGGCCAATTTTGAATATTTTTCGAAAAGGTCTTCGGAAATGCGCTAGAAATTAAATTTCCTACACGGAAATGCCAAACATGTGGGAATTGCTTTCAGTTTTAAGGGTTTTCAATTTTTTCCCACAAATTCTGATGTTTTGTATTGAATCTCTTTAAATTTCGATATTTTCCCGATTTCTCGGCTAATTTTGAATATTTTTCGAAAAGGTCTTCGGAAATGCGCTAGAAATTAAATTCCCTACACGGAAATACAAAATATGTGGGGATTGCTTTCAGTTTTAAGGGTTTTCATTTTTTTGCTACAAATTCTGATGTTTTGTATTGAATCTCATTAAATTCCAATATTTTCCCGATTTCTCGGGCAATTTTGAATATTTTTCGAAAAGGTCTTCGGAAATGCGCTAAAAATTAAATTCCCTACACGGAAATACCAAATATGTGGGGATTGCTTTCAGTTTTAAGGGTTTTCAATTTTTTCCCACAAATTCTGATGTTTTGTATTGAATCTCTTTAAATTTCGATATTTTCCCGATTTCCCGGCCAATTTTGAATATTTTTCGAAAAGTTCTTCGGAAATGCGCTCGAAATTAAATTCCCTACACGGAAATACCAAATATGTGGGGATTGCTTTCAGTTTTAAGGGTTTTCAATTTTTTCCCACAAATTCTGATGTTTTGTATTGAATCTCTTTAAATTTCGATATTTTCCCGATTTCCCGGCCAATTTTGAATATTTTTCGAAAAGGTCGAAATATGAAAAATTTTCGAAAATATGTGGGGATTGCTTTCAGTTTTAAGGGTTTTCATTTTTTTGCTACAAATTCTGATGTTTTGTATTGAATCTCTTTAAATTTCGATATTTTCCTGATTTCTCGGCCAATTTTGAATATTTTTCGAAAAGGTTTTTGGAAATGCGCTAGAAATTAAATTCCCTACACGGAAATACCAAATATGTAGGGATTGCTTTCAGATTTAAGGGTTTTCATTTTTTTCTCACAAATTCTGATGTTTTGTATTGAATCTCTTTAAATTTCGATATTTTCCCGATTTCTCGGCCAATTTTGAATATTTTTCGAAAAGGTCTTCGGAAATGCGCTAGAAATTAAATTTCCTACACGGAAATACCAAATATGTGGGGATTGCTTTCAGTTTTAAGGGTTTTCAATTTTTTCCCACAAATTCTGATGTTTTGTATTGAATCTCTTTAAATTTCGATATTTTCCCGATTTCCCGGCCAATTTTGAATATTTTTCGAAAAGTTCTTCGGAAATGCGCTAGAAATTAAATTTTCTACACGGAAATACCAAATATGTGGGAATTGCTTTCAGTTTTAAGGGTTTTCAATTTTTTCCCACAAATTCTGATGTTTTGTATTGAATCTCTTTAAATTTCGATATTTTCCCGATTTCCCGGCCAATTTTGAATATTTTTCGAAAAGGTCTTCGGAAATGCGCTCGAAATTAAATTCCCTACACGGAAATACCAAATATGTGGGGATGGCTTTCAGTTTTAAGGGTTTTCATTTTTTTCTCACAAATTCCGATGTTTTGTATTGAATCTCATTAAATTTCGATATTTTCCCGATTTCTCGGCCAATTTTGAATATTTTTCGAAAAGGTCTTCGGAAATGCGCTAGAAATTAAATTTCCTACACGGAAATACCAAATATGTGGGGATTGCTTTCAGTTTTAAGGGTTTTCATTTTTTTGCTACAAATTCTGATGTTTTGTATTGAATCTCTTTAAATTTCGATATTTTCCTGATTTCTCGGCCAATTTTGAATATTTTTCGAAAAGGTTTTCGGAAATGCGCTAGAAATTAAATTCCCTACATGGAAATACCAAATATGTAGGGATTGCTTTCAGATTTAAGGGTTTTCATTTTTTTGCTACAAATTCTGATGTTTTGTATTGAATCTCTTTAAATTTCGATATTTTCCCGATTTCTCGGCCAATTTTGAATATTTTTCGAAAAGGTCTTCGGAAATGCGCTAGAAATTAAATTCCCTACACGGAAATACCAAATATGTGGGGATTGCTTTCAGTTTTAAGGGTTTTCATTTTTTTGCTACAAATTCTGATGTTTTGTATTGAATCTAATTAAATTCCAATATTTTCCCGATTTCTCGGGCAATTTTGAATATTTTTCGAAAAAGTCTTCGGAAATGCGCTAAAAATTAAATTCCCTACACGGAAATACCAAATATGTGGGGATTGCTTTCAGTTTTAAGTGTTTTCATTTTTTTGCTACAAATTCTGATGTTTTGTATTGAATCTCTTTAAATTTCGATATTTTCCCGATTTCTCGGCCAATTTTGAATATTTTTCGAAAAGGTCTTCGGAAATGCGCTAGAAATTAAATTCCCTATACGGAAATACCAAATATGTGGGGATTGCTTTCAGTTTTAAGGGTTTTCATTTATTTGCTACAAATTCTGATGTTTTGTATTGAATCTCATTAAATTTCCATATTTTCCCGATTTCTCGGCCAATTTTGAATATTTTTCGAAAAGTTCTTCGGAAATGCGCTAGAAATTAAATTCCCTACACGGAAATACCAAATATGTGGGGATTGCTTTCAGTTTTAAGAGTTTTCATTTTTTTGCTGCAAATTCTGATGTTTTGTATTGAATCTCTTTAAATTTCGATATTTTCCCGATTTCTCGGCCAATTTTGAATATTTTTTGAAAAGTTCTTCGGAAATGCGCTAGAAATTAAATTCCCTACACAGAAATACCAAATATGTGGGGATGGCTTTCAGTTTTAAGGGTTTTCATTTTTTTCTCACAAATTCCGATGTTTTGTATTGAATCTCATTAAATTTCGATATTTTCCCGATTTCTCGGCCAATTTTGAATATTTTTCGAAAAGGTCTTCGGAAATGCGCTAGAAATTAAATTTCCTACACGGAAATACCAAATATGTGGGAATTGCTTTCAGTTTTAAGGGTTTTCAATTTTTTCCCACAAATTCTGATGTTTTTTATTGAATCTCTTTAAATTTCGATATTTGCCCGATTTCTCGGCCAATTTTTAATATTTTTCGAAAAGGTCTTCGGAAATGCGCTAGAAATTAAATTCCCTACACGGAAATACCAAATATGTGGGGATTGCTTTCAGTTTTAAGGGTTTTCATTTTTTTGCTACAAATTCTGATGTTTTGTATTGAATCTCTTTAAATTTCGATATATTCCCGATTTCTCGGCCAATTTTGAATATTTTTCGAAAAGGTCTTCGGAAATGCGCTCGAAATTAAATTTCCTACACGGAAATACCAAACATGTGGGAATTGCTTTCAGTTTTAAGGGTTTTCAATTTTTTCCCACAAATTCTGATGTTTTGTATTGAATCTCTTTAAATTTCGATATTTTCCCGATTTCTCGGCCAATTTTGAATATTTTTCGAGAAGGTCTTCGGAAATGCGCTAGAAATTAAATTCCCTACACGGAAATACCAAATATGTGGGGATTGCTTTCAGTTTTAAGGGTTTTCATTTTTTTGCTACAAATTCTGATGTTTTGTATTGAATCTCATTAAATTCCAATATTTTCCCGATTTCTCGGGCAATTTTGAATATTTTTCGAAAAGGTCTTCGGAAATGCGCTAAAAATTAAATTCCCTACACGGAAATACCAAATATGTGGGGATTGCTTTCAGTTTTAAGGGTTTTCAATTTTTTCCCACAAATTCTGATGTTTTGTATTGAATCTCTTTAAATTTCGATATTTTCCCGATTTCCCGGCCAATTTTGAATATTTTTCGAAAAGTTCTTCGGAAATGCGCTCGAAATTAAATTCCCTACACGGAAATACCAAATATGTGGGGATGGCTTTCAGTTTTAAGGTTTTCATTTTTTTCTCACAAATTCCGATGTTTTGTATTGAATCTCATTAAATTTCGATATTTTCCCGATTTCTCGGCCAATTTTGAATATTTTTCGAAAAGGTCTTCGGAAATGCGCTAGAAATTAAATTTCCTACACGGAAATACCAAATATGTGGGGATTGCTTTCAGTTTTAAGGGTTTTCATTTTTTTGCTACAAATTCTGATATTTGTATTGAATCTCTTTAAATTTCGATATTTTCCTGATTTCTCGGCCAATTTTGAATATTTTTCGAAAAGGTTTTCGGAAATGCGCTAGAAAAATAAATTCCCTACACGGAAATACCAAATATGTAGGGATTGCTTTCAGATTTAAGGGTTTTCATTTTTTTGCTACAAATTCTGATGTTTTGTATTGAATCTCATTAAATTCCAATATGTTCCCGATTTCTCGGGCAATTTTGAATATTTTTCGAAAAGGTCTTCGGAAATGCGCTAAAAATTAAATTCCCTACACGGAAATACCAAATATGTGGGGATTGCTTTCAGTTTTAAGGGTTTTCAATTTTTTCCCACAAATTCTGATGTTTTGTATTGAATCTCTTTAAATTTCGATATTTTCCCGATTTCCCGGCCAATTTTGAATATTTTTCGAAAAGTTCTTCGGAAATGCGCTAGAAATTAAATTTTCTACACGGAAATACCAAATATGTGGGAATTGCTTTCAGTTTTAAGGGTTTTCAATTTTTTCCCACAAATTCTGATGTTTTGTATTGAATCTCTTTAAATTTCGATATTTTCCCGATTTCCCGGCCAATTTTGAATATTTTTCGAAAAGTTCTTCGGAAATGCGCTCGAAATTAAATTCCCTACACGGAAATACCAAATATGTGGGGATGGCTTTCAGTTTTAAGGGTTTTCATTTTTTTCTCACAAATTCCGATGTTTTGTATTGAATCTCATTAAATTTCAATATTTTCCCGATTTCTCGGCCAATTTTGAATATTTTTCGAAAAGGTCTTCGGAAATGCGCTAGAAATTAAATTTCCTACACGGAAATACTAAATATGTGGGGATTGCTTTCAGTTTTAAGGGTTTTCATTTTTTTGCTACAAATTCTGATGTTTTGTATTGAATCTCTTTAAATTTCGATATTTTCCTGATTTCTCGGCCAATTTTGAATATTTTTCGAAAAGGTTTTCGGAAATGCGCTAGAAATTAAATTCCCTACACGGAAGTACCAAATATGTAGGGATTGCTTTCAGATTTAAGGGTTTTCATTTTTTTGCTACAAATTCTGATGTTTTGTATTGAATCTCTTTAAATTTCGATATTTTCCCGATTTCTCGGCCAATTTTGAATATTTTTCGAAAAGGTCTTCGGAAATGCGCTAGAAATTAAATTCCCTACACGGAAATACCAAATATGTGGGGATTGCTTTCAGTTTTAAGGGTTTTCATTTTTTTGCTACAAATTCTGATGTTTTGTATTGAATCTCATTAAATTCCAATATTTTCCCGATTTCTCGGGCAATTTTGAACATTTTTCGAAAAGGTCTTCGGAAATGCGCTAAAAATTAAATTCCCTACACGGAAATACCAAATATGTGGGGATTGCTTTCAGTTTTAAGTGTTTTCATTTTTTTGCTACAAATTCTGATGTTTTGTATTGAATCTCTTTAAATTTCGATATTTTCCCGATTTCTCGGCCAATTTTGAATATTTTTCGAAAAGGTCTTCGGAAATGCGCTAGAAATTAAATTCCCTACACGGAAATACCAAATATGTCGGGAATGCTTTCAGTTTTAAGGGTTTTCATTTTTTTGCTACAAATTCTGATGTTTTGTATTGAATCTCTTTAAATTTCCATCTTTTCCCGATTTCTCGGCCAATTTTGAATATTTTTCGAAAAGGCCTTCGGAAATGCGCTAGAAATTAAATTCCCTACACGGAAATACCAAATATGTGGGGATTGCTTTCAGTTTTAAGGGTTTTCATTTTTTTCCTACAAATTCTAATGTTTTGTATTGAATCTTTTTAAATTTCGATATTTTCCCGATTTCTCGGCCAATTTTGAATATTTTTCGAAAAGGTCTTCGGAAATGCGCTAGAAATTAAATTCCCTACACGGAAATACCAAATATGTGGGGATTGCTTTCAGTTTTAAGGGTTTTCATTTTTTTGCTACAAATTCTGATGTTTTGTATTGAATCTCATTAAATTCCAATATTTTCCCGATTTCTCGGCCAATTTTGAATATTTTTCGAAAAGGTCTTCGGAAATGCGCTAGAAATTAAATTCCCTACACGGAAATACCAAATATGTGGAGATTGCTTTCAGTTTTAAGGGTTTTCATTTTTTTCCTACAAATTCTGATGTTTTGTATTGAATCTCATTAAATTTCGATATTTTCCCGATTTCTCGGCCAATTTTGAATATTTTTCGAAAAGGTCTTCGGAAATGCGCTAGAAATTAAATTTCCTACACGGAAATACCAAATATGTGGGAATTGCTTTCAGTTTCAAGGGTTTTCAATTTTTTCCCACAAATTCTGATGTTTTGTATTGAATCTCTTTAAATTTCGATATTTGCCCGATTTCTCGGCCAATTTTGAATATTTTTCGAAAAGGTCTTCGGAAATGCGCTAGAAATTAAATTCCCTACACGGAAATACCAAATATTTGGGGATTGCTTTCAGTTTTAAGGGTTTTCATTTTTTTGCTACAAATTCTGATGTTTTGTATTGAATCTCTTTAAATTTCGATATATTCCCGATTTCTCGGCCAATTTTGAATATTTTTCGAAAAGGTCTTCGGAAATGCGCTAGAAATTAAATTTCCTACACGGAAATACCAAACATGTGGGAATTGCTTTCAGTTTTAAGGGTTTTCAATTTTTTCCCACAAATTCTGATGTTTTGTATTGAATCTCTTTAAATTTCGATATTTTCCCGATTTCTCGGCCAATTTTGAATATTTTTCGAAAAGGTCTTCGGAAATGCGCTAGAAATTAAATTCCCTACACGGAAATACCAAATATGTGGGGATTGCTTTCAGTTTTAAGGGTTTTCATTTTTTTGCTACAAATTCTGATGTTTTGTATTGAATCTCATTAAATTCCAATATTTTCCCGATTTCTCGGGCAATTTTGAATATTTTTCGAAAAGGTCTTCGGAAATGCGCTAAAAATTAAATTCCCTACACGGAAATACCAAATATGTGGGGATTGCTTTCAGTTTTAAGGGTTTTCAATTTTTTCCCACAAATTCTGATGTTTTGTATTGAATCTCTTTAAATTTCGATATTTTCCCGATTTCCCGGCCAATTTTGAATATTTTTCGAAAAGTTCTTCGGAAATGCGCTCGAAATTAAATTCCCTACACGGAAATACCAAATATGTGGGGATGGCTTTCAGTTTTAAGGTTTTCATTTTTTTCTCACAAATTCCGATGTTTTGTATTGAATCTCATTAAATTTCGATATTTTCCCGATTTCTCGGCCAATTTTGAATATTTTTCGAAAAGGTCTTCGGAAATGCGCTAGAAATTAAATTTCCTACACGGAAATACCAAATATGTGGGGATTGCTTTCAGTTTTAAGGGTTTTCATTTTTTTGCTACAAATTCTGATATTTGTATTGAATCTGTTTAAATTTCGATATTTTCCTGATTTCTCGGCCAATTTTGAATATTTTTCGAAAAGGTTTTCGGAAATGCGCTAGAAAAATAAATTCCCTACACGGAAATACCAAATATGTAGGGATTGCTTTCAGATTTAAGGGTTTTCATTTTTTTGCTACAAATTCTGATGTTTTGTATTGAAACTCATTAAATTCCAATATTTTCCCGATTTCTCGGGCAATTTTGAATATTTTTCGAAAAGGTCTTCGGAAATGCGCTAAAAATTAAATTTCCTACACGGAAATACCAAATATGTGGGGATTGCTTTCAGTTTTAAGGGTTTTCAATTTTTTCCCACAAATTCTGATGTTTTGTATTGAATCTCATTAAATTTCAATATTTTCCCGATTTCTCGGCCAATTTTGAATATTTTTCGAAAAGGTCTTCGGAAATGCGCTCGAAATTAAATTCCCTACACGGAAATACCAAATATGTGGGGATGGCTTTCAGTTTTAAGGGTTTTCAATTTTTTCCCACAAATTCTGATTTTTTGTATTGAATCTCTTTAAATTTCGATATTTTCCCGATTTCCCGGCCAATGTTGAATATTTTTCGAAAAGTTCTTCGGAAATGCGCTCGAAATTAAATTCCCTACACGGAAATACCAAATATGTGGGGATGGCTTTCAGTTTTAAGGGTTTTCATTTTTTTCTCACAAATTCCGATGTTTTGTATTGAATCTCATTAAATTTCAATATTTTCCCGATTTCTCGGCCAATTTTGAATATTTTTCGAAAAGGTCTTCGGAAATGCGCTAGAAATTAAATTTCCTACACGGAAATACCAAATATGTGGGGATTGCTTTCAGTTTTAAGGGTTTTCATTTTTTTGCTACAAATTCTGATGTTTTGTATTGAATCTCTTTAAATTTCGATATTTTCCTGATTTCTCGGCCAATTTTGAATATTTTTCGAAAAGGTTTTCGGAAATGCGCTAGAAATTAAATTCCCTACACGGAAATACCAAATATGTAGGGATTGCTTTCAGATTTAAGGGTTTTCATTTTTTTGCTACAAATTCTGATGTTTTGTATTGAATCTCTTTAAATTTCGATATTTTCCCGATTTCTCGGCCAATTTTGAATATTTTTCGAAAAGGTCTTCGGAAATGCGCTAGAAATTAAATTCCCTACACGGAAATACCAAATATGTCGGGAATGCTTTCAGTTTTAAGGGTTTTCATTTTTTTGCTACAAATTCTGATGTTTTGTATTGAATCTCTTTAAATTTCCATCTTTTCCCGATTTCTCGGCCAATTTTGAATATTTTTCGAAAAGGCCTTCGGAAATGCGCTAGAAATTATATTCCCTACACGGAAATACCAAATATGTGGGGATTGCTTTCAGTTTTAAGGGTTTTCATTTTTTTCCTACAAATTCTAATGTTTTGTATTGAATCTTTTTAAATTTCGATATTTTCCCGATTTCTCGGCCAATTTTGAATATTTTTCGAAAAGGTCTTCGGAAATGCGCTAGAAATTAAATTCCCTACACGGAAATACCAAATATGTGGGGATTGCTTTCAGTTTTAAGGGTTTTCATTTTTTTGCTACAAATTCTGATGTTTTGTATTGAATCTCATTAAATTCCAATATTTTCCCGATTTCTCGGGCAATTTTGAATATTTTTCGAAAAGGTCTTCGGAAATGCGCTAGAAATTAAATTCCCTACACGGAAATACCAAATATGTGGGGATTGCTTTCAGTTTTAAGGGTTTTCATTTTTTTGCTACAAATTCTGATGTTTTGTATTGAATCTCATTAAATTCCAATATTTTCCCGATTTCTCGGGCAATTTTGTATATTTTTCGAAAAGGTCTTCGGAAATGCGCTAAAAATTATATTCCCTACACGGAAATACCAAATATGTGGGGATTGCTTTCAGTTTTAAGTGTTTTCATTTTTTTGCTACAAATTCTGATGTTTTGTATTGAATCTCTTTAAATTTCGATATTTTCCCGATTTCTCGGCCAATTTTGAATATTTTTCGAAAAGGTCTTCGGAAATGCGCTAGAAATTAAATTCCCTACACGGAAATACCAAATATGTCGGGAATGCTTTCAGTTTTAAGGGTTTTCATTTTTTTGCTACAAATTCTGATGTTTTGTATTGAATCTCTTTAAATTTCCATCTTTTCCCGATTTCTCGGCCAATTTTGAATATTTTTCGAAAAGGCCTTCGGAAATGCGCTAGAAATTATATTCCCTACACGGAAATACCAAATATGTGGGGATTGCTTTCAGTTTTAAGGGTTTTCATTTTTTTCCTACAAATTCTAATGTTTTGTATTGAATCTTTTTAAATTTCGATATTTTCCCGATTTCTCGGCCAATTTTGAATATTTTTCGAAAAGGTCTTCGGAAATGCGCTAGAAATTAAATTCCCTACACGGAAATACCAAATATGTGGGGATTGCTTTCAGTTTTAAGGGTTTTCATTTTTTTGCTACAAATTCTGATGTTTTGTATTGAATCTCATTAAATTCCAATATTTTCCCGATTTCTCGGGCAATTTTGAATATTTTTCGAAAAGGTCTTCGGAAATGCGCTAGAAATTAAATTCCCTACACGGAAATACCAAATATGTGGGGATTGCTTTCAGTTTTAAGGGTTTTCATTTTTTTCCTACAAATTCTGATGTTTTGTAGTTTTTTTTTTTTTTTTTTTTTTTTTTTTTAAAACTTATTATGTATTTATTGAATCTTTCTATACGAAATTGACAATAATGATCAAATTGAAACTTTTATTAAGTGTGTACAAATCTTACAGCTAAATAGAATGATGTAGGTATTAGTCCAATGATTAAATAACCTACTTTTTTTTAACCATAAACTAACTAATCTGTTGTACTGCTATAGTTTTCTTTTTGAGTCTACTTGTTGTTGGAATGTTGAGTAAATTTCTTGCGTTAGGATTGGAATGTACTATTAATCTTGCAGAATATCGATTGGTATATTTCTTAATAACGTCCTTGACAAAAGGTATATGTAGATCATTGTGTATATTTTTATTTTTGATGTACCACGGAGCGTTAGTAATTATTCTCAGGATTTTCGACTGTGTTCTTTGTATGATTTCGATATTGCTGGATGATGCTGATTTCCATAACTGGCATCCGTATGCCCAGATCGGTTTGATGATTGATTTATATATTAGAACTTTGTGTTCCAGTGGAAGTGATGACTTTTTACCTATCAACCATTGTATGTTATTTAGCTTTAATTTTATTTGTTCTCTTTTTTTTTCTATATGTTTTTTCCATGTTAATCTTCTGTCAAGGTTGACTCCAAGATATTTTACTGTCTGATCTTGCGGTATCTGTATGTTGTTTAATGACACAGGAGGACAAGTTCCGTTTTTTAATGTGAAAGTAACATGCACACTTTTGTGTTCGTTAACTTTTAGACGCCATTTCATTAGCCATTCTTCAATTTTATGTAGATGTTGTTGAAGATTAATGGATGCTTCTTTTTCATTTTTGTGGGTACTTATCACGGCTGTGTCATCTGCAAAAGTTGACGTTATGAGTTGAGGATTCACTGGCAGATCTGATGTATATATTAAATACAGTAGTGGTCCTAGCACACTACCTTGTGGAACACCAGCTTTAATATTCCGTGGAGTTGTAGTGAACGATTTATATTTCACACTGAAGTGTCTGGATGTAAGGTAGGAGTTTAACAGCTGGTGAACTGATGTAGGTAGCAATGTTCTAATCTTAAATATGAGGCCCTCGTGCCACACCTTATCAAAAGCCTGCGCTACATCCAGGAAGATGGCTGAGCAGAACTTTTTTTCTTCAAATCCCTTTCTGATTTGTGCGGCTAATCTATGTACTTGTTCAATAGTGCTGTGTCCAGAACGGAAGCCAAATTGGTGCGATGGAATTACTCCTCTTCTTTTAATTTCTGGCATAATTTTATGAACAAGAATCTTTTCGAATACCTTGGAAAGCGAAGGCAGAAGACTTATCGGTCTATAAGATTCGGCTTTTGTAGCATCTTTACCAGGCTTATGAATCATTAAGATTGTCGAAACTTTCCAATGAGACGGAAAATAGCCAATTCTGAATATAGCGTTGAATAAATGTGAGAGGTGGAGAAATGCTATACCAGGTATTTCTTTTAACATTTTAGTGGTGATTTCATCATATCCTGGAGCTTTTTTATTTTGTAATTGTTGAATCGTTCGCTGCACAAGTGTATTTTTTATTCTAATTGGTCTAAACCTTGAATTAGCATTGCTTGCAGCTGGAAGTGGTGATGAATTACCATTGCTATGAGGTGAGAAAACCTGCTCTAAGTGATCGGCAAATCTATTAGCTTTCTCTTCATCACTTCTTGCCCATTCGCCACTTTTAAGTCTTATAGGCGGCTCGTGCAATTGTGGTCTTTTTAGCGCTTTTGTTGCTTTCCATAGACTGTAATTTTTTTCAGCAGTAGGTGAGAGGTCAAGAAGTTACTTTTTAAATTTTGCTTTCTATTTCCGCTCCAGTTATTTTTTCTTCAATTGTTTCTGTTCGAGGGGTTGATGCCAAGGCTGCATTTTTTAGTATTTCAGTGAGTTTGTCTATAGCTTTGTCGATGTCAGATTTACTTTTTAATGGAATTTTTATGTCAATATGTGAGCTAATGTATTTTTTATAGTTTAGCCAGTTTGTTTTACTATTTGTCAAATAAGTATTGTTATTTTCAGTGCTAGCTTCTGCTTTATATTCCACTATTATTGGTGAATGGTCCGACGATAGATCATTGTTTGATGATGATGTTATTTTTCTCCTATTAATGTTTTTTGTGATTGCGAAATCAATTAAATCAGGAATTTTTTTATTATCTGTAGGCCAATAAGTTGGTTTACCACATGAAGAAATATCATAACCATTATCTGTAATTACCTTAATTAGTTGCCTTCCACGTGGTGTTGTTATTCTTGATCCCCAGAACGGATGCTTGGCATTGAAGTCTCCCGCTGCAACAAATTTATGCCCCAAGCTTGAGAATAATTTATTTAATTCTATTCCAGACAATGGTTTATTTGGTGGACAGTACACTGAAGAGACTACCAATTTATCATCGGTTAGTGTAATACACACGGTGGTAGCTTGAATACTATGAGTGCTGTAGCTATTAAGAACATAATGACGAATCTTTTGTCTGATTAAAACACCAGTCCCCCCATGACCTTTACCATCTGGATGTTTTGTGTCATAAAACGTATATCCTTGAATTTTAAAGTTGTATTTGTCGGTAAGATGTGTCTCAGAAATAAGCATAACGTCAATTTGGTTTGCGTCTAGATAGTGTTGTAATTCTAATTTGTGGTGAAAAATACCGTTTGAATTCCAATGACATAGTTTTAAAAAGTTCATGGTTTATTGCACAAATTTTTCATTAGCTCGTTTTGGGTTTTAATTACTTCTTGCATTAGATTTTGCATCGATGCCATAAATTGCATCATATTATGCATGAATAAATTCATCATATTTTCGAAGCCAGTGTTGTTTTGTAGTGGTTGCTGCTGTTGTTGTTGTTGAGCTGTGCCATTTCTAACTACATTTGCGAAGGAATTAGGATTGTTTTCTGCAAAAGTTTTGGCTGGTGGGTCATTTTCCTGCCGAGTAAAATTGATTGTTGTTCTGGGGTTCATACGTTTCTTCATTTCTGCGAACACAATGCAACCTCTATAATTAGCTGTATGCTGTTCTCCACAATTACTGCATTTTTTTATATTTGTATCGGTTTTAGGTTTGTCACATTTTGACGTTGGGTGAAGATCACCGCAAATGACACAAACTGATGGCAATTGGCAATAACTTTTGGTGTGTCCATATTCTTGACAGTTTGTACACTGGACGGGAGCACTTCTTTTACAGGGCTCTTCCACATAAATACGTCGGTGCATTAAGTAACGAAGGTTATATATTGGATGAATCTCATTTGGTTTTAGCTTCTTCGCATTAGGTGCTAGTTCGACTCTAAATAGTGGTTGTGGTTCTTTGAATCTATTTATTACGTTGAGCACACTTTTTACTTCGAAGCCTTCTATTTCAAGCGCCTCTTTAATTTCCTGAATAGAGCAATTTTTTTCAATCCCTTTGATTATGACAGAAAGACCTTTACTAGATTTTAATTGGTATGTGTAAAAGTTATTTTTTTGATGTTCTAAAAAATTCACAATTGTTCTGTAATTCGCTTCATTATTTACTTGGATTTTCGTTTCATCAATGTTACCTTTTCTCATATTTGTAACGTAAAAATTATTTTTTCCGATTTGGTTTGCTAATTGGTTTATTAAGTTGGAATTATTTTTTTCCCTTTAAGAATATTGGTGGAGGCTTAGTTATTTTTTCTTTAATTACTGCAGTTTCATCTTTTTTCTCATCACTTAATAATGCAAATCTGTTACTTGATGTCGGTTCAGGCGTCGTAACAGCATTTTTTTTAGCCATATTAGACACTTTTGCTGACGTTGGACTACGTTTACGTTTAGTGACAGTTATATATCTATCAATTCCCGTTTGTTTGACATTTACCTCTGCTTCTACGTTATCTATCATTTTTGATATTTTAGTATCAGATAGTTTATTATTAGTGATGGTGTAACTATTTTGGATTTTTACTGTTTTTTCTGGGATAGATTTTTCAGGTATTAAAATCTCTTCTTGATGCATATTGTTATTTTCGACGATTATGTCGTTTGGCACATGTTGCTTTAAAGGCGACCTAAGTATTTTGCTTACGTTGCGTTTGCGTATCGCTATAACACAGTATAAACTAGGCTTGTCTGCATACACAACGCAATCAGTGGCGTTGGCTTATCTGTATAAACACAGTAAAATATAATTCAGTTTCTCTATATAAACACTAACACAGCTGATTTCGAAGATGTGATATTAAATTTGTCAGATGACAATTGACAATTCAGTGTTTATATATTTATAACTCGTGTCGCGAATAATTTTATAATGTACGACTATTTTAAATTATTTTTTACCACTATTCTACTTTTATTGTTTTAATTATTTAATTTTCCAATTTTTAACACGTCTAATCTGCTAAATAGTCTATATAGAACTGTTTTGTATTGAATCTCTTTAAATTTCGATATTTTCCCGATTTCTCGGCCAATTTTGAATATTTTTCGAATAGGTCTTCGGAAATGCGCTAGAAATTAAATTCCCTACACGGAAATACCAAATATGTGGGGATTGCTTTCAGTTTTAAGAGTTTTCATTTTTTTGCTACAAATTCTGATGTTTTGTATTGAATCTCTTTAAATTTCGATATTTTCCCGATTTCTCGGCCAATTTTGAATATTTTTCGAAAAGTTCTTCGGAAATGCGCTAGAAATTAAATTCCCTACACGGAAATACCAAATATGGGGGATTGCTTTCAGTTTTAAGGGTTTTCATTTATTTGCTACAAATTCTGATGTTTTGTATTGAATCTCATTAAATTTCCATATTTTCCCGATTTCTCGGCCAATTTTGAATATTTTTCGAAAAGTTCTTCGGAAATGCGCTAGAAATTAAATTCCCTACACGGAAATACCAAATATGTGGGGATTGCTTTCAGTTTTAAGGATTTTCATTTTTTTCTCACAAATTGCGATGTTTTGTATTGAATCTCATTAAATTTCGATATTTTCCCGATTTCTCGGCCAATTTTGAATATTTTCCGAAAAGGTCTTCGGAAATGCGCTAGAAATTAAATTTCCTACACGGAAATACCAAATATGTGGGAATTGCTTTCAGTTTTAAGGGTTTTCAATTTTTTCCCACAAATTCTGATGTTTTGTATTGAATCTCTTTAAATTTCGATATTTGCCCGATTTCTCGGCCAATTTAGAATATTTTTCGAAAAGGTCTTTGGAAATGCGCTAGAAATTAAATTCCCTACACGGAAATACCAAATATGTGGGGATTGCTTTCAGTTTTAAGGGTTTTCATTTTTTTGCTACAAATTCTGATGTTTTGTATTGAATCTCTTTAAATTTCGATATTTTCCCGATTTCTCGGCCAATTTTGAATATTTTTCGAAAAGGACTTCGGAAATGCGCTAGAAATTAAATTTCCTACACGGAAATACCAAATATGTGGGAATTGCTTTCAGTTTTAAGGGTTTTCAATTTTTGCCCACAAATTCTGATGTTTTGTATTGAATCTCTTTAAATTTCGATATTTTCCCGATTTCTCGGCCAATTTTGAATATTTTTCGAAAAGGTCTTCGGAAATGTGCTAGAAATTTAATTCTCTACACGGAAATACCAAATATGTCGGGAATGCTTTCAGTTTTAAGGGTTTTCATTTTTTTGCTACAAATTCTGATGTTTTGTATTGAATCTCTTTAAATTTCTATCTTTTCCCAATTTCTCGGCCAATTTTGAATATTTTTCGAAAAGGCCTTCGGAAATGCGCTAGAAATTAAATTACCTACACGGAAATACCAAATATGTGGGGATTGCTTTCAGTTTTAAGGGTTTTCATTTTTTTGCTACAAATTCTGATGTTTTGTATTGAATCTCTTTAAATTTCCATCTTTTCCCGATTTCTCGGCCAATTTTGAATATTTTTCGAAAAGTTCTTCGGAAATGCGCTAGAAATTAAATTCCCTACACGGAAATACCAAATATGTGGGGATTGCTTTCAGTTTTAAGGGTTTTCATTTTTTTGCTACAAATTCTGATGTTTTGTATTGAATCTCATTAAATTTCCATATTTTCCCGATTTCCCGGCCAATTTTGAATATTTTTCGAAAAGTTCTTCGGAAATGCGCTAGAAATTAAATTCCCTACACGGAAATACCAAATATGTGGGGATGGCTTTCAGTTTTAAGGGTTTTCATTTTTTTCTCACAAATTCCGATGTTTTGTATTGAATCTCATTAAATTTCGATATTTTCCCGATTTCTCGGCCAATTTTGAATATTTTTCGAAAAAGTCTTCGGAAATGCGCTAGAAATTAAATTTCCTACACGGAAATACCAAATATGTGGGGATTGCTTTCATTTTTAAGGGTTTTCATTTTTTTGCTACAAATTCTGATGTTTTGTATTGAATCTCTTTAAATTTCGATATTTTCCTGATTTCTCGGCCAATTTTGAATATTTTTCGAAAAGGTTTTCGGAAAGGCGCTAGAAATTAAATTCCCTACACGGAAATACCAAATATGTAGGGATTGCTTTCAGTTTTAAGGGTTTTCATTTTTTTGCTACAAATTCTGATGTTTTGTATTGAATCTCTTTAAATTTCGATATTTTCCCGATTTCTCGGCCAATTTTGAATATTTTTCGAAAAGGTCTTCGGAAATGCGCTAGAAATTAAATTCCCTACACGGAAATACCAAATATGTCGGGAATGCTTTCAGTTTTAAGGGTTTTCATTTTTTTGCTACAAATTCTGATGTTTTGTATTGAATCTCTTTAAATTTCCATCTTTTCCCCATTTATCGGCCAATTTTGAATATTTTTCGAAAAGGTCTTCGGAAATGCGCTAGAAATTAAATTCCCTACACGGAAATACCAAATATGTCGGGAATGCTTTCAGTTTTAAGGGTTTTCATTTTTTTCCCACAAATTCTGATGTTTTGTATTGAATCTCTTTAAATTTCCATCTTTTCCCGATTTCTCGGCCAATTTTGAATATTTTTCGAAAAAGCCTTCGGAAATGCGCTAGAAATTAAATTCCCTACACGGAAATACCAAATATGTGGGGATTGCTTTCAGTTTTAAGGGTTTTCATTTTTTTCCTACAAATTCTAATGTTTTGTATTGAATCTTTTTAAATTTCGATATTTTCCCGAAATGCGCTAGAAATTAAATTTCCTACACGGAAATACCAAATATGTGGGAATTGCTTTCAGTTTTAAGGGTTTTCAATTTTTGCCCACAAATTCTGATGTTTTGTATTGAATCTCTTTAAATTTCGATATTTTCCCGATTTCTCGGCCAATTTTGAATATTTTTCGAAAAGGTCTTCGGAAATGCGCTAGAAATTTAATTCTCTACACGGAAATACCAAATATGTCGGGAATGCTTTCAGTTTTAAGGGTTTTCATTTTTTTGCTACAAATTCTGATGTTTTGTATTGAATCTCTTTAAATTTCTATCTTTTCCCAATTTCTCGGCCAATTTTGAATATTTTTCGAAAAGGCCTTCGGAAATGCGCTAGAAATTAAATTACCTACACGGAAATACCAAATATGTGGGGATTGCTTTCAGTTTTAAGGGTTTTCATTTTTTTGCTACAAATTCTGATGTTTTGTATTGAATCTCTTTAAATTTCCATCTTTTCCCGATTTCTCGGCCAATTTTGAATATTTTTCGAAAAGTTCTTCGGAAATGCGCTAGAAATTAAATTCCCTACACGGAAATACCAAATATGTGGGGCTTGCTTTCAGTTTTAAGGGTTTTCATTTTTTTGCTACAAATTCTGATGTTTTGTATTGAATCTCATTAAATTTCCATATTTTCCCGATTTCCCGGCCAATTTTGAATATTTTTCGAAAAGTTCTTCGGAAATGCGCTAGAAATTAAATTCCCTACACGGAAATACCAAATATGTGGGGATGGCTTTCAGTTTTAAGGGTTTTCATTTTTTTCTCACAAATTCCGATGTTTTGTATTGAATCTCATTAAATTTCGATATTTTCCCGATTTCTCGGCCAATTTTGAATATTTTTCGAAAAAGTCTTCGGAAATGCGCTAGAAATTAAATTTCCTACACGGAAATACCAAATATGTGGGGATTGCTTTCATTTTTAAGGGTTTTCATTTTTTTGCTACAAATTCTGATGTTTTGTATTGAATCTCTTTAAATTTCGATATTTTCCTGATTTCTCGGCCAATTTTGAATATTTTTCGAAAAGGTTTTCGGAAATGCGCTAGAAATTAAATTCCCTACACGGAAATACCAAATATGTAGGGATTGCTTTCAGTTTTAAGGGTTTTCATTTTTTTGCTACAAATTCTGATGTTTTGTATTGAATCTCTTTAAATTTCGATATTTTCCCGATTTCTCGGCCAATTTTGAATATTTTTCGAAAAGGTCTTCGGAAATGCGCTAGAAATTAAATTCCCTACACGGAAATACCAAATATGTCGGGAATGCTTTCAGTTTTAAGGGTTTTCATTTTTTTGCTACAAATTCTGATGTTTTGTATTGAATCTCTTTAAATTTCCATCTTTTCCCGATTTCTCGGCCAATTTTGAATATTTTTCGAAAAGGTCTTCGGAAATGCGCTAGAAATTAAATTCCCTACACGGAAATACCAAATATGTCGGGAATGCTTTCAGTTTTAAGGGTTTTCATTTTTTTCCCACAAATTCTGATGTTTTGTATTGAATCTCTTTAAATTTCCATCTTTTCCCGATTTCTCGGCCAATTTTGAATATTTTTCGAAAAGGCCTTCGGAAATGCGCTAGAAATTAAATTCCCTACACGGAAATACCAAATATGTGGGGATTGCTTTCAGTTTTAAGGGTTTTCATTTTTTTCCTACAAATTCTAATGTTTTGTATTGAATCTTTTTAAATTTCGATATTTTCCCGAAATGCGCTAGAAATTAAATTTCCTACACGGAAATACCAAATATGTGGGAATTGCTTTCAGTTTTAAGGGTTTTCAATTTTTGCCCACAAATTCTGATGTTTTGTATTGAATCTCTTTAAATTTCGATATTTTCCCGATTTCTCGGCCAATTTTGAATATTTTTCGAAAAGGTCTTCGGAAATGCGCTAGAAATTTAATTCTCTACACGGAAATACCAAATATGTCGGGAATGCTTTCAGTTTTAAGTGTTTTCATTTTTTTGCTACAAATTCTGATGTTTTGTATTGAATCTCTTTAAATTTCTATCTTTTCCCAATTTCTCGGCCAATTTTGAATATTTTTCGAAAAGGCCTTCGGAAATGCGCTAGAAATTAAATTACCTACACGGAAATACCAAATATGTGGGGATTGCTTTCAGTTTTAAGGGTTTTCATTTTTTTGCTACAAATTCTGATGTTTTGTATTGAATCTCTTTAAATTTCCATCTTTTCCCGATTTCTCGGCCAATTTTGAATATTTTTCGAAAAGTTCTTCGGAAATGCGCTAGAAATTAAATTCCCTACACGGATATACCAAATATGTGGGGATTGCTTTCAGTTTTAAGGGTTTTCATTTTTTTGCTACAAATTCTGATGTTTTGTATTGAATCTCATTAAATTTCCATATTTTCCCGATTTCCCGGCCAATTTTGAATATTTTTCGAAAAGTTCTTCGGAAATGCGCTAGAAATTAAATTCCCTACACGGAAATACCAAATATGTGGGGATGGCTTTCAGTTTTAAGGGTTTTCATTTTTTTCTCACAAATTCCGATGTTTTGTATTGAATCTCTTTAAATTTCGATATTTTCCCGATTTCTCGGCCAATTTTGAATATTTTTCGAAAAGGTCTTCGGAAATGCGCTAGAAATTAAATTCCCTACACGGAAATACCAAATATGTCGGGAATGCTTTCAGTTTTAAGGGTTTTCATTTTTTTGCTACAAATTCTGATGTTTTGTATTGAATCTCTTTAAATTTCCATCTTTTCCCGATTTCTCGGCCAATTTTGAATATTTTTCGAAAAGGTCTTCGGAAATGCGCTAGAAATTAAATTCCCAACACGGAAATACCAAATATGTCGGGAATGCTTTCAGTTTTAAGGGTTTTCATTTTTTTCCCACAAATTCTGATGTTTTGTATTGAATCTCTTTAAATTTCCATCTTTTCCCGATTTCTCGGCCAATTTTGAATATTTTTCGAAAAGGCCTTCGGAAATGCGCTAGAAATTAAATTCCCTACACGGAAATACCAAATATGTGGGGATTGCTTTCAGTTTTAAGGGTTTTCATTTTTTTCCTACAAATTCTAATGTTTTGTATTGAATCTTTTTAAATTTCGATATTTTCCCGAAATGCGCTAGAAATTAAATTTCCTACACGGAAATACCAAATATGTGGGAATTGCTTTCAGTTTTAAGGGTTTTCAATTTTTGCCCACAAATTCTGATGTTTTGTATTGAATCTCTTTAAATTTCGATATTTTCCCGATTTCTCGGCCAATTTTGAATATTTTTCGAAAAGGTCTTCGGAAATGCGCTAGAAATTTAATTCTCTACACGGAAATACCAAATATGTCGGGAATGCTTTCAGTTTTAAGTGTTTTCATTTTTTTGCTACAAATTCTGATGTTTTGTATTGAATCTCTTTAAATTTCTATCTTTTCCCAATTTCTCGGCCAATTTTGAATATTTTTCGAAAAGGCCTTCGGAAATGCGCTAGAAATTAAATTACCTACACGGAAATACCAAATATGTGGGGATTGCTTTCAGTTTTAAGGGTTTTCATTTTTTTGCTACAAATTCTGATGTTTTGTATTGAATCTCTTTAAATTTCCATCTTTTCCCGATTTCTCGGCCAATTTTGAATATTTTTCGAAAAGTTCTTCGGAAATGCGCTAGAAATTAAATTCCCTACACGGATATACCAAATATGTGGGGATTGCTTTCAGTTTTAAGGGTTTTCATTTTTTTGCTACAAATTCTGATGTTTTGTATTGAATCTCATTAAATTTCCATATTTTCCCGATTTCCCGGCCAATTTTGAATATTTTTCGAAAAGTTCTTCGGAAATGCGCTAGAAATTAAATTCCCTACACGGAAATACCAAATATGTGGGGATGGCTTTCAGTTTTAAGGGTTTTCATTTTTTTCTCACAAATTCCGATGTTTTGTATTGAATCTCATTAAATTTCGATATTTTCCCGATTTCTCGGCCAATTTTGAATATTTTTCGAAAAGGTCTTCGGAAATGCGCTAGAAATTAAATTTCCTACACGGAAATACCAAATATGTGGGGATTGCTTTCATTTTTAAGGGTTTTCATTTTTTTGCTACAAATTCTGATGTTTTGTATTGAATCTCTTTAAATTTCGATATTTTGCTGATTTCTCGGCCAATTTTGAATATTTTTCGAAAAGGTCTTCGGAAATGCGCTAGAAATTAAATTCCCTACACGGAAATACCAAATATGTAGGGATTGCTTTCAGTTTTAAGGGTTTTCATTTTTTTGCTACAAATTCTGATGTTTTGTATTGAATCTCTTTAAATTTCGATATTTTCCCGATTTCTCGGCCAATTTTGAATATTTTTCGAAAAGGTCTTCGGAAATGCGCTAGAAATTAAATTCTCTACACGGAAATACCAAATATGTCGGGAATGCTTTCAGTTTTAAGGGTTTTCATTTTTTTGCTACAAATTCTGATGTTTTGTATTGAATCTCTTTAAATTTCCATCTTTTCCCGATTTCTCGGCCAATTTTGAATAATTTTCGAAAAGGTCTTCGGAAATGCGCTAGAAATTAAATTCCCTACACGGAAATACCAAATATGTCGGGAATGCGTTCAGTTTTAAGGGTTTTCATTTTTTTGCTACAAATTCTGATGTTTTGTATTGAATCTCTTTAAATTTCCATCTTTTCCCGATTTCTCGGCCAATTTTGAATATTTTTCGAAAAGGCCTTCGGAAATGCGCTAGAAATTAAATTCCCTACACGGAAATACCAAATATGTGGGGATTGCTTTCAGTTTTAAGGGTTTTCATTTTTTTGCTACAAATTCTGATGTTTTGTATTGAATCTCATTAAATTCCAATATTTTCCCGATTTCTCGGGCAATTTTGAATATTTTTCGAAAAGGTCTTCGGAAATGCGCTAGAAATTAAATTCCCTACACGGAAATACCAAATATGTGGGGATTGCTTTCAGTTTTAAGGGTTTTCATTTTTTTGCTCCAAATTCTGATGTTTTGTAGTGAATCTCTTTAAATTTCGAAATTTTCCCGATTTCTCGGCAAATTTTGAATATTTTTCGAAAAGGTCTTCGGAAATGCGCTAGAAATTAAATTCCCTACACGGAAATACCAAATATGTGGGGATTGCTTTCAGTTTTAAGAGTTTTCATTTTTTTGCTACAAATTCTGATGTTTTGTATTGAATCTCTTTAAATTTCGATATTTTCCCGATTTCTCGGCCAATTTTGAATATTTTTCGAAAAGTTCTTCGGAAATGCGCTAGAAATTAAATTCCCTACACGGAAATACCAAATATGTGGGGATTGCTTTCAGTTTTAAGGGTTTTCATTTATTTGCTACAAATTCTGATGTTTTGTATTGAATCTCATTAAATTTCCATATTTTCCCGATTTCTCGGCCAATTTTGAATATTTTTCGAAAAGTTCTTCGGAAATGCGCTAGAAATTAAATTCCCTACACGGAAATACCAAATATGTGGGGATGGCTTTCAGTTTTAAGGGTTTTCATTTTTTTCTCACAAATTCCGATGTTTTGTATTGAATCTCATTAAATTTCGATATTTTCCCGATTTCTCGGCCAATTTTGAATATTTTTCGAAAAGGTCTTCGGAAATGCGCTAGAAATTAAATTTCCTACACGGAAATACCAAATATGTGGGAATTGCTTTCAGTTTTAAGGGTTTTCAATTTTTTCCCACAAATTCTGATGTTTTGTATTGAATCTCTTTAAATTTCGATATTTGCCCGATTTCTCGGCCAATTTTGAATATTTTTCGAAAAGGTCTTCGGAAATGCGCTAGAAATTAAATTCCCCACACGGAAATACCAAATATGTGGGGATTGCTTTCAGTTTTAAGTGTTTTCATTTTTTTGCTACAAATTCTGATGTTTTGTATTGAATCTCTTTAAATTTCGATATTTTCCCGATTTCTCGGCCAATTTTGAATATTTTTCGAAAAGGTCTTCGGAAATGCGCTAGAAATTAAATTCCCTACACGGAAATACCAAATATGTCGGGAATGCTTTCAGTTTTAAGGGTTTTCATTTTTTTGCTACAAATTCTGATGTTTTGTATTGAATCTCTGTAAATTTCCATCTTTTCCCGATTTCTCGGCCAATTTTGAATATTTTTCGAAAAGGTCTTCGGAAATGCGCTAGAAATTAAATTCCCTACACGGAAATACCAAATATGTCGGGAATGCTTTCAGTTTTAAGGGTTTTCATTTTTTTCCCACAAATTCTGATGTTTTGTATTGAATCTCTTTAAATTTCCATCTTTTCCCGATTTCTCGGCCAATTTTGAATATTTTTCGAAAAGGCCTTCGGAAATGCGCTAGAAATTAAATTCCCTACACGGAAATACCAAATATGTGGGGATTGCTTTCAGTTTTAAGGGTTTTCATTTTTTTCCTACAAATTCTAATGTTTTGTATTGAATCTTTTTAAATTTCGATATTTTCCCGAAATGCGCTAGAAATTAAATTTCCTACACGGAAATACCAAATATGTGGGAATTGCTTTCAGTTTTAAGGGTTTTCAATTTTTGCCCACAAATTCTGATGTTTTGTATTGAATCTCTTTAAATTTCCATCTTTTCCCGATTTCTCGGCCAATTTTGAATATTTTTCGAAAAGGTCTTCGGAAATGCGCTAGAAATTTAATTCTCTACACGGAAATACCAAATATGTCGGGAATGCTTTCAGTTTTAAGTGTTTTCATTTTTTTGCTACAAATTCTGATGTTTTGTATTGAATCTCTTTAAATTTCTATCTTTTCCCAATTTCTCGGCCAATTTTGAATATTTTTCGAAAAGGCCTTCGGAAATGCGCTAGAAATTAAATTACCTACACGGAAATACCAAATATGTGGGGATTGCTTTCAGTTTTAAGGGTTTTCATTTTTTTGCTACAAATTCTGATGTTTTGTATTGAATCTCTTTAAATTTCCATCTTTTCCCGATTTCTCGGCCAATTTTGAATATTTTTCGAAAAGTTCTTCGGAAATGCGCTAGAAATTAAATTCCCTACACGGATATACCAAATATGTGGGGATTGCTTTCAGTTTTAAGGGTTTTCATTTTTTTGCTACAAATTCTGATGTTTTGTATTGAATCTCATTAAATTTCCATATTTTCCCGATTTCCCGGCCAATTTTGAATATTTTTCGAAAAGTTCTTCGGAAATGCGATAGAAATTAAATTCCCTACACGGAAATACCAAATATGTGGGGATGGCTTTCAGTTTTAAGGGTTTTCATTTTTTTCTCACAAATTCCGATGTTTTGTATTGAATCTCATTAAATTTCGATATTTTCCCGATTTCTCGGCCAATTTTGAATATTTTTCGAAAAGGTCTTCGGAAATGCGCTAGAAATTAAATTTCCTACACGGAAATACCAAATATGTGGGGATTGCTTTCATTTTTAAGGGTTTTCATTTTTTTGCTACAAATTCTGATGTTTTGTATTGAATCTCTTTAAATTTCGATATTTTGCTGATTTCTCGGCCAATTTTGAATATTTTTCGAAAAGGTCTTCGGAAATGCGCTAGAAATTAAATTCCCTACACGGAAATACCAAATATGTAGGGATTGCTTTCAGTTTTAAGGGTTTTCATTTTTTTGCTACAAATTCTGATGTTTTGTATTGAATCTCTTTAAATTTCGATATTTTCCCGATTTCTCGGCCAATTTTGAATATTTTTCGAAAAGGTCTTCGGAAATGCGCTAGAAATTAAATTCTCTACACGGAAATACCAAATATGTCGGGAATGCTTTCAGTTTTAAGGGTTTTCATTTTTTTGCTACAAATTCTGATGTTTTGTATTGAATCTCTTTAAATTTCCATCTTTTCCCGATTTCTCGGCCAATTTTGAATAATTTTCGAAAAGGTCTTCGGAAATGCGCTAGAAATTAAATTCCCTACACGGAAATACCAAATATGTCGGGAATGCGTTCAGTTTTAAGGGTTTTCATTTTTTTGCTACAAATTCTGATGTTTTGTATTGAATCTCTTTAAATTTCCATCTTTTCCCGATTTCTCGGCCAATTTTGAATATTTTTCGAAAAGGCCTTCGGAAATGCGCTAGAAATTAAATTCCCTACACGGAAATACCAAATATGTGGGGATTGCTTTCAGTTTTAAGGGTTTTCATTTTTTTGCTACAAATTCTGATGTTTTGTATTGAATCTCATTAAATTCCAATATTTTCCCGATTTCTCGGGCAATTTTGAATATTTTTCGAAAAGGTCTTCGGAAATGCGCTAGAAATTAAATTCCCTACACGGAAATACCAAATATGTGGGGATTGCTTTCAGTTTTAAGGGTTTTCATTTTTTTGCTCCAAATTCTGATGTTTTGTATTGAATCTCTTTAAATTTCGAAATTTTCCCGATTTCTCGGCAAATTTTGAATATTTTGAAAAGGTCTGTGGAAATGCGCTAGAAATTAAATTCCCTACACGGAAATACCAAATATGTGGGGATTGCTTTCAGTTTTAAGAGTTTTCATTTTTTTGCTACAAATTCTGATGTTTTGTATTGAATCTCTTTAAATTTCGATATTTTCCCGATTTCTCGGCCAATTTTGAATATTTTTCGAAAAGTTCTTCGGAAATGCGCTAGAAATTAAATTCCCTACACGGAAATACCAAATATGTGGAGATTGCTTTCAGTTTTAAGGGTTTTCATTTATTTGCTACAAATTCTGATGTTTTGTATTGAATCTCATTAAATTTCCATATTTTCCCGATTTCTCGGCCAATTTTGAATATTTTTCGAAAAGTTCTTCGGAAATGCGCTAGAAATTAAATTCCCTACACGGAAATACCAAATATGTGGGGATGGCTTTCAGTTTTAAGGGTTTTCATTTTTTTCTCACAAATTCCGATGTTTTGTATTGAATCTCATTAAATTTCGATATTTTCCCGATTTCTCGGCCAATTTTGAATATTTTTCGAAAAGGTCTTCGGAAATGCGCTAGAAATTAAATTTCCTACACGGAAATACCAAATATGTGGGAATTGCTTTCAGTTTTAAGGGTTTTCAATTTTTTCCCACAAATTCTGATGTTTTGTATTGAATCTCTTTAAATTTCGATATTTGCCCGATTTCTCGGCCAATTTTGAATATTTTTCGAAAAGGTCTTCGGAAATGCGCTAGAAATTAAATTCCCCACACGGAAATACCAAATATGTGGGGATTGCTTTCAGTTTTAAGTGTTTTCATTTTTTTGCTACAAATTCTGATGTTTTGTATTGAATCTCTTTAAATTTCGATATTTTCCCGATTTCTCGGCCAATTTTGAATATTTTTCGAAAAGGTCTTCGGAAATGCGCTAGAAATTAAATTTCCTACACGGAAATACCAAATATGTGGGAATTGCTTTCAGTTTTAAGGGTTTTCAATTATTTCCCACAAATTCTGATGTTTTGTATTGAATCTCTTTAAATTTCGATATTTTCCCGATTTCTCGGCCAATTTTGAATATTTTTCGAAAAGGTCTTCGGAAATGCGCTAGAAATTAAATTTCCTACACGGAAATACCAAATATGTGGGAATTGCTTTCAGTTTTAAGGGTTTTCAATTTTTGCCCACAAATTCTGATGTTTTGTATTGAATCTCTTTAAATTTCGATATTTTGCCGATTTCTCGGCCAATTTTGAATATTTTTCGAAAAGGTCTTCGGAAATGCGCTAGAAATTAAATTCTCTACACGGAAATACCAAATATGTCGGGAATGCTTTCAGTTTTAAAGGTTTTCATTTTTTTGCTACAAATTCTGATGTTTTGTATTGAATCTCTTTAAATTTCTATCTTTTTTTCCAATTTCTAGGCCAATTTTGAATATTTTTCGAAAAGGCCTTCGGAAATGCGCTAGAAATTAAATTACCTACACGGAAATACCAAATATGTGGGGATTGCTTTCAGTTTTAAGGGTTTTCATTTTTTTGCTACAAATTCTGATGTTTTGTATTGAATCTCTTTAAATTTCCATCTTTTCCCGATTTCTCGGCCAATTTTGAATATTTTTCGAAAAGTTCTTCGGAAATGCGCTACAAATTAAATTCCCTACACGGAAATACCAAATATGTGGGGATTGCTTTCAGTTTTAAGGGTTTTCAATTTTTGCCCACAAATTCTGATGTTTTGTATTGAATCTCTTTAAATTTCGATATTTTCCCGATTTCTCGGCCAATTTTGAATATTTTTCGAAAAGGTCTTCGGAAATGCGCTAGAAATTAAATTCTCTACACGGAAATACCAAATATGTCGGGAATGCTTTCAGTTTTAAGGGTTTTCATTTTTTTGCTACAAATTCTGATGTTTTGTATTGAATCTCTTTAAATTTCTATCTTTTCCCAATTTCTAGGCCAATTTTGAATATTTTTCGAAAAGGCCTTCGGAAATGCGCTAGAAATTAAATTACCTACACGGAAATACCAAATATGTGGGGATTGCTTTCAGTTTTAAGGGTTTTCATTTTTTTGCTACAAATTCTGATGTTTTGTATTGAATCTCTTTAAATTTCCATCTTTTCCCGATTTCTCGGCCAATTTTGAATATTTTTCGAAAAGTTCTTCGGAAATGCGCTAGAAATTAAATTCCCTACACGGAAATACCAAATATGTGGGGATTGCTTTCAGTTTTAAGGGTTTTCATTTTTTTGCTACAAATTCTGATGTTTTGTATTGAATCTTATTAAATTTCCATATTTTCCCGATTTCCCGGCCAATTTTGAATATTTTCGAAAAGTTCTTCGGAAATGCGCTAGAAATTAAATTCCCTACACGGAAATACCAAATATGTGGGGATGGCTTTCAGTTTTAAGGGTTTTCATTTTTTTCTCACAAATTCCGATGTTTTGTATTGAATCTCATTAAATTTCGATATTTTCCCGATTTCTCGGCCAATTTTGAATATTTTTCGAAAAGGTCTTCGGAAATGCGCTAGAAATTAAATTTCCTACACGGAAATACCAAATATGTGGGGATTGCTTTCATTTTTAAGGGTTTTCATTTTTTTGCTACAAATTCTGATGTTTTGTATTGAATCTCTTTAAATTTCGATATTTTCCTGATTTCTCGGCCAATTTTGAATATTTTTCGAAAAGGTTTTCGGAAATGCGCCAGAAATTAAATTCCCTACACGGAAATACCAAATATGTAGGGATTGCTTTCAGTTTTAAGGGTTTTCATTTTTTTGCTACAAATTCTGATGTTTTGTATTGAATCTCTTTAAATTTCGATATTTTCCCGATTTCTCGGCCAATTTTGAATATTTTTCGAAAAGGTCTTCGGAAATGCGCTAGAAATTAAATTCCCTACACGGAAATAGCAAATATGTCGGGAATGCTTTCAGTTTTAAGGGTTTTCATTTTTTTGCTACAAATTCTGATGTTTTGTATTGAATCTCTTTAAATTTCCATCTTTTCCCGATTTCTCGGCCAATTTTGAATATTTTTCGAAAAGGCCTTCGGAAATGCGCTAGAAATTAAATTCCCTACACGGAAATACCAAATATGTGGGGATTGCTTTCAGTTTTAAGGGTTTTCATTTTTTTCCTACAAATTCTAATGTTTTGTATTGAATCTCTTTAAATTTCGATATTTTCCCGATTTCTCGGCCAATTTTGAATATTTTTCGAAAAGGTCTTCGGAAATGCGCTAGAAATTAAATTCCCTACACGGAAATACCAAATATGTGGGGATTGCTTTCAGTTTTAAGGGTTTTCATTTTTTTGCTACAAATTCTGATGTTTTGTATTGAATCTCTTTAAATTTCGATATTTTCCCGATTTCTCGGCCAATTTTGAATATTTTACGAAGAGTTCTTCGGAAATGCGCTAGAAATTAAATTCCCTACACGGAAATACCAAATATGTGGGGATTGCTTTCAGTTTTAAGTTTTTTCATTTTTTTTGCTACAAATTCTGATGTTTTGTATTGAATCTCATTAAATTTCCATATATTCCCGATTTCTCGGCCAATTTTGAATATTTTTCGAAAAGTTCTTCGGAAATGCGCTAGAAATTAAATTCCCTACACGGAAATACCTAATATGTGGGGATGGCTTTCTGTTTTAAGGGTTTTCATTTTTTTCTCACAAATTCTGATGTTTTGTATTGAATCTCTTTAAATTTCCATCTTTTCCCGATTTCTCGGCCAATTTTGAATATTTTTCGAAAAGGTCTTCGGAAATGCGCTAGAAATTAAATTCCCTACACGGAAATACCAAATATGTGGGGATTCCTTTCAGTTTTAAGGGTTTTCATTTTTTTCCTACAAATTCTAATGTTTTGTATTGAATCTCTTTAAATTTCGATATTTTCCCGATTTCTCGGCCAATTTTGAATATTTTTCGAAAAGGTCTTCGGAAATGCGCTAGAAATTAAATTCCCTACACGGAAATACCAAATATGTAGGGATTGCTTTCAGTTTTAAGGGTTTTCATTTTTTTGCTACAAATTCTGATGTTTTGTATTGAATCTCTTTAAATTTCGATATTTTCCCGATTTCTCGGCCAATTTTGAATATTTTTCGAAAAGGTCTTCGGAAATGCGCTAGAAATTAAATTCCCTACACGGAAATACCAAATATGTCGGGAATGCTTTCAGTTTTAAGGGTTTTCATTTTTTTGCTACAAATTCTGATGTTTTGTATTGAATCTCTTTAAATTTCCATCTTTTCCCGATTTCTCGGCCAATTTTGAATATTTTTCGAAAAGGTCTTCGGAAATGCGCTAGAAATTAAATTCCCTACACGGAAATACCAAATATGTCGGGAATGCTTTCAGTTTTAAGGGTTTTCATTTTTTTCCCACAAATTCTGATGTTTTGTATTGAATCTCTTTAAATTTCCATCTTTTCCCGATTTCTCGGCCAATTTTGAATATTTTTCGAAAAGGCCTTCGGAAATGCGCTAGAAATTAAATTCCCTACACGGAAATACCAAATATGTGGGGATTGCTTTCAGTTTTAAGGGTTTTCATTTTTTTGCTACAAATTCTTATGTTTTGTATTGAATCTCTTTAAATTTCCATCTTTTCCCGATTTCTCGGCCAATTTTGAATATTTTTCGAAAAGGCCTTCGGAAATGCGCTAGAAATTAAATTCCCTACACGGAAATACCAAATATGTGGGGATTGCTTTCAGTTTTAAGGGTTTTCAATTTTTTCCCACAAATTCTGATGTTTTGTATTGAATCTCTTTAAATTTCGATATTTTCCCGATTTCTCGGCCAACTTTGAATATTTTTCGAAAAGGTCTTCGGAAATGCGCTAGAAATTAAATTCCCTACACGGAAATACCAAATATGTGGGGATGGCTTTCAGTTTTAAGGGTTTTAATTTTTTTCTCACAAATTCCGATGTTTTGTATTGAATCTCATTAAATTTCGATATTTTGCCGATTTCTCGGCCAATTTTGAATATTGTTCGAAAAGGTCTTCGGAAATGCGCTAGAAATTAAATTTCCTACACGGAAATACCAAATATGTGGGGATTGCTTTCAGTTTTAAGGGTTTTCAATTTTTTCCTACAAATTCTGATGTTTTGTATTGAATCTCTTTAAATTTCGATATTTTCCCGATTTCTCGGCCAATTTTGAATATTTTTCGAAAAGGTATTCGGAAATGCGCTAGAAATTAAATTCCCTACACGAAAATACCAAATATGTGGGGATTGCTTTCAGTTTTAAGGGTTTTCATTTTTTTGCTAGAAATTCTGATGTTTTGTATTGAATCTCATTAAATTCCAATATTTTCCCGATTTCTCGGGCAATTTTGAATATTTTTCGAAAAGGTCTTCGGAAATGCGCTAGAAATTAATTTCCCTACACGGAAATACCAAATATGTGGGGATTGCTTTCAGTTTTAAGTGTTTTCATTTTTTTGCTACAAATTCTGATGTTTTGTATTGAATCTCTTTAAATTTCCATCTTTTCCCGATTTCTCGGCCAATTTTGAATATTGTTCGAAAAGGCCTTCGGAAATGCGCTAGAAATTAAATTCCCTACACGGAAATACCAAATATGTGGGGATTGCTTTCAGTTTTAAGGGTTTTCATTTTTTTGCTCCAAATTCTGATGTTTTGTATTGAATCTCTTTAAATTTCGATATTTTCCCGATTTCTCGGCCAATTTTGAATATTTTTCGAAAAGTTCTTCGGAAATGCGCTAGAAATTAAATTCCCTACACGGAAATACCAAATATGTGGGGATTGCTTTCAGTTTTAAGTTTTTTCATTTTTTTGCTACAAATTCTGATATTTTGTATTGAATCTCATTAAATTTCCATATTTTCCCGATTTCTCGGGCAATTTTGAATATTTTTCGAAAAGTTCTTCGGAAATGCGCTAGAAATTAAATTCCCTACACGGAAATACCAAATATGTGGGGATGGCTTTCAGTTTTAAGGGTTTTCATTTTTTTAAAGAAATTACGATGTTTTGTATTGAATCTCATTAAATTTCGATATTTTCCCGATTTCTCGGTAAATTTTGAATATTTTTCGAAAAGGTCTTCGGAAATGCGCTAGAAATTAAATTTCCTACACGGAAATACCAAATATGTGGGGATTGCTTTCAGTTTTAAGGGTTTTCAATTTTTTCCTACAAATTCTGATGTTTTGTATTGAATCTCTTTAAATTTCGATATTTTCCCGATTTCTCGGCCAATTTTGAATATTTTTCGAAGAGGTCTTCGGAAATGCGCTAGCAATTAAATTCCCTACACGGAAATACCAAATATGTGGGGATTGCTATCAGTTTTAAGGGTTTTCATTTTTTTGCTACAAATTCTGATGTTTTGTATTGAATCTCTTTAAATTTCGATATTTTCCCGATTTCTCGGCCAATTTTGAATATTGTTCGAAAAGTTCTTCGGAAATGCGCTAGAAATTAAATTCCCTACACGGAAAACCAAATATGTGGGGATTGCTTTCAGTTTTAAGGGTTTTCATTTTTTTGCTACAAATTCTGATGTTTGGTATTGAATCTCATTAAATTTCCATATTTTCCCGATTTCTCGGCCAATTTTGAATATTTTTCGAAAAGGTCTTCGGAAATGCGCTAGAAATTAAATTCCCTACACGGAAATACCAAATATGTGGGTATGGCTTTCAGTTTTAAGGGTTTTCATTTTTTTCCCACAAATTCCGATGTTTTGTATTGAATCTCATTAAATTTCGATATTTTCCCGATTTCTCGGCCAATTTTGAATATTTTTCGAAAAGTTCTTCGGAAATGCGCTAGAAATTAAATTCCCTACACGGAAATACCAAATATGTGGGGATTGCTTTCAGTTTTAAGTTTTTTCATTTTTTTGCTACAAATTCTGATGTTTTGTATTGAATCTCATTAAATTTCCATATTTTCCCGATTTCTCGGGCAATTTTGAATATTTTTCGAAAAGTTCTTCGGAAATGCGCTAGAAATTAAATTCCCTACACGGAAATACCAAATATGTGGGGATTGCTTTCAGTTTTAACGGTTTTCATTTTTTTGCTACAAATTCTGATGTTTTGTATTGAATCTCTTTAAATTTCGATATTTTCCCGATTTCTCGGCTAATTTTGAATATATTTCGAAAAGGTCTTCGGAAATGCGCTAGAAATTAAATTTCCTACACGGAAATACCAAATATGTGGGGATTGCTTTCAGTTTTAAGGGTTTTCAATTTTTTCCTACAAATTCTGATGTTTTGTATTGAATCTCTTTAAATTTCGATATTTTCCCGATTTCTCGGCCAATTTTGAATATTTTTCTAAAAGGCCTTCGGAAATGCGAAATTAAATTCCCTACACGGAAATACCAAATATGTGGGGATTGCTTTCAGTTTTAAGGGTTTTCAATTTTTTCCTACAAATTCTGATGTTTTGTATTGAATCTCTTTAAATTTCGATATTTTCCCGATTTCTCGGCCAATTTTGAATATTGTTCGAAAAGTTCTTCGGAAATGCGCTAGAAATTAAATTCCCTACACGGAAATACCAAATATGTGGGGATTGCTTTCAGTTTTAAGGGTTTTCATTTTTTTGCTACAAATTCTGATGTTTGGTATTGAATCTCATTAAATTCCAATATTTTCCCGATTTCTCGGCCAATTTTGAATATTTTTCGAAAAGGTCTTCGGAAATGCGCTAGAAATTAAATTCCCTACACGGAAATACCAAATATGTGGGTATGGCTTTCAGTTTTAAGGGTTTTCATTTTTTTCCCACAAATTCCGATGTTTTGTATTGAATCTCATTAAATTTCGATATTTTCCCGATTTCTCGGCCAATTTTGAATATTTTTCGAAAAGGTCTTCGGAAATGCGCTAGAAATTAAATTCCCTACACGGAAATACCAAATATGTGGGGATTGCTTTCAGTTTTAACGGTTTTCATTTTTTTGCTACAAATTCTGATGTTTTGTATTGAATCTCTTTAAATTTCGATATTTTCCCGATTTCTCGGCTAATTTTGAATATATTTCGAAAAGGTCTTCGGAAATGCGCTAGAAATTAAATTCCCTACACGGAAATACCAAATATGTGAGGATTGCTTTCAGTTTTAAGGGTTTTCATTTTTTAGCTACAAATTCTGATGTTTTGTATTGAATCTCATTAAATTTCGATATTTTCCCGATTTCTCGGCCAATTTTAAATATTTTTCGAAAAGGTCTTCGGAAATGCGCTAGAAATTAAATTCCCTACACGGAAATACCAAATATGTGGGGATTGCTTTCAGTTTTAACGGTTTTCATTTTTTTGCTACAAATTCTGATGTTTTGTATTGAATCTCTTTAAATTTCGATATTTTCCCGATTTCTCGGCTAATTTTGAATATATTTCGAAAAGGTCTTCGGAAATGCGCTAGAAATTAAATTCCCTACACGGAAATACCAAATATGTGGGGATTGCTTTCAGTTTTAAGGGTTTTCATTTTTTTGCTACAAATTCTGATGTTTTGTATTGAATCTCTTTAAATTTCGATATTTTCCCGATTTCTCGGCCAATTTTGAATATTTTTCTAAAAGGCCTTCGGAAATGCGAAATTAAATTCCCTACACGGAAATACCAAATATGTGGGGATTGCTTTCAGTTTTAAGGGTTTTCAATTTTTTCCTACAAATTCTGATGTTTTGTATTGAATCTCTTTAAATTTCGATATTTTCCCGATTTCTCGGCCAATGTTGAATATTTTTCGAAAAGGTCTTCGGAAATGCGCTAGAAATTAAATTCCCTACACGGAAATACCAAATATGTGGGGATTGCTTTCAGTTTTAAAGGTTTTCATTTTTTTGCTACAAATTCTGATGTTTTGTATTGAATCTCATTAAATTCCAATATTTTTCCGATTTCTCGGGCAATTTTGAATATTTTTCGAAAAGGTCTTCGGAAATTCGCTTGAAATTAAATTCCCTACATGGAAATACCAAATATGTGGGGATTGCTTGCAGTTTTAAGGGTTTTCATTTTTTTGCTACAAATTCTGATGTTTTGTATTGAATCTCATTAAATTTCGATATTTTGCCGATTTCTCGGCCAATTTTGAATATTGTTCGAAAAGGTCTTCGGAAATGCGCTAGAAATTAAATTTCCTACACGGAAATACCAAATATGTGGGGATTGCTTTCAGTTTTAAGGGTTTTCATTTTTTTGCTACAAATTCTGATGTTTTGTATTGAATCTCTTTAAATTTCGATATTTTCCTGATTTCTCGGCCAATTTTGAATATTTTTCGAAAAGGTTTTCGGAAATTCGCTAGAAATTAAATTCCCTACACGGAAATACCAAATATGTGGGGATTGCTTTCAGTTTTAAGGGTTTTCATTTTTTTGCTACAAATTCTGATGTTTTGTATTGAATCTCTTTAAATTTCGATATTTTCCCGATTTCTCGGTAAATTTTGAATATTTTTCGAAAACGTCTTCGGAAATGCGCTAGAAATTAAATTTCCTACACGGAAATACCAAATATGTGGGGATTGCTTTCAGTTTTAAGGGTTTTCATTTTTTTGCTACAAATTCTGATGTTTTGTATTGAATCTCTTTAAATTTCGATATTTTCCTGATTTCTCGGCCAATTTTGAATATTTTTCGAAAAGGTTTTCGGAAATTCGCTAGAAATTAAATTCCCTACACGGAAATACCAAATATGTAGGGATTGCTTTCAGTTTTCAGGGTTTTCATTTTTTTGCTACAAATTCTGATGTTTTGTATTGAATCTCTTTAAATTTCGATATTTTCCCGATTTCTCGGTAAATTTTGAATATTTTTCGAAAAGGTCTTCCGAAATGCGCTAGAAATTAAATTTCCTACACGGAAATACCAAATATGTGGGGATTGCTTTCAGTTTTAAGGGTTTTCATTTTTTTGCTACAAATTCTGATGTTTTGTATTGAATCTCTTTAAATTTCGATATTTTCCCGATTTCTCGGGCAATTTTGAATATATTTCGAAAAGGTTTTCGGAAATTCGCTAGAAATTAAATTCCCTACACGGAAATACCAAATATGTAGGGATTGCTTTCAGTTTTAACGGTTTTCATTTTTTTGCTACAAATTCTGATGTTTTGTATTGAATCTCTTTAAATTTCGATATTTTCCCGATTTCTCGGCTAATTTTGAATATATTTCGAAAAGGTCTTCGGAAATGCGCTAGAAATTAAATTCCCTACACGGAAATACCAAATATGTGGGGATTGCTTTCAGTTTTAAGGGTTTTCAATTTTTTCCTACAAATTCTGATGTTTTGTATTGAATCTCTTTAAATTTCGATATTTTCCCGATTTCTCGGCCAATTTTGAATATTGTTCGAAAAGGTCTTCGGAAATGCGCTAGAAATTAAATTTCCTACACGGAAATACCAAATATGTGGGGATTGCTTTCAGTTTTAAGGGTTTTCATTTTTTGCTACAAATTCTGATGTTTTGTATTGAATCTCTTTAAATTTCGATATTTTCCTGATTTCTCGGCCAATTTTGAATATTTTTCGAAAAGGTTTTCGGAAATTCGCTAGAAATTAAATTCCCTACACGGAAATACCAAATATGTAGGGATTGCTTTCAGTTTTAAGGGTTTTCATTTTTTTGCTACAAATTCTGATGTTTTGTATTGAATCTCTTTAAATTTCGATATTTTCCCGATTTCTCGGTAAATTTTGAATATTTTTCGAAAAGGTCTTCGGAAATGCGCTAGAAATATAAATTTCCTACACGGAAATACCAAATATGTGGGGATTGCTTTCAGTTTGAAGGGTTTTCATTTTTTTGCTACAAATTCTGATGTTTTGTATTGAATCTCTTTAAATTTCGATATTTTCCCGATTTCTCGGGCAATTTTGAATATTTTTCGAAAAGTTCTTCGGAAATGCGCTAGAAATTAAATTCCCTACACGGAAATACCAAATATGTGGGGATGGCTTTCAGTTTTAAGGGTTTTCATTTTTTTCTCACAAATTCCGATGTTTTGTATTGAATCTCATTAAATTTCGATATTTTCCCGATTTCTCGGTAAATTTTGAATATTTTTCGAAAAGGTCTTCGGAAATGCGCTAGAAATTAAATTTCCTACACGGAAATACCAAATATGTGGGGATTGCTTTCAGTTTTAAGGGTTTTCAATTTTTTCCTACAAATTCTGATGTTTTGTATTGAATCTCTTTAAATTTCGATATTTTCCCGATTTCTCGGCCAATTTTGAATATTTTTCGAAAAGGTCTTCGGAAATGCGCTAGAAATTAAATTCCCTACACGGAAATACCAAATATGTGGGGATTGCTATCAGTTTTAAGGGTTTTCATTTTTTTGCTACAAATTCTGATGTTTTGTATTGAATCTCTTTAAATTTCGATATTTTCCCGATTTCTCGGCCAATTTTGAATATTGTTCGAAAAGTTCTTCGGAAATGCGCTAGAAATTAAATTCCCTACACGGAAATACCAAATATGTGGGGATTGCTTTCAGTTTTAAGGGTTTTCATTTTTTTGCTACAAATTCTGATGTTTGGTATTGAATCTCATTAAATTTCCATATTTTCCCGATTTCTCGGCCAATTTTGAATATTTTTCGAAAAGGTCTTCGGAAATGCGCTAGAAATTAAATTCCCTACACGGAAATACCAAATATGTGGGTATGGCTTTCAGTTTTAAGGGTTTTCATTTTTTTCCCACAAATTCCGATGTTTTGTATTGAATCTCATTAAATTTCGATATTTTCCCGATTTCTCGGCCAATTTTGAATATTTTTCGAAAAGTTCTTCGGAAATGCGCTAGAAATTAAATTCCCTACACGGAAATACCAAATATGTGGGGATTGCTTTCAGTTTTAAGTTTTTTCATTTTTTTGCTACAAATTCTGATGTTTTGTATTGAATCTCATTAAATTTCCATATTTTCCCGATTTCTCGGGCAATTTTGAATATTTTTCGAAAAGTTCTTCGGAAAAGCGCTAGAAATTAAATTCCCTACACGGAAATACCAAATATGTGGGGATTGCTTTCAGTTTTAACGGTTTTCATTTTTTGCTACAAATTCTGATGTTTTGTATTGAATCTCTTTAAATTTCGATATTTTCCCGATTTCTCGGCTAATTTTGAATATATTTCGAAAAGGTCTTCGGAAATGCGCTAGAAATTAAATTTCCTACACGGAAATACCAAATATGTGGGGATTGCTTTCAGTTTTAAGGGTTTTCAATTTTTTCCTACAAATTCTGATGTTTTGTATTGAATCTCTTTAAATTTCGATATTTTCCCGATTTCTCGGCCAATTTTGAATATTTTTCTAAAAGGCCTTCGGAAATGCGAAATTAAATTCCCTACACGGAAATACCAAATATGTGGGGATTGCTTTCAGTTTTAAGGGTTTTCAATTTTTTCCTACAAATTCTGATGTTTTGTATTGAATCTCTTTAAATTTCGATATTTTCCCGATTTCTCGGCCAATTTTGAATATTGTTCGAAAAGTTCTTCGGAAATGCGCTAGAAATTAAATTCCCTACACGGAAATACCAAATATGTGGGGATTGCTTTCAGTTTTAAGGGTTTTCATTTTTTTGCTACAAATTCTGATGTTTGGTATTGAATCTCATTAAATTCCAATATTTTCCCGATTTCTCGGCCAATTTTGAATATTTTTTCGAAAAGGCCTTCGGAAATGCGCTAGAAATTAAATTCCCTACACGGAAATACCAAATATGTGGGTATGGCTTTCAGTTTTAAGGGTTTTCATTTTTTTCCCACAAATTCCGATGTTTTGTATTGAATCTCATTAAATTTCGATATTTTCCCGATTTCTCGGCCAATTTTGAATATTTTTCGAAAAGGTCTTCGGAAATGCGCTAGAAATTAAATTCCCTACACGGAAATACCAAATATGTGAGGATTGCTTTCAGTTTTAACGGTTGTCATTTTTTTGCTACAAATTCTGATGTTTTGTATTGAATCTCTTTAAATTTCGATATTTTCCCGATTTCTCGGCTAATTTTGAATATATTTCGAAAAGGTCTTCGGAAATGCGCTAGAAATTAAATTCCCTACACGGAAATACCAAATATGTGGGGATTGCTTTCAGTTTTAAGGGTTTTCATTTTTTTGCTACAAATTCTGATGTTTTGTATTGAATCTCTTTAAATTTCGATATTTTCCCGATTTCTCGGCCAATTTTGAATATTTTTCTAAAAGGCCTTCGGAAATGCGAAATTAAATTCCCTACACGGAAATACCAAATATGTGGGGATTGCTTTCAGTTTTCAGGGTTTTCAATTTTTTCCTACAAATTCTGATGTTTTGTATTGAATCTCTTTAAATTTCGATATTTTCCCGATTTCTCGGCCAATGTTGAATATTTTTCGAAAGGTCTTCGGAAATGCGCTAGAAATTAAATTCCCTACACGGAAATACCAAATATGTGGGGATTGATTTCAGTTTTAAAGGTTTTCATTTTTTTTGCTACAAATTCTGATGTTTTGTATTGATTCTCATTAAATTCCAATATTTTCCCGATTTCTCGGGTAATTTTGAATATTTTTCGAAAAGGTCTTCGGAAATTCGCTTGAAATTAAATTCCCTACATGGAAATACCAAATATGTGGGGATTGCTTGCAGTTTTAAGGGTTTTCATTTTTTTGCTACAAATTCTGATGTTTTGTATTGAATCTCTTTAAATTTCGATATTTTCCTGATTTCTCGGCCAATTTTGAATATTTTTCGAAAAGGTTTTCGGAAATTCGCTAGAAATTAAATTCCCTACACGGAAATACCAAATATGTAGGGATTGCTTTCAGTTTTAAGGGTTTTCATTTTTTTGCTACAAATTTTGATGTTTTGTATTGAATCTCTTTAAATTTCGATATTTTCCTGATTTCTCGGCCAATTTTGAATATTTTTCGAAAAGGTATTCGGAAATGCGCTAGAAATTATATTCCCTACACGAAAATACCAAATATGTCGGGAATGCCTTCAGTTTTAAGGGTTTTCATTTTTTTGCTACAAATTCTGATGTTTTATATTGAATCTCTTTAAATTTCCATCTTTTCCCGATTTCTCGGCCAATTTTGAATATTTTCCGAAAAGGCCTTCGGAAATGCGCTAGAAATTAAATTCCCTATACGGAAATACCAAATATGTGGGGATTGCTTTCAGTTTTAAGGGTTTTCATTTTTTTCCTACAAATTGTGATGTTTTGTATTGAATCTCTTTAAATTTCGATATTTTCCCGATTTCTCGGCCAATTTTGAATATTTTTCGAAAAGGTCTTCGGAAATGCGCTAGAAATTAAATTCCCTACACGGAAATACCAAATATGTGGGGATTGCTTTCAGTTTTAAGGGTTTTCATTTTTTTGCTACAAATTCTGATGTTTTGTATTGAATCTCTTTAAATTTCGATATTTTCCCGATTTCTCGGCCAATTTTGAATATTTTTCGAAAAGTTCTTCGGAAATGCGCTAGAAATTAAATTCCCTACACGGAAATACCAAATATGTGGGGATTGCTTTCAGTTTTAAGTTTTTTCATTTTTTTGCTACAAATTCTGATGTTTTATATTGAATCTCTTTAAATTTCGATATTTTCCCGATTTCTCGGCCAATTTTGAATATTTTTCGAAAAGGTCTTCGGAAATGCGCTAGAAATTAAATTCCCTACACGGAAATACCAAATATGTGGGGATTGCTTTCAGTTTTAAGGGTTTTCATTTTTTTGCTACAAATTCTGATGTTTTGTATTGAATCTCTTTAAATTTCGATATTTTCCCGATTTCTCGGCCAATTTTGAATATTTTTCGAAAAGTTCTTCGGAAATGCGCTAGAAATTAAATTCCCTACACGGAAATACCAAATATGTGGGGATGGCTTTCAGTTTTAAGGGTTTTCATTTTTTTCTCATAAATTCCGATGTTTTGTATTGAATCTCATTAAATTTCGATATTTTCCCGATTTCTCGGTAAATTTTGAATATTTTTCGAAAAGGTCTTCGGAAATGCGCTAGAAATTAAATTCCCTACACGGAAATACCAAATATGTGGCGATTGCTATCAGTTTTAAGGGTTTTCATTTTTTTGCTACAAATTCTGATGTTTTGTATTGAATCTCTTTAAATTTCGATATTTTCCCGATTTCTCGGCCAATTTTGAATATTGTTCGAAAAGTTCTTCGGAAATGCGCTAGAAATTAAATTCCCTACACGGAAATACCAAATATGTGGGGATTGCTTTCAGTTTTAAGGGTTTTCATTTTTTTGCTACAAATTCTGATGTTTTGTATTGAATCTCATTAAATTTCGATATTTTCCCGATTTCTCGGCCAATTTTGCATATTTTTCGAAAAGGTCTTCGGAAATGCGCTAGAAATTAAATTCCCTACACGGAAATACCAAATATGTGGGTATGGCTTTCAGTTTTAAGGGTTTTCATTTTTTTCCCACAAATTCCGATGTTTTGTATTGAATCTCGTTAAATTTCGATATTTTCCCGATTTCTCGGCCAATTTTGAATATTTTTCGAAAAGGTCTTCGGAAATGCGCTAGAAATTAAATTCCCTACACGGAAATACCAAATATGTGAGGATTGCTTTCAGTTTTAAGGGTTTTCATTTTTTAGGTACAAATTCTGATGTTTTGTATTGAATCTCATTAAATTTCCATATTTTCCCAATTTCTCGGCCAATTTTGAATATTTTTCGAAAAGGTCTTCGGAAATGCGCTAGAAATTAAATTCCCTACACGGAAATACCAAATATGTGGGGATTGCTTTCAGTTTTAAGGGTTTTCATTTTTTTGCTACAAATTCTGATGTTTTGTATTGAATCTTATTATATTCCAATATTTTCCCGATTTCTCGGGCAATTTTGAATATTTTTCGAAAAGGTCTTCGGAAATGCGCTAGAAATTAAATTCCCTACACGGAAATACCAAATATGTGGGGATTGCTTTCAGTTTTAAGGGTTTTCATTTTCTTGCTACAAATTCTGATGTTTTGTATTGAATCTCTTTAAATTTCGATATTTTCCCGATTTCTCGGCCAATTTTGCATATTTTTCGAAAAGGTCTTCGGAAATGGGCTAGAAATTAAATTCTCTACACGGAAATACCAAATATGTCGGGAATGCTTTCAGTTTTAAGGGTTTTCATTTTTTTTGCTACAAATTCTGATATTTTGTATTGAATCTCTTTAAATTTCGATATTTTCCCGATTTCTCGGCCAATTTTGAATATTTTTCTAAAAGGCCTTCGGAATTGCGAAATTAAATTCCCTACACGGAAATACCAAATATGTGGGGATTGCTTTTAGTTTTAAGGGCTTTCATTTTTTCCCTACAAATTCTGATGTTTTGTATTGAATCTCTTTAAATTTCGATATTTTCCCGATTTCTCGGCCAATTTTGAATATTTTTCGAAAAGGTCTTCGGAAATGCGCTAGAAATTAAATTCCCTACACGGAAATACCAAATATGTGGGGATTGCTTTCAGTTTTAAAGGTTTTCATTTTTTTGCTACAAATTCTGATGTTTTGTATTGAATCTCATTAAATTCCAAAATTTTTCCGATTTCGCGGGCAATTTTGAATATTTTTCGAAAAGGTCTTCGGAAATTCGCTTGAAATTAAATTCCCTACATGGAAATACCAAATATGTGGGGATTGCTTGCAGTTTTATGGGTTTTCATTTTTTTGCTACAAATTCTGAGGTTTTGTATTGAATCTCATTAAATTCCAATATTTTCCCGATTTCTCGGGCAATTTTGAATATTTTCGAACGAGGTCTTCGGGAAATGCGCTAGAAATTAAATTCCCTACACGGAAATACCAAATATGTGGGGATTGCTTGCAGTTTTTAAGGGTTTTCATTTTTTTGCTACAATTCTGATGTTTTGTATTGAATCTCTTTAAATTTCGATATTTTCCTGATTTCTCGGCCAATTTTGAATATTTTTCGAAAAGGTTTTCGGAAATGCGCTAGAAATTAAATTCCCTCACACGGAAATACCAAATATGTAGAGATTGCTTTCAGTTTTAAGGGTTTTCATTTTTTTGCTACAAATTCTGATGTTTTGTATTGAATCTCTTTAAATTTCGATATTTTCCCGATTTCTCGGCCAATTTTGAATATTTTTCGAAAAGGTATTCGGAAATGCGCTAGAAATTAAATTCCCTACACGAAAATACCAAATATGTCGGGAATGCCTTCAGTTTTAAGGGTTTTCATTTTTTTTGCTACAAATTCTGATGTTTTATATTGAATCTCTTTAAATTTCCATCTTTTCCCGATTTCTCGGCCAATTTTGAATATTTTTCGAAAAGGTTTTCGGAAATGCGCTAGAAATTAAATTCCCTACACGGAAATACCAAATATGTAGAGATTGCTTTCAGTTTTAAGGGTTTTCATTTTTTTGCTACAAATTCTGATGTTTTGTATTGAATCTCTTTAAATTTCGATATTTTCCCGATTTCTCGGCCAATTTTGAATATTTTTCGAAAAGGTATTCGGAAATGCGCTAGAAATTAAATTCCCTACACGAAAATACCAAATATGTCGGGAATGCTTTCAGTTTTAAGGGTTTTCATTTTTTGCTACAAATTCTGATATTTTGTATTGAATCTCTTTAAATTTCGATATTTTCCCGATTTCTCGGCCAATTTTGAATATTTTTCTAAAAGGCCTTCGGAAATGCGAAATTAAATTCCTACACGGAAATACCAAATATGTGGGGATTGCTTTTAGTTTTAAGGGCTTTCATTTTTTCCCTACAAATTGTGATGTTTTGTATTGAATCTCTTTAAATTTCGATATTTTCCCGATTTCTCGGCCAATTTTGAATATTTTTCGAAAAGGTCTTCGGAAATGCGCTAGAAATTAAATTCCCTACACGGAAATACCAAATATGTGGGGATGGCTTTCAGTTTTAAGGGTTTTCATTTTTTCTCACAAATTCCGATGTTTTGTATTGAATCTCATTAAATTTCGATATTTTCCCGATTTCTCGGTAAATTTTGAATATTTTTCGAAAAGGTCTTCGGAAATGCGCTAGAAATTAAATTTCCTACACGGAAATACCAAATATGTGGGGATTGTTTTCAGTTTTAAGGGTTTTCATTTTTTTGCTACAAATTCTGATGTTTTGTATTGAATCTCTTTAAATTTCGATATTTTCCCGATTTCTCGGCCAATTTGAATATTTTTCGAAAAGTTCTTCGGAAATGCGCTAGAAATTAAATTCCCTACACGGAAATACCAAATATGTGGGGATTGCTTTCAGTTTTAAGTTTTTTCATTTTTTTGCTACAAATTCTGATGTTTTGTATTGAATCTCTTTAAATTTCGATATTGTCCCGATTTCTCGGCCAATTTTGAATATTTTTTCGAAAAGGTCTTCGGAAATGCGCTAGAAATTAAATTCCCCTACACGGAAATACCAAATATGTGGCGATTGCTATCAGTTTTTAAGGGTTTTCATTTTTTTGCTACAAATTCTGATGTTTTGTATTGAATCTCTTTAAATTTTCGATATTTTTCCCGATTTCTCGGTAAATTTTGAATATTTTTCGAAAAGGTCTTCGGAAATGCGCTAGAAATTAAATTTCCTACACGGAAATACCAAATATGTGGGGTTTGCTATCAGTTTTAAGGGTTTTCATTTTTTTGCTACAAATTCTGATGTTTTGTATTGAATCTCTTTAAATTTCGATATTTTCCCGATTTCTCGGCCAATTTTGAATATTGTTCGAAAAGTTCTTCGGAAATGCGCTAGAAATTAAATTCCCTACACGGAAATACCAAATATGTGGGGATTGCTTTCAGTTTTAAGGGTTTTCATTTTTTTCTACAAATTCGATGTTTTGTAATGAATCTCATTAAATTTCGATATTTTCCCGATTTCTCGGCCAATTTTGAATATTTTCGAAAAGGTCTTCGGGAAATGCGCTAGAAATTAAATTCCCTAGACGGAAATACCAAATATGTGGGTATGGCTTTCAGTTTTAAGGGTTTTCATTTTTTTCCCACAAATTCCGATGTTTTGTATTGAATCTCATTAAATTTCGATATTTTCCCGATTTCTCGGCCAATTTTGAATATTTTTCGAAAAGGTCTTCGGAAATGCGCTAGAAATTAAATTCCCTGCACGGAAATACCAAATATGTGAGGATTGCTTTCAGTTTTAATGGTTTTCATTTTTTAGGTACAAATTCTGATGTTTTGTATTGAATCTCATTAAATTTCCATATTTTCCCAATTTCTCGGCCAATTTTGAATATTTTTCGAAAAGGTCTTCGGAAATGGCGCTAGAAATTAAATTCCCTACACGGAAATACCAAATATGTGGGGGATTGCTTTCAGTTTTAAGGGTTTTCATTTTTTTTGCTACAAATTCTGATGTTTTGTATTGAATCTTATTATATTCCAATATTTTCCCGATTTCTCGGGCAATTTTGAGTATTTTTCGAAAAGGTCTTCGGAAATGCGCTAGAAATTAAATTCCCTACACGGAAATACCAAATATGTGGGGGATTGCTTTCAGTTTTAAGGGTTTTCAATTTTTTGCTACAAATTCTGATGTTTTGTATTGAATCTCTTTAAATTTCGATATTTTCCCGATTTCTCGGCCAATTTTGAATATTTTTCGAAAAGGTCTTCGGAAATGCGCTAGAAATTAAATTCTCTACACGGAAATACCAAATATGTCGGGAATGCTTTCAGTTTTAAGGGTTTTCATTTTTTTGCTACAAATTCTGATGTTTTGTATTGAATCTCTTTAAATTTCGATATTTTCCCGATTTCTCGGCCACTTTTGAATATTTTTCTAAAAGGCCTTCGGAAATGCGAAATTAAATTCCCTACACGGAAATACCTAATATGTGGGGATTACTTTTAGTTTTAAGGGCTTTCATTTTTTCCCTACAAATTCTGATGTTTTGTATTGAATCTCTTTAAATTTCGATATTTTCGCGATTTCTCGGCCAATTTTGAATATTTTTCGAAAAGGCCTTCGGAAATGCGCTAGAAATTAAATTCCCTACACGGAAATACCAAATATGTGGGGATTGCTTTCAGTTTTAAAGGTTTTCATTTTTTTGCTACAAATTCTGATGTTTTGTATTGAATCTCATTAAATTCCAATATTTTTCCGATTTCTCGGGCAATTTTGAATATTTTTCGAAAAGGTCTTCGGAAATTCGCTTGAAATTAAATTCCCTACATGGAAATACCAAATATGTGGGGATTGCTTACAGTTTTAAGGGTTTTCATTTTTTTGCTACAAATTCTGATGTTTTGTATTGAATCTCATTAAATTCCAATATTTTCCCGATTTCTCGGGCAATTTTGAATATTTTTCGAACAGGTCTTCGGAAATGCGCTAGAAATTAAATTCCCTACACGGAAATACCAAATATGTGGGGATTGCTTGCAGTTTTAAGGGTTTTCATTTTTTTGCTACAAATTCTGATATTTTGTATTGATTCTCATTAAATTCCAATATTTTCCCGATTTCTCGGGCAATTTTGAATATTTTTCGAACAGGTCTTCGGAAATGCGCTAGAAATTAAATTCCCTACACGGAAATACCAAATATGTGGGGATTGCTTGCAGTTTTTAAGGGTTTTCATTTTTTTGCTACAAATTCTGATGTTTTATATTGAATCTCTTTAAATTTCATCTTTTCCCGATTTCTCGGCCAATTTTGAATATTTTTCGAAAAGGCCTTCGGAAATGCGCTAGAAATTAAATTCCCTACACGGAAATACCAAATATGTGGGGATTGCTTTCAGTTTTAAGGGGTTTTCATTTTTTTCCTACAAATTGTGATGTTTTGTATTGAATCTCTTTAAATTTCGATATTTTCCCGATTTCTCGGCCAATTTTGAATATTTTTAGAAAAGGTCTTCGGAAATGCGCTAGAAATTTAAATTCCTACACGGAAATACCAAATATGTGGGGATGGCTTTCAGTTTTAAGGGTTTTCATTTTTTTCTCACAAATTCCGATGTTTTGTATTGAATCTCATTAAATTTCAATATTTTCCCGATTTCTCGGTAAATTTTGAATATTTTTCGAAAAGGTCTTCGGAAATGCGCTAGAAATTAAATTTCCTGACACGGAAATACCAAATATGTGGGGATTGTTTTCAGTTTTAAGGGTTTTCATTTTTTTGCTACAAATTCTGATGTTTTGTATTGAATCTCTTTAAATTTCGATATTTTCCCGATTTTCTCGGGCCAATTTTGAATATTTTTCGAAAAGTTCTTCGGAAATGCGCTAGAAATTAAATTCCCTACACGGAAATACCAAATATGTGGGGATTGCTTTCAGTTTTAAGTTTTTTCATTTTTTTGCTACAAATTCTGATGTTTTGTATTGAATCTCTTTAAATTTCGATATTTTCCCGATTTCTCGGCCAATTTTGAATATTTTTCGAAAAGGTCTTCGGAAATGCGCTAGAAATTAAATTCCCTACACGGAAATACCAAATATGTGGCGATTGCTATCAGTTTTAAGGGTTTTCATTTTCTTGCTACAAATTCTGATGTTTTGTATTGAATCTCTTTAAATTTCGATATTTTCCGTATTTCTCGGTAAATTTTGAATATTTTTCGAAAAGGTCTTCGGAAATGCGCTAGAAATTAAATTTCCTACACGGAAATACCAAATATGTGGGGTTTGCTATCAGTTTTAAGGGTTTTCATTTTTTTGCTACAAATTCTGATGTTTTGTATTGAATCTCTTTAAATTTCGATATTTTCCCGATTTCCCGGCCAATTTTGAATATTGTTCGAAAAGTTCTTCGGAAATGCGCTAGAAATTAAATTCCCTACACGGAAATACCAAATATGTGGGGATTGCTTTCAGTTTTAAGGGTTTTCATTTTTTTTGCTACAAATTCTGATGTTTTGTATTGAATCTCATTAAATTTCGATATTTTCCCGATTTCTCGGCCAATTTTGAATATTTTTCGAAAAGGTCTTCGGAAATGCGCTAGAAATTAAATTCCCTAGACGGAAATACCAAATATGTGGGTATGGCTTTCAGTTTTAAGGGGTTTTCATTTTTTTCCCACAAATTCCGATGTTTTGTATTGAATCTCATTAAATTTCGATATTTTCCCGATTTCTCGGCCAATTTTGAATATTTTTCGAAAAGGTCTTCGGAAATGCGCTAGAAATTAAATTCCCTGCACGGAAATACCAAATATGTGAGGATTGCTTTCAGTTTTAAGGGTTTTCATTTTTTAGGTACAAATTCTGATGTTTTGTATTGAATCTCATTAAATTTCCATATTTTCCCAATTTCTCGGCCAATTTTGAATATTTTTCGAAAAGGTCTTCGGAAATGCGCTAGAAATTAAATTCCCTACACGGAAATACCAAATATGTGGGGATTGCTTTCAGTTTTAAGGGTTTTCATTTTTTTGCTACAAATTCTGATGTTTTGTATTGAATCTTATTATATTCCAATATTTTCCCGATTTCTCGGGCAATTTTGAGTATTTTTCGAAAAGGTCTTCGGAAATGCGCTAGAAATTAAATTCCCTACACGGAAATACCAAATATGTGGGGATTGCTTTCAGTTTTAAGGGTTTTCAATTTTTTGCTACAAATTCTGATGTTTTGTATTGAATCTCTTTAAATTTCGATATTTTCCCGATTTCTCGGCCAATTTTGAATATTTTTCGAAAAGGTCTTCGGAAATGCGCTAGAAATTAAATTCTCTACACGGAAATACCAAATATGTCGGGAATGCTTTCAGTTTTAAGGGTTTTCATTTTTTTGCTACAAATTCTGATGTTTTGTATTGAATCTCTTTAAATTTCGATATTTTCCGATTTCTCGGCCAATTTTGAATATTTTTCTAAAAGGCCTTCGGAAATGCGAAATTAAATTCCCTACACGGAAATACCAAATATGTGGGGATTACTTTTAGTTTTAAGGGCTTTCATTTTTTCCCTACAAATTCTGATGTTTTGTATTGAATCTCTTTAAATTTCGATATTTTCGCGATTTCTCGGCCAATTTTGAATATTTTTCGAAAAGGCCTTCGGAAATGCGCTAGAAATTAAATTCCCTACACGGAAATACCAAATATGTGGGGATTGCTTTCAGTTTTAAAGGTTTTCATTTTTTTTGCTACAAATTCTGATGTTTTGTATTGAATCTCATTAAATTCCAATATTTTTCCGATTTTCTCGGGCAATTTTGAATATTTTTCGAAAAGGTCTTCGGAAATTCGCTAGAAATTAAATTCCCTACACGGAAATACCAAATATGTGGGGATTGCTTACAGTTTTAAGGGTTTTCATTTTTTGCTACAAATTCTGATGTTTTGTATTGAATCTCATTAAATTCCAATATTTTCCCGATTTCTCGGGCAATTTTGAATATTTTTCGAACAGGTCTTCGGAAATGCGCTAGAAATTAAATTCCCTACACGGAAATACCAAATATGTGGGGATTGCTTGCAGTTTTAAGGGTTTTCATTTTTTTGCTACAAATTCTGATATTTTGTATTGATTCTCATTAAATTCCAATATTTTCCCGATTTCTCGGGTAATTTTGAATATTTTTCGAAAAGG